>CM037793.1:23516532-23566532 GCA_021229015.1 Solen grandis
TATAAACGATATTAACATATTTACAGTTTGTAACGTACGCCATACAGCTTTTTCTCATGTTTGATATATAAGAGTATGAATGCATGCCATGATTGCGCTATTTATTGTATTTGTTTGGCAATAAACATATGTGTCAATGCTAATAAAATAATTGAATTGAATTTGCCTTTGACCTCGCGTTATGGAACCAAATCCTGTTTGATTGACAATTCTCGTGATGGTTTAAAGTCGGTCTCATTTGGTACATCTTAGAAGGCTACATGCAAAACATGACGTAAACAATCGCCGCTGCAAGAAGCCCCGCCCATTACGTCCTAATATCACGTAGGCAGCATACACTTATATTTTCTCCATATCAAGACCTCACGGATCATTTTATGCAATATTTTTTTTAAATTTTGACCGAAATGCAAGCATTTCATTGGACGATTAAGTCGGACAAACTGTAAAACTTGAATACAGATAAAATCAAATTCGTTTGTATCATATTCTATGATTGTTCCCGGTTGCCAGGTGGAAATAATCGGTACTGAAACAGGGAAGTCGTTGATTCGATCTTCGGCCGTGAAATTGAATGTTAATATTACATGGAATATGTAAACATTGTCGATTTAATTTCCAAAAAGAAATAAGAGTGTTTATATATTTGATAGTTCGAAGGTGTTTATGTGAATGTGATTATGTGTATGTGACAAGAAAGTAGAGAGGCGACAAATGAGAAGTGGATATAGATAAAAGGTAATCATGAGGTTACCGTGCTATAGAAGAGAAGATAGGGCGTGAGGGGAGGGGGAGCATTAGTGAAGGTATAGCATATGTACTAGTAAGTAGCAAGGCAAAAGAGAAAAGACAGTGACCATGATGAAATATTGAAATTGTTGCAATTGTCAAAATTTTCTTAAACTTCCTCCTAGTATCCTTCTAGCTAGTACATACGTACCTTAATTGTAGTTCCATGACTTGTTTGCCAAGTGTTAGTATAATGGGACGAGTTGTTACTAGTACATTACCCTTTCTTGGCGTTCATCATGTAGGAAAAGTTCAAGACTTGATGGCCCATTGTAAGGTTAATGTTTCTTTGTGTGGCATTATGTCTTCGGGTTTATATCGCAGCGAGGTATCAACACGTCTGTCAATGTATCTATATCGTGTAGACAATGTCCACACATAAATGAACTAGTGTATGTTTAACCAAGACAAACAGACATTTTTTTTTTTTTTTTTGCAGGAAGAGGAGGAAAAGGTCGAGATAAAGGCCGATGGAGAGGCAAGGGTAGGGGTCAGGGAGGAGGCAATAGAATGGGTAACGGAGGAAATCAGCAAGCATTTAATAACATGCAGACCGCAATCGCCGCACATGAGGAGTCAGTGGGCGTACCACAAATTCCAAATTTAGGTAATTTCGGAAGCCCGTCTGTTAACCCCCAGGGCAGTGTTTGGTCGTTTGGAAATTCACAACGGATGGGTAAAAATAAAAATAAACCTAATAAACGAGCAAAGCAAAAAGGCAAGAGGAAAATGAAAAAGCGTGGTAGGAAAACCAAACAGCCCAAAATCAACGAATAAAAGAAATGCAACCTGTGGAAGTTACCCTAGAGAACGCCGCAGCGCACGTGAAACCACAAGTGGTGCGTGAGCGTCCTGTGCCAAATGTAGGTGTAATTGACCACAGTGACCCTAATCACACGCACGATGTCATTCCTGGACGTTTCGAGAATATACCGGGGTTTGGTATGATAGACTGGGGTAGTCCTCAGGGTACGGGTATTTGATAAAGACATTTATCAGACTTGGAAAATGTACAGACAAGTTCGAAATATCTGACAATTTCAAGTTGTAAATTTTAAAAGAAACCATCTCGCTTGATATGCTTTGTGTGTATGTTTATTTAATATCTGTTTGTTCTTGCGAATTGATTAATTACTACCTCCGTATTAAATAGGCCCTATTTTACAAAACTGCTCAAATCAAAATTTTAAAGTCATGTAATATTCTTTAACCAGCTAGAAAGTATGCGTTAATTTTTATCCGATATAATTTTCATTAATTTTCAATTTCTTTGAAATTTAAAAAAAATGTTATTAATTTGGGATTATTTTGTTGAGGAAAATATGAAATCTAAATGTATTGCGATATGTAACACTGCCTGTTTATTGATGTCCCGATTTGGGTTTATTATTACATGTAATCGTACTTACACTACTGTTAACATATGTCTTCCTTGAAAAAATACCCCTAATGGACAGGCTGTATTGATAGACTGATATATGGTGGGAGAGAAGACAAACTGTTAAAAACCTTACCATGAATATTGAATGATTATTATCGTATTTATTTGTATACATAATGTACACAATTTGTTACAAATGTTACTAGATTTTTAGGACTAAATAAAGGGAAATAATTCTTATATGTCATTTTATGGCATTGAATGGGTAACCTCTCTTAACTCTCTCTTTTAATAAGTTTTTTTCCCTTTTTTTTGCATGGACAACGGTGAACCCCATAACATTAATAGTTGTATGATTAGTAATATGATTCAGCACCGGTCCTGGTAGCCGAGTGGTTAGATTGACTGCCTCGGAACCTGGAGGCTGTACACAGTTTTAAAAAATGTATTGTTATAGCTCCCTTTCTTGGCGCTCAGCATATAGGGGTAGTTCTAGGATAATGTGACTGGGTGTGGTATCATGCCAATGTCTACGGCGTGATACTGCAGTGTGGCAACACTATATATGTCTCAAGTAGACATCGTGTCCAAATACCACAGAAGTACAAACGATTCGCCGAGTTTCTATACTGTTTTAATATATATTCAATTTAAATCCCTTTATTCCCGATTTTCGTTCATATGAAATAATAGATAAAACAAAGACAAATCCCGGATTAATTACTAGGTATGATCATACATCAAATATCAGACGAATGTAACATTTATGCGTTTGAATATAAATGGTATATGATATTTTTAACTCATATTTGTATGTAAAAGGTAGACATTTTTCACGATACACACAACTTTATTCAGCTAGGATATACGAATCGAAAAATAGATGTGTGTGGTTTAAAGGATAATTGACGCATATTTTCATCACTGAATAATTTAATTATCCACCTTTTAATATGAATGTACATATAAAAGTAAGTACCTGGATCTTCCAGAGTATTGTTATTAATGTAAGTTGACTCGTCACACAAGTCCACAAATATAACACACTTCTTGAATATTTCTTGTAACACTAAGATAACTAAGTTCAAAAACAGAACAGAAAAAAGAATTATTTCATCCAAGTATATCAAGTATACAGTGAGGGGATATTTACAAATTTAGTACATATACATATATCTTTATACTTCCGGTTAGACAACAATATTCCATAGGTAGAGAGATATAGGATGTTATATACTTAGAAGTAAGAGAAAGTTTATTTGATAAAAAGTACAAGGAGGGAGGAAATATTCAATAAACATTTTCAGATATTTTATATCTCAACACATACGAAAGCATATATCATACACACATATGCAATTATATACACACATACATCAATAGCAGTTATAATAATAGCAATAATTTCGATCGTAAGATTCTGTCACGTTGATGTTTCCAAGTGTGTTGAAGGGATGATGATTTTCGCTTACTTAAGACGTACTGGAAAAGTTGCAGGCACGTTAAAGGTATCCAAAATGCATATGTGCCATTAATGGATGAAAGCAGAATCGACCGTTATAATAGTCCATCCTTGTTGTCGGTAATCATTGAGGAAGTCTTCGAATAAATGTCCAGAATTATGACTCGCTTAGCTTCACTTAGATGCATCAGGAAAGTCAAAACAGCTAAAAAGTGTTTTGCCCACGATTCTCCACCAAGTATTATGAATCAGAAAATAGATGTGTGTGGTTTAATGGAAAATTGACGCAGGTTTTCTTCACTAAATAATTTAATTCTCCACCTTTGAATATGAATGTACAAATAAAAGTAAGTACCTGGATCTTCCAGAGTATTGTAACACAATATAAGTTGACTCGTCACACAAGTCCACAAATGAAACACACTTCTTAAATATTTCTTGTAACACTAAGATAACTAAGTTTAAGGATCACTTTTCAGCTTGAAGTGAAGTACAGTTTGAATATTATTTATAATCAAGGCACTGAAGGCACTGAAGTTGTGTGTGTCTCAAATGATTGAGGGTTTGAGTCTGTAGCTTGATGAAACTCTTCAAATAACTTTAATCTATGCTTGTACTCATTCCCGGGGATGATTTATCATTTATACTTGGGTTCAATTTCTAAAGGTAAATTCAAAGAAGCTCTAAACAAGTATCTAAAAACAACAACAACAAAAAACAAAACAAAAAAAACAACAAGAGGGCCATGATGGCCCTGAATATCATGGCCCTGAATCGCTCACCTGATTAAAAATGAGCAACATATGTTGGATCTTTCATATTGACCTATTTTTTTGACCCCACATGACCCACTTTCGAACTTGTCCAAGATTTTATGGAAACAACATTCGACAAGTTTTGAAATTGGCCAAAATGTGGCTCTGAGTGTTAACAAAAATGTGGTCTCTAGAGTGTTAACAAGGTTTTTCTAAGAGTTGACCTCGTGACCTACTATTTGACCCCACATAACCAAAATTTGAACCTGTCCAAGATTTTATAGAAACAAACATTCTGACCAAGTTTAGTGAAAATTGGGTCAAAAATGTGGCATCTAGAGTGTTAAGAAGGTTTTTCTAAAATTTGACCTCGTGACCTACTTTTTGACTCCACATGACCCAAATTGAACTAGTCCAAGACATTAAAGAAACAAACATTCTGACCAAGTTTAGTGAAATGGGCCAAAAATGTGGCCTCTAGAGTGTTAACAAGGTTTTACTAAGATTTGACCTCATGACCTACTTTTTGGCCCCACATGACTCAAATTCGAACCTGTCCAAGATCTTATGGAGAGAAACATTCTGAGTGACCAAGTGCACACCAAATATCTAAGCTCCAGGCCTTATGGGTTTTCACAAGAATATTTTTTAAGGTTTTGATATATAATTCTATGTAAAAAAAGTGACCCCTTGGGCAGGCCTAATATTGACCCCAGGGCCATAATTTTAACAATCTTGGTAATGGTCCATAAGATGATGCTACACGCCAAATATCTAAGCTCCAGGCCTTATACTTTCTTACAAGAAGATTTTAAGTTTTTTTTATTATAACTCTATGTAAAATCATATGACCCCTACGGCGGGGCAAATTTTGACCCCAGGGTCATAATTTGAACAACCTCGGTAGAGAATCATAAGATCATGCTACATACCAAAAATCAAAAGGTTAGGCCTTGTGGTTTCGGAGAAGAAGATTTTTAAAATTTTCATTTTTAAAACCTATTTTTAGCTCCTGTGACCTAGATTTTTGACCAATCAAAATAATTTTAACAACTTTGGTAAAGGGCCCCATAATAAACATTCCTGTGAAGTTTTATTAAAATCCAGTGAGTAGTTTAGAAGGAGATGTTGTTTAAAGAAATTTTTGACGACGGACGCACGAACGCACGGACAAAAGGCGGTCACAAAAGCTAAAAAAACAAACAAACAAAAACTAGAATAATCACAAAAAGTGATGGAATATCCCATCATATTGCATTGTCAAAGAAAAGGAAGCATATTGACCATATCATCAAGCAAAGAGTCAATGCATGCAAAGACACTTAAAAAGTAATGGCAGATAATAAAAATATTAAATGGAGTTATCGTTCTTGAAAAGGCACAAGAAAAAACTGGGTTCATATCTATAATTCATGTCAATTCATTTAAGGTAAAATGCCATTAATTGGCACGTTTCAAGGTGATTAATGTATGTATGCCATTTGGTGAACTTCTGTGGAAGTTTCAATAAAGTTAATAAATTCATTATGATTTTTTTTAGCATTTTTGCAAGGAATTCTTAAATTAAACAATCATCTTCGTGCCTCATTTCTCATGGGATCAACTTTATCTCAGGAATAATAGTAGGCAGCCAGAAGGTGGCCATTTGTGTAGAAAGGAATCAAATTCTGCTTTTTAAAGATCAATTTATTTTAGCAATTATGGTAGACAGCTATGTACATGCCAAAAGAAATTAAGTTCTTACTATGGTTTTCATAGAAGAAGAATTATGATTGTTTTATGCAGAGTATAAAAGGAAATTAAAAGATCCCCTAGGGGCCTCATTTCTTAAGGGATCAACTTTATTCAAACCATTATGGAATGTTGAATTTCCGCTTTCGGATTAAGTTCAAATTATATTAAAGTATCACTTTACGAGATTTCTTCCTATTAATCATATCAATGAATTTATGGCAGTTTTCCGGATACTTTTCTACACCTCTCGTAAATTATGAAAAAGAGTTATGAGGTGATTATTTATGCCAAAGGAAATTGAATTTTGACCACTAGTTTCAGAGGAGGATATTTTTGAAGTTTTAAAGTAAAATTCTATTGGTTAACACGGAACCAATGTTCTGCATGGATCAACGAACATAGGGTGATCCTAAATAAATAGAGGCCATAGCACTGTTGATAATTCATCCAAACTAAACATGCTGATAAGACAATGAACCGATCATTGAATCCAGTAAAGTTTTGTTTAATTCAAGATCGGGGTTTTTGAGATGTGTATGTCAAGAATCTGTAGGTACTCTATGTTGCTGAAGAAAGGTCATAACTCTGTGACAATATATTCCAATGAAACATGCTGTTGGACATCTAGACTTGGTTTTGATCAATCTTGGGGAGTGTCATCCAATCCAAGACAGGGGTTTTGAGATAAAACTGCAGACAAGAATCTGAATGTATGCACATTATATAGACATATTGCTTAAAATACAAAGAAGAAAACTGAAAATATGCACAACTAAACTAGATACAGATCAAATCCAGTAGAGTTTCATCATATTCTGGCTGGGGTGTTTAGAGATGAAGTGTGGGCAAGATTACATAAAAAAATAAAAAGGGCCATAACTTTGTGATAATACATCCAACCCAAACTTGCTGACAATATGCTGACTTAATTTGATACTGATGTAAAGTTTCATCCGAAACAAGCAAGAAGTTTTGAGAATAATTTTGAACTTTTTCATATTGTCTAAAAGGAAACAAGCATACCACTCTGGGGGTCTTGTGTTCCAGAGATCAACAATATATTAGCAATTATAGTAGATAGTCATGCTGTGACCATTAGTGCAAAAGGAAATTATATTCTTACCTTTTTTTTTCAAAGGTTCAACTTAGTTTTAGCAATTATGGTACAATAAGATGATTATTGTGCTAAATGAAAATAAATTCTGATCATTGGTATCAAAGGAGAAGAATTTTGAACTTTTCTATAAGGAGTATATAAGAAACTTGCTGGACACAAAGGGGTCTCATTTTTCAAGGAATCATCATCAACTTGATTTCAGCAATTATGGTAGAGTTCCAGGATTTGACCATTCGTGCTAAATGAAATGGAATTCTGACTATTGGTCTCAGAGGTGAAGATTTATAAGATTTTTTTTTATATATAAAAGTGTGTTGGATGCCAAGGCAACCAGAGGTCTGCATGAAACACGTTTGTTTAAGCAGCCTTTGTGGATAGCTACCCAGGTTATTCATGCCAAGTTTCATCAGCCTCTACAAAGAGGTTTCAGAAAAGCTATAAATTTCAAACATTGTTGTTGCCACTTATTCCCCTTTATCAATGGGTACAATAATAAGAAAGTCACATTTACAGTTTAGAGACAAAATATAACAAAAATATAACTGTTCTAAAGAGTTCTGATTATATTGCACTGCGCTTTCTGTCTATGCCCTCCATCATTTCATGAAGTTCAAAGCAAATTTCTTTCTTTCAAAGCAAATGCTCCATACAAACCGGATAGATAGACAGATGAACAGACAGAAAAATCACTATTATTCCCCCCCCCCCTTATTTTTTTCTCCGGAGTACACAAATATAGATGCTGACAAACTAATTGGTGACGAAATGCATCAAAGACTTGTATATCTTCGATAATTCTTATCCAAACATAATACATGTAAAAAAAAAAAAATTAGAAACTCTGGTGCCACACTATTCTATTTGTGAAGTTCGGTCATCAACAATATAGTTTCAATATCGTTGATGGTGAAAATGCATCGCTTAGAGATACTTTCTTATTTGGCAGAGATGCAGAGATGATAATTCCCTTTATATGATCTGTTTTGCCCCAAAACTAGCACTAGTCCAAGAAGATATCAAAGTATCTCTCACACAGTGATTAGTATAGCTCTTTAACAAGGCTGCAGTCAATGAAATGTAATTCATCATTTCATTCAATAAGTAACTTCCTTGGGACTTTTACAATACCAAATGTCATCTGTTTAGCAGAAGATGTCAAGCGGATTCTGCCACAAATCATTAAAATCTGGGTGGAGTTTGCATGAGTTTCACTGGGCACATGAAGTTAGGCATGCACATTCTTCCTACACCTGTGGTACCATCTAGTAGAACCCCCAATGAAATATATATAAAAAAAGAACAATGAATTTGAAGAAATTGCATCAAATCTATTTTGCATTATCTGTATTTATGTATTATCACAGCCTATATGTAACCCTTCAGGGAGAGATTTGTGTAAGTGATTTGTGATAGCTAAGGCTGCAGAGCACTTGCCATGTCAGCAAGGTAGGGTCCTGGGTTTGAGTCCCAATATGACTGCACATTTTTCTCATCTGGTTACACATAACACGTGCAATGGCATTATATAATAGGAGCAGAGAAAATCTCATCTGGTTACATTTGGCGCCCAATTTGGGATCATGACAGTATAGTTCTCCAGTATTCACTACCTTTCAGATAATCTGAAAAGTTTTTAAGAATTACAGGACATTTGGACCTTTAATTTTACAAGATTCACAGGACCAATATTAAGTTCAAAGGACCAAACTCAAACAACTAGTTTTCATTATTGTTTTTCTTTCATTTCATTGATTTTATTAAGTTTAAACACTTTACTGTCATGATATCTTAAGAGAGTCTAAATTTAATGAAATGAATTTTCAACAATATGAGTAGATAAATAATGCTGTTAGAAATTTTACTGGACATTCAGACAGAATGTAATAAAATATTCAAATGACTAAAATAGAAATTACCAGTCAGGCCAGACAGGCAGACACTTTTTGGAATGTCTGGCCTTTGGGTTGTTCAGGAACACAGCACATTGCTTTCTGTATTACGAATTCAAGATGAATTCAGAATTGGCAGGATAGTATGCTACAGGCTTGTAAGTAACCCATATCAGTGAGAGATTTTGTGTAAGTGATCTGGTAGCTCCGCATTTCTCCTGTGGGTGAGAGGTCCCGGTTTTTTTTCAACTGCAAATTTTCCTTTCTCATCACATGCAATATCATGAAATGATAGGGAAACAAGAAAATCTTGGCACGTGCCGATCACGTAACAGAAGTGCTTATCTACATAACATTTGAAACAAAATGCTGACAAATGAGTGACATTTCATAATCACAAAACCTCACTTTGAGCCCAAAATTTAAAAAAGGTTTCTGATGAATTAAACTTATTAAAATTATTTTCATGCTTATTAAATATGACACTGATTTTTTTTCATTGAACATATCCCAAAATTTGCTGACCCTACAAGCAGTCAAATTTAGATGCTTAATTGTAAACAATTGAGTGTCTACTTTGGAAAGATTGTGACCAGACCTGATGACTTTCGGCAAATATAATACTTTTTTACCTGTTTGTTGAGTACAATGTCCCACTGACATTATTTCAGTTATTTTGAGACGTTATATCTACTTGAGACAGATGTAGTGCAGCCACACTGCAGTATCACGCCGTAGACGTGTGGCATGATACCACACGCAGTTACATTCAATATCCTGACACTACATGGGCCAACCAGTCCTGGAACTACACTACTATGCTGAGCCATGTTTGGGACTATTTGGCGAAATGTTTGCGATCGGTTACCTTTAGTCATACGACGATTGCACGGTAATCAACCTCAACGAAAGGGTATTTTCCAACGTCTTGAAAGAATCCTCTGTATAATCTTCCGAAAGCTGTCAGCATGGTTTTCCCTCTTGTATCAGGACACTCTGCTGTATTCAATGATGCAAAAGCAAGAATAGCTGATGTTGAAATCAAGGTTATTATCCATCATAGACAGAGCAGCAGAAGAAGTATTGGTGCGGCCATGGGTTACGACAACGCCAGATTTCTAGCTCCTCAGCGGAGTCATATTTTCCCTACAACACTTATTGGGCTGGTTGGCGACAAGGTGCGACAAAATGATCGTCGACTGCTTGCGATTGACTTTCTGCGACCGATTGATACCACTTTGTGACCACGCGGAAACCATACTAGGATAAAAAGAAATCTCATTAGAATCACTTGTTGCTAGTGCAAACTTTTTGCGCTGTTTTATTGCACTTACGTTGTTCCTTTGAACTTGACATGATATCAGCTGTGATTCAATCCTTTCGCAAGACAGGAGTGACCAGCGTGTCAGTTAAAGGCCTATTATTCTTTTTCTAAAAGCAGTAAACATATTCTCCGAACAGAAAAGCAAGTGTGTGATACAGATTTGGTACGAGATGCAAACAGTACAGTTACTACAATGCATGAATAAGAAATAAGCTTTAACTTAAGAACATTCAGATGTTTACAGAAATATCTAGTTTGCATATTCCGCATAGATTTTCAGACGTTTTCCATTGACTTTCTGTATGTCTCCGTTAACAAATCACGACTGCACTACTGACGTAGCTGATAAAAAAAATTATTTTCAACAACAGTTTTTCAAATTCAGTTTAATTGAAATTACAGACTGTCTTCGGAATGTCAGTGCATAATGGGAATATTTTGATATTCATCCATTTTACTAAATTGCGTAATTTAACTGTTATTTTAAAGCAGATATTTGCACATTATGTACTATTTGTGTAAGTTAGTCTGCAATATGTCATTCTTATTTTATATTTCATTTCCATGAAAATTTAACCTTTATGAAATGTAATGGGCCTTAGAGAAAAGATAACTGTAAGTACGTGTATCTGAATCCTTATTATATATAGGGAATCAATCTCAGGGAAACCGTTCTAAAATTGCATTGCCCTTTCCTCTACCAACTCAAACTTTTCATTTCAGTTTAATGAGTATACTCTTGATGCTGTCATAATTTCTTATTAAAAGGGACTTGTACAATTCCCATTTACATAATAACACTAGAATATAAGATCTAATTTCATTCATACGGTATACTTAATAGCGCAAGAATACATTTTAGAAAAGTCCAAACAGTAGCCTTACCATTGAGGAAGACATCTCTTAAACATATATAACGGACTACTTTAATATGTCACTACCTGTTACTATCCTCCTTCTCGATGCAGACATCAGCCATTCGACCAAAGACACCTGTGATTTAATCTGTCAGGAAAGCACGTGACTGCCGCATGTAAATACTTCTGAGCGACTGCAACCTGATATGGTTTAATTAAGTAAGTCACACTGTGAAGTTTCAGCAGGTATCTATCTGCTGTGCATATCTTTCATTCTGTTGTTACATTTAATTGAACTTATATACGATTACATGTTTACGCTGTTCTATATGTACAGTTGTTTTAGCTAAAATGGATACTGTTTGAATATTGCATATGGTGGATAATTTTGTTATAGGAAAGATAACTGACAAAAATGCCATTCGAATGAAATTGAGAATGTGTATTATTGCTGTTCTTGAATGTACATGTATAATCTTCAGAACTGGCTATTTCAAGTCACGAAATTGGCCTGTTACAGGTACACGCGAATGTGTTTGGAATATAATGTCACTGATTTTTTTTATGTGTGTATGTAAGTGTTTGGTTAAGATGTCTGTGTTCGTTTATATATAATATGTTGTTTTATGTTTAAATACGCCAAATTAATTCATTTGTGAATGCTTTTGTCATATGTTTGCAGGAACTGGTGTCACTAACTACATGGTTAACTTCTGTTGCAATCCATCAAAGTCATATACTTTGTTACATTGAAATTATTTTTGAAACTCATCAGAGGAAGTAATTCTGATAGAAAAAAAATGAAAATAAGGTAATTTTAATTTAATTACAAGTATTAATTTAAATGAAAATAGAATTCTAGCAGAATTAGCTGAAAGAAATAAGCGTAATGAAATCAGACTTCAATCAACTCAAATATATGCAATTATAGTTTGAGACAGAATGCTATTCTATATGAACTTTAATATAAGTAGTGTGGCGATTTCGAACTGTTTGGTGCACGTTGATTATACTTTAGGCCCCTTAAAGGCATGTCATTATTTATGAATCATTTAGTATAATTAAGTCTTTTTGAACCCAAGGAATTCCCTTTTCGTAGGTGAAATAAAACTATTAGGATAATATGAATCCCTGAATATAAAATCTGGAAATGTTTTAGTTCCGAGAGGAGCAGGAGCGTTAGCACCACATAAACGAAAGCAGGAGAGTTTGCCATGCAATCACGAAATACAGTGTGTTGTAGTTTTTTTGTGATAACTAAGTGTCCCAAAGGGTAAAAATTATATCAATGATGACAGGGAGCTTGGCTTTGTTCCGATATATTCTTTCGAATGTATACAGTTTTATGTCGATTTAGAAAAAAATAAATCTTACGACTTATACTACTTCATCTAAAATGAATGTGGCTTTTGTTCAATTCACAACTTATTTGAAACTATACCAACAGACAAGTTCAAAATTGTTAAAAAAACATTTGATCTCTCATAAATAATTAATAAATTTAATACTGTTTCAAATTTAGTTGATTTCTTTGTTTCAGACACCACAAAATCCTTGTCCTGATTGTCGGCATGTTGGTGTCTTGTATGAACTTCGGCTTAGTCTTCCAGCTAGGTGTACTATACCTGGCCATCCTGGATAAATTCCGGGACTCCAGGGCTGCCACAGCCTCCGTACAGGCCGTGTGTATGGGCGTCACCCTCTGTTTTGGTAAAACAGCTATAGCAATAAATTCATTCACGACATTATGAATGAATATTTTCCTAAAATCGTACTTAATACTTATTAAATTTGAGTCAAAGAATAGCATCGGGTCCTGACCATTAAGAGGTTTTTTTTCGTTAAGAAAATAAGCAATGCTATTTTTCCGCTATATTATGCATGTCAACTGATAACTGCTGATTGATAAGCTCAGCTCTCACCCATCCACCCACCCCGAAAAAATATGTATATATAAATACTCCTCTTTATGCTTTCAGGAATAATTTCGGGCTTACTTATTGCGAGGTTTGGATATGCAAAACCGTTCCTTGCTGGAGCTGTGCTGTTACCTTGCGGGTTTATTTTCTCCTTCTTTGCGAGGTCCATTCTCGTTTTGTGCATACTGGTTGGGTTAGTATCTGGTAGGTAATTGTGAAAACCATATGTAATGTTTGTTATGTACAGGAAACTTCACTTATATTGGACTTATTATGAAGGTTTCTTTAAGTAGTGGAACCTTTATGCATGAATTTTGAGTTTCTGGTTTCTTGAGTGTTTTTGATCTCTATACATTTTAAGAAATCATTTTGTGCGATATAAGAAATTTCTAACCACAGTTTCGAAACATTTAATGATTGTTAGCATATCAAACCCTTTATTGAAATGCTTTTGCAAATTGTGTGGGGTTATACGTAAAAAAACTACTATAAAATTATGAAACTTTTTTCTCATGAATTGATTTATTTTATACCTATTGCATATATGCATATATCAAATTGGCATAAAAGAAAAGTTGATAAAATGTATAATCATACATTTATGTAGAAAAACCTTCATATTGCAGTTTGAGATTTTACTCCATTTATTAAACAGCAACACTACAATTCTTGGCAAAGTATATATTATTTTTACAAATTTCTCAAAACAATCTATTGAAATATATTCAAATACTATATGAAAAATAAGAATGCTCACTTTTGTATAAGTTAACCATAAAATTATCAAGTAATTAAAGTATGTATCACCTGACCCCCCATTTGTTAAGCTCATTAAAAAGACAACGAATACCGGGTATTGACTGTTTCTTTCTTTTCATGTACAATGTGAGCACAAACTTTAAAGAATTATTATATTTTTTTCTATTAAGTGTCTTTTTCCAATGCATGAGATAAAAAATGTAAAATTATCTTAAGTGAAATTATGAACAGATAATGACATTTGTCGAAGCAATATCCCACAAAGTATACATGAAATTGCCACAGAGAAATATCACCATCTTATACTGTACATAAACAAATTAATAATTACTGATCATTTTCCGAACGAAAAACATCGTTAAATAAAAATGAAATTTGATATGTGCTGTAATTTATTGGTCACGGGTATGTTTGCTATATCCGGAGTCGTTCATTATGTGTACATGTACTGATGTACTGTTTTTCGAAAAGTGGTGTGTTTTTTTTATTTCATTTTGTCATTTGTGTCTTATATAAAATTCTTAAACAAGAGTGGCTGTGCTTTAAAGATTGCAAATCGTTACATACCCCAAATATCATTAATACCCAAATAAAAGCAACTGTGTTGTTATGTCTGATATATGGACATCTTGTATTTACAAAATGATCACATTTATACACATGCTATTATCTGAGGACGCAGGTGTTGGAAACAGTCATCTTTACTAAAGTAAAGACAATTATTACATAAACCATGAACCATAATTTTCAGTGAGAGCAATGTTATGTAGAAACATCTTATTCAGGTATGGGGGTCTCCTTGACGTTCACAGGCAGTGCCTCAGCCTTTGGAGTTACATTCACTGGCCGCTTTAAAACTGTGGCGCTGACGCTTCATTCAACCGCGATTGGAATAGGAGGCTTTACATACCCGTACCTCCTAAAGTATCTGCTCCGAGAATATGGACTAAATGGCACATTTCTACTCACTGGTGCATTGCTTTTGCACAATATACCTTTTGCTATTATTATAGCGGGTGTTAAAGTACATTCTGTATTAAAAAACAAAGATAAAAACCGAAGGTTTTCAAGTGAGGAGAAAACTGATATTTATAAAATGAAGAAAAAAGAACTAATTTCCAAATCTGGCCCATGTGACGAAAATGAATCGAAAATACGTGAGAATAATTTGAAAAGAAAAACAACAGATAATCGAAGAATTAATAAGAATAAGGAAGAAAGCGGAGAAAGATTACTTCAAGACAAGGAAAGTAACATGAATAAGATTTTGGATAGCAACAGCTTAAGAAATGCCGAGGCGTCAATAGAAGACGCTCATGATGATTCATCTGTACCATTCCGTAACCATGTTCTCAAAATTTTAAACATTCCAGTTTTATTTATTGCAATAGGGTCATCGCTTGTTTTTGCGGGATTAAATGGTTATTTAACTATTGTGCTCGATGTATTTATATGGAAAGGATTTACGTCAGACCAAGGACTCGCGTCATTCTTTGTACTCAACTTCTGCTCAACTGTTGCAAGGTTGGCACCTGGAATTGTGAAGCAAAAGAAAGGGGTCAGTTCGTTTGTTTCCCCAGTTGTTGCAATACTGTGTACATGTATTGGACATACTTTGGTCTGGACATCAAGAGCTTATGCTTTGATGATGGCTGGAGTATCTTTGCTTGGTATTGGTCTAGGAGGAATGGCATCATCTGTGTATATTGTTTACAGTAAAATAGTCCCAGAAACAGGGTTCGCTGTCGCGTTCGGATTATTCCTCTCGATCGAAGGTGTAATGACAATGTGTGCTGGTCCAGCTTTTGGTAAGAATATTGAATTTTTATTTTTCTACTTTCCGGAAAATAATTTTACACAATACCACTTATTATGATTGACTGGCATGATAGATGGTTAAATTACTAATAAGCCGTTATACCGCACGAAATGACTGTTGAGGTAATCAAACCGAATTTATTTATTTTTTTAAATTGTTTAAGACCTTGATTTTCATGTTTCAGTGATGATTAGATCTGTTGCCATTTGTAAAACAAGATGTAACTCAAAGTAATTTTGCATTTACCAATTTTACTTTACATTTATTTCTCTATCTCTAGCTGCACTGCGGGATTACTTTGGAAATTACGACGTTGCAATGGCTGTCGCGATAATACTATCATTTACCGGACTTGTGTTCGTTTCTGTCGCTGCCTGTGTGAGGAAATTCCAACACCGACAGTGTGTGTGCTGAGGGGGATTTTATGAAAGAAACTATTAATATAATAATAAATTAGATTGTTTAGAATTCCATTAATAAAAACAAATATCGATGTATCTTATGTTATGTCACAACCAACATAGGAAACCATAGCACAAAAGTCAATAGCTCAATGTTATTGTTGAGAAGGATAACTCATGTAACATTGGAATCCCTTTCCATTTTCATCGGCTTATTCTGTGTCCAATACTGGTTCAATTTAAAGACGAAGACAAAGCAAATATTCAATACATGGAAGAAGCATATAACAATACTAGATGCGATTGATCGTATATATGACTGAGCAGCAGAACATTTCAGCATAGACGCACGAGGATTATTATCCGGTTAGACAAAATCGTGAACTTATGAGAATATTCTAGTCAGCACAGCAAACAAAGCAATAATTTTGTATACTGATTGCAGATTTTTCATGCAAGTGGTCATGGGTTTACATATGGGGTTAATCGTTAAAGACCGCTGCACAGTGAAGTATAGTTAACTGGTAATATGCTCACCTTGACTGTATTGATAGTTTTCACGAAGCGAGAGAGAGTGGGAAAAGTGGGGTGTACATGAAGACTGACTGTTGCGTTATAAAAATACAAATCCTGTTGATTTGCGTGAGAATTATATATCGTTAGTGGGTGAGGAGTGATTGAGGAGCAGGAAGGGGCGAAAGAGGGAGAGAGAGAGAGTATAAATAGCAAATGTTTAATTTTGATTGTCTTCACAAGTAATCGTTATGTCAACCATCTTACTAGTAAGAGATAAAGATGAAACGGTTTTCACTTTTAAATCGTATATTTTTATTTAGCAACATATATTTACTTCGATATTTAATGATGTAACGTGTTCTTATCAATATTATATATACAAGTAGTAGGAATATATCAAATGAATAAGCAGACATAGGGAGATACAGTGGTGCTTTCGTATCAGTTATAAAAATATCGTATATCGTTCGTATCGTATCGCATCGTATACTCAATCGCATCGTATCTTAGCCTATCGCATCCTATTATTAGGCATAATAAACGAGATCGTATTGCATCTCCGTGTAGCAAATGTATATCGTAAATGTGTAGTGATCTACGTGACTTTCTGCAGCAGACGCAGTGCGTCGTTAAGCAATTTAATGCACTTGTGAAAAATATGTATTCGAAAGCATTATATTGATATTTAAGTATACGTTGGGCTACATTCATGTCTATATGTTTACTTGATGTGTTAGATCAAAATTGTCTTGATTAACATGTCTGAAAACTAACAAATTAAATCTGGCCAAATTATCCATGATCAAACTCAGATTTCGTCCAAGATGTTGCTTCCTTTTCGGGGACCTTTTTTCTGCAGTGTTCGCCCGCGTGCTCTCTAAGATAATCGTAACTTACGTATATAGAGCTGTGTCGGGTATTTCTGGATATCGGCTATTCTCGGACACTGCTGCATTTCATCCCCTAATTGTAAAGCTATTCAAATTTTAAGTGCATGCCCATGTAACTTGATGCCTCTTTCCGTCTTTTGATTTTTACAAACCGTGTACATTTAAACCTTAGGGAGAAATAAATCTATTTGAAAGGTATGTATATTAACTACGTCCTGTTACATTGTGTGGCGTGAGAGGTACTTAGACTTGATATTTTCTACCACGAGTAAATGTGTTGATATCATTGTGAAGAAAAGACATAAATTGTGACAAAATGTGGTTGCAATGTGCCATATGTTTTTCAAAACGTGGAAAGGCCGTGTTACTGATATACAAAGATATCTGAAATACCCGACTGAAAATTACGTATGTCTGGTCTACCGGAAACCTGTGCAAATAAGATATATGTTTAGATTAATGAGATATGTTAACAAAATATAACAGACAGACGGATAGATAGATTGCAGAGGATAATAAAAGGAGATAGATAGATAGATAGATAGAGAAAATATACATCAACTCTTATTTTCGCTGATATATGTAATACTTAGTATTGCCTGATATAGGAAGTAACTAGGTCTATATGACATATAAACGTACATGCGATTATGATATGCCCCCTCTCTCTTTTTATGAATATATACAGAGAGAGAGAGAGAGAGAGAGAGAGAGAGAGTAAAAGAGAGTGAGAGTCTATATGTATTGAATATAATATAAACGTAACTGGTTAAATATAAATAATAATAAGAATAATAATGCAAAATATTTAAATTTAAATTAGATACATGTTTTATATTTATATTTGTAAGAATGCACAATGTATTGTTGTAAATCCAATGCATATACCAAACATCTAACTCAAATGTATTACACCTTTTATTAAATTAGTTTTTGTTTATTTAATGTTTAGCAAAGGTTACTAAAGACTTCCACAGTTATCCGTGAATACCCTCCACTGTCCGAAAATGCCGGATATTTATTCAGGTACTGTTTCTCGGCCTTATACGAAAATATGAAAACCAGCACTTACAATCAAAACATAAACCAAAGAAGGATACAAGCATATAATTAAAAAAAAAAATCTGTCCCATTTTCTCAAAACTCATGAACTTTTACCTTCACTAAGCTGAAGTTGTCCGGGAATACCCGAAACCGCTCTACCTACATTGTAGTTCTAATGTGCACTTTTTTTTTTTTTTATTTCCTACCTTATTTAGTCCCCCCCCCCCCCGCTCTCTCTCTATCTACACATGCAAACAATAAAATTCTAAATCCTAATATGCACATAACACAATTTCTCTCCCTCTCTCTCTCTCTCATCAATATAATTTCGGGAGGTCTTGGATTCGAATCCCAACCGGGGCACATTCCTCCGGTGATCGCGTCAAACAAAAGACGTATACAATTTGTACAACATTCGCCCTTGTCTTGCACTCGGCAAATTGGGGTTGCTATGGGAACTCGGAGAACTCAGTACTGGTTCCCCCGTGTATCGGTGCTATTCCCCGGACACGTAAAAGAACCAAGGAGTCTTTTCGCGAACGCATCCGGATATCCAACCACTGTCCTTCCGATGCTGTCTTTTCAAAAAAAACCCCCCAAAAAACAGGACCTCATTCATGTTGCCATTATAATCAGAAAATGATGCTAGCCATTACAATACTGCATTTGAAAATAGAGGCATGCGTTATTAGTCAAATTTTCTATCTATCCTGATCCGTGTGAAAACACAAGTTCACTACATGATAAAAGTTAAATGGAAAAAATCTCTTCATTCCATGTTGTTACATGTGTATAGTTCGTTTAAAATATATATCTGATTATTTTCCATGTCTCTGTACATTTATTTATGTATGTGTATATTTAATCAACGTAATTGTATTTCATAACACCAGACGCGTACCATACCCTTTTATCAGCGGGCTCAGCACGTGTTTATTTTGACCGGATATATCACCTTTATGTATCGCCGATACCGGTATACCGTCACTCACCCCCACCCCCAATCCCGCCCCAAGGCGAGGGAGGGACAATCAACGTGTTCACAACATTAATGTTATTACCGGTACTAATTAACATGACAGAAAACATGAACAGAACAGAACAGAACATATTTTATTCATGATTTGTACATAGTACATCATCATTACATTTTAAATACAAATACAAATATAGTATCACGTGACATGTAACTTTTACTCATATAAGTATATTGGAAAAATATTTAATTTCTGGTAATGAATCGTAGACTGAACCATGGATCGTAGATTGAACAAGTAATTCAGTCATTATGAATATATAAATAATACCTTACAAATATTGTTTTAGATAACATCGAGAACGAACTAATCAATGTTAATCTCTGTTGACATTCACACAAATACATATCAGAAGTAAATTTCTAGTAATAGCTCGTGGACTGAACAAATTCAGATAAAACAAAAAAATTAAATACTGACTAAATAACACATAGAACGAATTTATCTTTCTTGACTCAATTTAGTTTTCCTTAGTTTTAAAGCAGAAGAAATGTATCTAGCAAGGCCAAACAAAACATCTTTATCATTAGATTGTAACAAAGCTATTAACTTGAACATAGATGGTCAAGTATATAAATCAAAACTTAGAAATTTTGTACGCAATGACTTATACATTGGACATATAACAATGAAATGATAAATATCTTCAATATCACTGATGCTAAGACCACTCTCTCTTCCCTAGTTATACGATTTCTTGAGAATCTTTCAGTTTGTATTCTTAACTCATGAGCTGATAACCTAATTTTAGTAACAAAATGTCTGAGGTTAGCAGGTAATATATCTAAATAAAATTCGTAATCAATTGTTTTCTTAAAATACTTATACTCGTCTAAAACACTACTGTTTTGAATCAAACTATTCCATTCCAGTTACAATCTAAAACACGTTGCTTAAAAAATATGGGAAACTGCTTTACATCTATATCACTCACAAAAGCATATGAACAACCGTACGTATCTAGCAGTTTCTTAACACAGAAAACCCAATTCTTATGACCCAATAAGAAATCGTTAAGACCCGCCCTGTACATGCATGAAACAAGATTATTTTTTGAGTGCATAACCTTACACCAATATTTAATTATTTTGTAATAACGATGAATATAAAGGGGATATCTGCCTAATTCTCCGTATACACCAGCTGTTGAAGTACTAGCTCTAACCTTTAATATCCTTTTACAAAATCTAAGATGTATCCTTTCTAATTCTTTAGATTTAGAAAAACCTGTCAATTCACAAGAGTAATTTAGAATAGATCCAACAAAAGCATCAAATAACTGACATAAATATTTTGGACTCAGTGGAAGTTTAACACAATTATATGACAACAAATTCATTGCTTTAAGAGCTTTACCAACCAGGTGTTCCGTGTTACAAAGGAATGAACCCGTATAGTAAAACACAGTTCCTAAATAGTTGAATGCATCAACTACTTCTAGATCAATACCCTTGTAAGTAAATTTTTCATGCGCTAACAGACGACCTTTCTTCCTGAAAACCATAACTTTTGTTTTCGAAATATTTACATCTAGACTCCATTTTTTACAATACTGAAATAAAAGATCTAAACGTTTTTGAAGATCATATGGTGAGTCACCGAACAAGGCCATGTCATCTGCAAATAATAAGATAATTATTGCGAGTTCATCAATCGTAATATTAGACTCGGCACCATTTTGTATAAAATATTCAATATCATTTAAAAACAGAGATACTAAGATTGGGGATATTACCTCCCCTTGCCTCAAGCCAATTGAACAAGAGAAAAAATCAGAAAATGTATTACAATGCTTTACACATGACTTGACATCCTTATACATATGCTTAACTATTCTTAACATTTTCCCTTTAATACCTGCATTAAATAACTTAAGCCAGAGGCCATTTCTATAGATACCGTCGAAACATTTTTTCATATCAATGAATATCAACATACAAACGTTTATTATTGTTTATATAGCGTTGAACAATAGAATATAAAACAAACATAGCATCCACCGTCGAATGTCCTTTTTTAAAACCAAACTGAGAATCAGATATGCGTGAAAGATGGTCGCAGACCTATTGTAAAAACATTATCACAGAAAGAACCAGGGTGTTAAATAGTGTCACTGGGTAGCTTAGTCAGAAACTGGTCCTCTATTATAAGTACTATTATACAATAAATTACAGTTACAAGTAACTTGAATAACTATGTGTATATACATACATACACTATAGATAAACTGTACCGACTATATTAAAACCGTCTGAACTGCCGCCTACGCGTTTTGAGTGTATATATTCACAACATTGTATATAATGAATAATTTAGTGTACATAATGACAGAAAACTCAAAATTCTTCATCCTACCAAGGAGTGCTCTGAGGACAGCGGAGGAATCTACCAGACAACAACAACAACATGACTACACTTTTCTGCCATTATTGATTTAATATATCTTTTTATATATTATACACATTATACCAGTATTAATTATTTTTTAATTAAATATTCATCATAAAAATATTAGATTCCGTAGAGGAAGACATTCTGTCAGTATATTGCTACGCCGCACCTACGGCTAACATGAAACGTAAATGGGTTCTTACACAGAATAATAAAGTCAGGGTAAATTAAATGCAAGTTTTATTAACCTTACTCATAATATTGATATTACAAAATGTAAATGGTTACAAATTAAGTTGCGAGATTTGACCCGGTGAGATGCTTGACCAGATTTGGTAAGTGTTACCCAATCCGGTAAATATGACCGATCCTGGTAAAAGTAAAAAAAGCATAAACTATTTTGAGTATTATTTCTTATAGGACCGTTTTCGTTGATCTTCCAATTATATATAATTGGACAGTTATCTATTTAGGAATAATTACTTGCGCCATTCTCGAGTGTTACACTACACGGTATGACAGCACGTCTGCAACTGTAGCGTTTATACCCATCCCGGTATTTACACCATTCCATTACGTCACAAAGTATGACGTTATATAAACAAGATGGCTGCACGAAGTGCGTGGAGAGGGAAAAGGCAATTCAGTCGGCATTATTTAACAATACATAGTGAAACAAAGTACGACATGGTATTTTCATGATACAATAGGATAATGTGTAATGATCAACAACAATATTTGGGTATGACTTGTCCATATTATTACAAATAAAGTGTTTGAATGGATGCGCGTATCGCACCGCCAGAATGCCACTTGCAACGCTGACAATCGTCGCAACAATATTTCCATGCCGAATCTCGTTGATAATGATATTAATAGTAAAAAAGTATGGGTTTTTTTTTGTTCTGGTTTTTTTTTGTTGTTCTTTGCAACTAAAGGACTAAAAAACTTTTTAAAAAATAAAGTAATCACATACGAGTAAATCTTAGAGTATTCTATGATTGATAAAACAAATGAGTAAAATAAGCGATTAAGCTTTTATAGGATCAAATAATTTGTACTTAAGGTTGAAAGCATGGGAACACTGTAAAAGTTGTTTGCAGATTAATTATATTTTCTGCTATCTTCTTCGGAGAAAAATGGATTGGAGGTTAAACGTCACACAAGAAATAGAAACGAATATGTTTTGTAAGTACGTTAACAGTTGCTAAGCTACTGTTTTATTTTTCTCATGCTTTTCCCCTGTATATATGTCAATCTAGCAATTTAAATTTTATATCAAACTTTATGGGCGTGGACAAATCAGCACATAGATTTGCGCGAGCGCTAGACGATGTCCGTAAGTTTGCATTAATGAATGATATCCTGCACGGAATTGAAGTTCATAATTTTTTCAAGGACCTGTTCAATAAAGGGGACAGGACAACATCACACCCACAAAACTTGAACCATAAATATTTTTAATATTGTCCAATATGGATAAGATTAATAATAATACTCATCATCATTTAATTTAGCCGTTTATATTGTTTGACATGCATGGAAATCAGCGTCAGCTTGGCGCTAAAAAAAAAAAAAAAAAAAAAATCCTGATGATTTTGTATTAACAATTCTCGCAAACACGTGGTACATTTGTAAAGAACTAGATATCAGTAAACTACTGTTATCATTTTTTTTATTGCGATTGCTGTCAGTATGATAATAAAATAAACAAAAATATATTTATAAATCATTTTCATTAAAAAAATCGTTCTCTCATTACATGTGCTTAACGATGGTCTCCTCTACAAAGTGTGACGACAGAGTCCGTCGCTTTTTCAGGGGGCCCGATATTTAGTGTGTCCCCATTTCCTGTAGCTCGCTATATTTATTTCGGTCGTTTATTTCAGATGAACACACGGTTAACCAGTTATACATGACGGTAAATATTGTTAACAAAATAATTTTTTTGCATATTAATGAACCTGTAGTCAAATTAAGATTACAGATATTATAATAATGTCATGTAAACCGTGCTTACCGTGTATCGCATAACGTAAATCGCAGATCGTGGATCGCATATCGTATGGTATCAAATTAAGAACGCATCTTCATCGTAACGTATTGAATTGCACAGGTGAATCGCAGATCGTATATCGCATATCGTATATCGTCCGTATTTCAATCGTATATCAATCGTATTTTTTGACAACTGATACGATAGACCCACGGTAAGTCTCCTAATATTTTATATATTTCGGTAAAAAAATATGCATATTCTATTGATTACGTAAGTCGGTTGCATAGATTTAATAAAAAATAAAAACAAAAGGAGTTGAGGCCAGTCGACATCCAAAATAGCGTCCACAAATTTCATGAGCTTAAGCTCTCGTGGTTTTCCGTAAATCTGAATCATCATGCTCAGAACACTTTTCGGATCAATCTACAATAGTAATAATACGTTTTTATCAGGCTGGAAAAATGTATAGGCACGTTCGAAATATCCGAAAATTTCAAGTTGTAAATTTTAAATGAAACCATCTCGCTTAAGCTCGCTTTATGTGTGTGTTTATTTAATATCTATTTAAGATTTTTAAGCACTAAAATGTTATTAATTTGGGATTATTTTGTTTAGGAAAATATTATATCTAGATGTCTTGCGATACGTACAATTGTAAGTATGCCGGTTTATTGACGTTTCGAGCTGGGTTTATCATTACATGTACTCGTACTTACACTTCTGTTAACATTTGTCTTCCTTGAAAAAATACCCCTACTTAACAGGATGTATTGATATATTGATATGTATAAAGTTGATATATAGTAGGATGGAAGTTAATCTGTTAAAAACAATTACCAGGAATATTGTATTATTAAAAGCGTATTTATATACACAGTTTGTTACAAATGTTAGATTTTTAGGACGAAATAAAAGGAAGTAATTCTTATATATCATTTCATGACATTGACTGGATAACCTCTCTTAACTCTCTCTCTCTCTCTCTCTCTTAAACATATTGTTTTTGTTGTTGTTTTGTTTGCATTTACAACTTTAAACTCCATGAGTAGTAATACACAGTAGGAGTCTTCGTTCACGTTTGTGCTATACATTAAACAGCACGGACCCTGGTTGCTGGTGGTTAAAACTTCCGCCCTGGAATCGGGAGATTTATCATAGCTAAGTCGTAAAGTATGGTACTGGTATAGCTCCCTTGCTTTGCGCTCAGCATATAAGGGTATTTCCAGGACTTGTTGGCCCGGTGTCAGGATAATGTGACTAGGTGTAGTATCATGCCTATGTCTACGGCGTGATACTGCATTGTGGCAACAATATATCTGTTTCAAGTAGACATCGTGTCGAAATGCCTCAGTAGTACGAACGATTCGCCGAGTTTCTGTACTGTTTTGATAAATATTCAATTCGAATCCCTTTATTTCCCGATTTTCTTTCATATAAAATAATAGATAAGATAAAGACAAATCCTGGACTGATTAGGTATGCTAATATATGTATATTAAATATCAGAG
Source organism: Solen grandis (assembly GCA_021229015.1). Taxonomy (NCBI): domain Eukaryota; kingdom Metazoa; phylum Mollusca; class Bivalvia; order Adapedonta; family Solenidae; genus Solen; species Solen grandis. Next base: position 23,542,124 of record CM037793.1, read on the forward strand.
GAATCTAACATTTATGTGTGTAAGGTAGAGTATGTGTAAACATAAATGGTTTATAATACTTTAATTCATATTTGTGTGTAAAATGTAGTTAACTCTAACGATACACACAACTTTATTCACCTAAGATAAAGACTTAGTAGTAATGAGTCGCTCGACCCTGTAGGTTCGAGACTCGAAACTCTTCAGAAACAACGTAGCCACAGGAGCTCATTGCAGCAACCAAAAAGCAGAAACGATAGCTCTTGTGAAACCTGTGAAAAGCTCCCACGTGCCATTATTTACTGATACTGTTGTAATCAAGGTTATTATCCATCATAGACAGAGCAGCAGAAGAAGAATTGGCGCGGCCGTGGATTACGGCAACGCCAGATTTCTAGCTCCTCAGCGGAGTCATATTTTCCCTACAACACTTATTGGGCTGGTTGGCGACAAGGTGCGACCAAATGATAGTCGACAGCTTGCGATTGGCTTATCTGCGACCGATTGATACCACTTTGTGACCACGCGGAAACCATACTAGGATCAAAAGAAATCTCATTAGAATCACTTGTTGCTAATGGAACCGCTTTGCGCTGTTTTATGGCACTTACGTTGTTCCTTTGAACTTGACATGATATCAGCTGTGATTCAATCCTTTCGCAAGACAGCAGTGACCAGCGTGTCAGTTAAAGGCCTATTATTATTTTTCTAAAAGCAGTAAACATATTCTTCGAACAGAAAAGCAAGTGTGTGCTACAGATTTGGTACGAGATGCAAACAGTACAGTTACTACAATGCATAAATAAGAAATAAGCTTTAACTTAAGAAGATTCAGATGTTTACAGAAATAACTAATTTGCATATTCCGCATAGATTTTTAGACGTTTTCCATTGACCTTCTGTATGTCTCCGTTACAAAATTACGACTGCAGAAATTGATGACGTAGCTGATAAAAAATGTTCTTCACAACGACGGTTTTTCAAATTCAGTTTAATTGCAATTACAGACTGTCTTCGGGATATCAGTGCATAATGGGAATATTTTGACATTGATACATTTTACTAAATTGCGTAATTTAACTGTTATTTTAAAGCAGATATTTGCACATTATGTACTTTTTGTGTAAGTTAGTCTGCTGTGCATATCTTGCATTCTGTTGGTACATTTAATTGTACTTATATACGATTACATGTTTACGCTGTTCTATATGTACAGTTGTTTAAGCTAAAATGGATACTGTTTTAATATTGCATATGGTGGATAATTTTGTTATAGGAAAGATAACTGACAAAAGTGCCATTCGAATGAAATTGAGAATGTGTATTATTGCTGTTCCTGAATGTATAATCTTCAGAACTGGCTATTTTAAGTCACGAAATTGGCCTGTTACAGGTACACGCGAATGTGTTTGGAATATAATGTCACTGATTTTTTTATATGTGTATGTGAAAGATGTCTGTGTTCATTTATATATAATATGTTGTTTTATGTTTAAATACGCCAAGTTAATTCATTTGTGACATGCTTTTGCAATTTTTTTTTCAGGAACTGGTGTCACTAACTACATGGTAATCTTCTGTTGCAACCCATCAGTCATATACTTTGTTACATTGAAATTATTTTTGAAACTCATCAGAGGAAGCAATCCTGATAGAAAAAATAAATGAAAATAAGGTAAATTTAATTTAATTACAAGTTTTAATTTAATTGAAAATAGAATTCTAGCAGAATTAGCTGGAAGAAATAAGCATAATGATATCAATCAACTCAAATATATGCACTTATAGATTGAGACAGAATGTTACTCTATATGAACTTTAATATAAGTAGTGTGGCGATTTCGACCTGTTTGGTGCACGTTGGTTATACTTTAGGCCCCTTAAAGGCATGTCATTATTTAAGAATCCTTTAGTATAATTAAGTCTTTTTGAACCAAATGAATTCCCTTTTCGTAGGTGAAATAAAACTATTAGGATAATAAGAATCCCTGAATATAAAATCTGGAAACGTTTTAGTTCCGAGAGGAGCAGGAGCGTTAGCACCACATAAAATGAAGCAGGAGAGTTTGCCATGCAATCACGAAATACAGTGTGTTGTAGTTTTTTGTGTAATAACTAAGTGTCCCACAGGGTCAAAATATATCAATGATGAAAGGGAGCTTGGCTTTGTTCCGATATATTCTTTCGAATGTTTACAGTTTTATGTCGATTTAGAAAAAAAAAAGAAGAAAAGAATTACCACTTATACTACTTCATCTCAAATGAATGTGGCTTTTGTTCAATTCACAACTTATTTGGAACGATACCAATAGAAAAGTTCAAAATTGTTAAAAAACATTTGATCTCTCATAAATAATTAATAAATTTAGTACTGTTTCAAATTTAGTTGATTTCTTTGTTTCAGACACCACAAAATCCTTGTCCTGATTGTCGGCATGTTGGTGTCTTGTATGAACTTCGGCTTAGTCTTCCAGCTAGGTGCACTATACCTGGCCATCCTGGATAAATTCCGGGACTCCAGGGCTGCCACAGCTTTCTCCTTCTTTGCGAGGTCCATTCCTGTTTTGTGCATACTGGTTGGGTTAATATCTGGTAGGTAATTGTGAAAACCATATATAATAGCAGCTATATAATAAAGTATAGCTGCGGTTTACTGTGAGGGCAATACCTTTAGTGCTTTGATTGGCATCGTGGCATTGCGATTTTTACGGGAGTGCTAGTTTTATGATTCACATCAAAAGTTCGTTGGGAGAAATTGTTAAATTGAAACCACAAAAAAGATTGATTTCTTGTTTAAGAGTCTGAGATTTGAATAGTTTTCCGACGTTTTTGGCAGTTCAAGACTTCGAATTACCATTGGAGGAGGAGTCGTCTTCTGATCGTGGCGTATCGTTCCAATATGAGTGCAAATGTGTTGACCCGCGTGGTAAGGCGCGCGGTCGTTCTTTGTTCTACACCTACAGTGTCGTCGTTCTGCAGGACGCATTTCTTCTCAGAGTTATTCAAAAAATGAGCATATTTCCTCTTATCCTCTTATGCATTATTGACCAAAATCACATTTATTTGGGTGCGTGTACTGATTATCAATTAATCGGTAGTTGTAAACGGTGTCATGGTAAATAATTCCTTGTCCTGATTTACCGTAATATATGGTAAATACCACAGGGCAGATTATTGAATTCATACCTAATTATTTTTAATTTTATCACCAATCTGCCTAGATAAAGTCTTTTGTAATAAGCCTGCTTATGGTGTGTAGTTTGTGGATATGAATTTTAAAGTTCTTTTCATGCTGTATGTATATAATGATATATGTAGTATGTAGCATAATGTATAAAAGCAGGGTTTGATCTGTTAGTATGAATAACATTGACAATATCATTGAGTATAAATAAGAAAACATTGTCAATATTATTAGAATGCATTATAATAATTCTGGCTGCATCAGTTAGTGGTAATTTTAATGGTTCTGCTGTACTGCATATGTTGGTACCGCTTTTATTGTTTCTTGCTTTCTAATATTTATTCTTTGTCCTAGAGCATGCATCGGTATGGTACAAGGAAGAAGCGGGCACAGTTGGCCAATGAGCAGTCCGTACGGAAGGCAAAGAGGCCTAGAACAGCAGACCCTGAGCTCCCTCCAGTCCCCGAGCCCCCTAAGGAGATGCCGAGTAGGGATATGTCCAGGGATACATTGACTGGAGCTACTGACCCGGCTGACACTCCATCAAATGATCAGCCTGGTACGGTTTTGACTTTCCCTACAAATGTCATTGACTCTGAATTGCCTGTCCAAATACCCAGTGCGTCTGCTTCTCTTGGATACAACATTTCTAAATCGGTGAAAGATAAAATCATTGCTGGACAGTACATAGATTTGGGTAGTTTGCTGAGCACCAATTCTCTTGCCGCTTCTGCACAGCAGGTGTCACTTTCTCATACAGGTCAGCTGCTTATTCATAATAAAGCCCCATCCAAGGTTGGGTCCATCGAACAATGGACAGATGCTTTTATTGTTTTCGCCAGCATTTATTTAGATTTGCATCCAAATAAAACCCAAGAAATCCTGAAATATATGCAAATTATTAGGCTTGGTTTTCAGAGACATGGTGGATTTGGTTGGCGGGACTATGACGAGCAATTCCGCCTACACATGGCTCTTGATCCGACAGCATCATGGGGCTCAATTAATAATGAGCTGTGGTTGTTGTTTATGCATAACCCTACACAACCATTGAAGCCTTTGACTGGTGCGGGGGGTTTCTGCTTTGATTTTAACTACAAAGGTAACTGTAGTAGGGCTGTTTGTTCATACCAACATAAATGCAAGAAATGTGTTGGGGATCACCCTCAGGTTGTCTGCCCATCTATGACACAAACTCCAAGGTATGCTTCGGTTTCCCCGGGTGTGCCAAGGCAGCCTCTTTTTCGCCCCCGAGCCCGAGGCTTCCCCAGATACAGGTTTATGGGACCTCGGTTCCACGCCAATTCATTTACAGGTTCTGGGCAATTACCTCTCCATTTATCCTGACAAAAAATCTGCTACACAACTAAGTAAAGGTTTTCATGAAGGCTTTCGTTTACAGTTTGCTGGCTCTAGAGCAGCTTCCTTCAGTTCTAATCTTAAATCAGTTAGGGATCATCCAGATATTGTTTATGATAAGGTTAAACAGGAAATCGAATGTGGTAGGATTATGGGCCCCTTTTTGGTACCTCCAATTTCTAATTTACGAGTTTCGCCAATAGGAGTGGTACCAATATCTGATGGTGGTTGGCGTCTCATTACTCACCTTTCGTACCCAACTAATGAAAGTGTCAATGATGGAATAGATGATACATTAAGCACAGTACATTATACAACTTTTGACAAGGTAGCTGACATGGTTTTTCGCTTAGGTAGGTCGGCACTGATGGCAAAAAGGGATGTGAAATCAGCTTTTCGTCTTCTTCCAATTCACCCTGGAGCTTTTCATTTGTTAGGCATTTGTTTGGATGGGAAATACTACATAGACAAATGCTTGCCTATGGGTTGCAAGATATCTTGCCGATTTTTGAAATGTTTTCCTCTTTTATCCATTGGTTAATTTCTTACAAAACTCAGAAGCAAACACTTGATCATTATCTGGATGATTTCTTCTTTGCTGGAGCGGCTGGTACCCAACATTGTCAGGAGCTAGCTTCAACCTTCAACAAGGTATGTGAGGAGCTGAATGTCCCGATTGAAGTTGATAAATCAGTGGGGCCTACAACTGTCATAGTGTTCCTTGGTCTTGAGATTGATTCAGGTGAGTTAGTTGTACGAATACCACAAGACAAACTTGGCCAGCTCCTGGATCTGCTTACTTCTCTAAGGACTCGGAAGAAAGTGTCCAGACGAGAGTTAGAAAGCTTGGTTGGTAAATTAAACTTTGTTTGCAAGGCAGTCCGTTCAAGTCGGGCTTTCCTCCGTAGGTTTTATGATCTTTTGAGGGGTTTGAAACAGCCTCATCACAAGGTTCGTTTATCTCGGGCGATTAAAGAGGACATAAGTATTTGGATAGAATTTTTGACAGGCTTTAACGGGGTTACGCACATTCCGGAACAAGTTTGGTTGAACAATGAAACTCTGCAGTTGTTCACTGATAGTGCTGGGGGAGCTGATCTTGGCTGTAGTTGCTATTTTAATGGCAAGTGGTGTTTCTACCAATGGCCAGTACACTGGGCGGGTTGTCAGATCTTGCGGGACATTACTTTCTTGGAAATGGCCCCCGTACTTTTGGCGGTTAATCTATGGGGTCCTCTTTTGTCCAACAAACGGATTGTATTGCACATAGACAATGAGGCCTTAGTTGTGGTGTTGAACAAGCAGTCATGTAGGGCTTCACGTTTGATGTATCTAGTTAGACAGTTTGTGTTACTGACAATGCAATTTAACATCATTTTTCGTTCAGTTCATATTGCGTCTGCTTCAAATGATATAGCTGATTCTATTTCTCGCAAGCAGTGGTCCAGATTTCGACAGTTGGCACCAGACGCAGATGCAATCCCAGCACCAGTACCTGCGTGTTTCCACTTGCTGATGTGCAAGATGAAGTTAGCAGACTCCTGAATGCATCTTTAGCTCCAAATACACAAAATGTTTATAAGACTGGCTTGTCAAAATTTGAAGCTTTTCGTACGCTTTATGGTTTCGTAGATGCATGGCCTCCACAAGTTAGTGAAGTAGTGCAATTTGCAGCATATGTATCTTTGCAAGGCTTCTCATTCAAAACAATGTGTACATATATGGCAGCTTTAAGTTTCTTTTGCAAAATTAAACAAGTTCAAGATGTAACTAAACATTTTTTGGTTAGCAAAGTGTTAGAAGGTTATCGTAGATCACATGTACATGGGGCTGACACTCGTTTGCCTATCACACCTGATATTTTGGTCCAGGTTATAAACAAGTTGCCATCAGTCTGTTCCAATACCTTTGAAACAAAATTGTTTTCGGCGGCCTATGCTCTGGCCTTTTTTGGTTTATTCAGAGTGGGCGAGTTGACCGTATCCGGGCAGGGGCAAAAACATGTGGTATTGCAGGATTGCGACGTACATGTTGTAGCTGAGGGTACAAAGCTAAGGGTAAATATCCGATTCTCCAAAACTGATCAGGTAGGCAGGGGGACAGTTGTTTTAATACCACAGGTCAATATCTGTACTTGTCCGGTTAGGCTGATGCAAAAATATCTTTCTGTTCGACCACCAGCAGTTGGTCCATTATTCATTCATTTTAATGGCAAACCTCTGACCCGTTACCAATTTTCAGCAGTTTTGAATAAGACAATTAAGGCATTGGGTTTGCCAGGAAATCAGTTCAAGTCACATTCATTTAGGATTGGGGCAGCTTCCACCTTGGCTAAGTTAGGTTTCTCAGCTGAAGAGATAAAAATTGCTGGACGCTGGAAATCTGATGCTTACAAGTCATACATCAGACCAGCTGTTCATCATTTACCTTTGATGATGTAAAACTGTGATGAGACACACCATATCCTGCCTCTATATTAACCATATCCAAGTATTTTTAGGTCCAGCAACTGTATGGTGTGTTGGTTCCAGTCTCATTAAACAGGCCTATTTAGCAGCACGTTCTCGTCCAGACGGGATTCATCTGGGATTAGCCTCTGCCAATATTCACATTTGGTGGCAGGGATACAGCGGCTTAGGTTTGGCCACTCTACAACGGAAGCTGAGTACTTTGTTAGAGTTGGAGTCTGCTCCAGACATATTGCTTGTACATTGTGGTGGAAATGATTTAGGTCGTTATCCGGTCTGGCGGATTAGGCAAATAGTGTTAGAGCTTGTAAATTTTCTCAGTTGTAATTTTCCACAGTCAAAAATAGTGTGGTCACAAATATTGCCTCGTATGTCTTGGAGATATTCAACTAACAATGCTGCCATGCATAGAGCTAGGCAACGGGTAAATAACCACGCAGCAAACCTTTTCATTAATAGACATGGCTGTTATTTAAAGCATCCAAACCTTCAGGTAGTTAACCAGAGATTATTCCAGCCTGATGGTTTGCATTTGTCTACAGTAGGCAATGATATTTTTCTGAATCAAATATCAGCTGCGTTATTGACTTTAAATAATTCACATATCCGTGTATTCATCTAGTAAGCAAACTTAGGGCTGCGGCTTTCATGTTTTCGCATCGGCCAACGGGTTGGCGGTGGCCTGGTTCGCTGCGTGTCTGTCGGATGCAGCATCACCAGTCCATTTGGCGGTTGCGAAAAAACATTACAGTGTTTTTGAAGGACAGTTTAACCTGACTTCTGTATCCCAGGGTTAGGTCCATTTACAAATTGCAAAACTAATTGAATCTTTAAGTAGTAATGTTTGCTTGCAAAAGTTTTAACTTGTGAAATCAAAAGTTATAAATTGATTGTGTGACTTGATTGTACCTCAATTGGAGGTTTATTGAATGGTGAACTGATTGTGTGACTTGATTGCACCTCATTTGGAGGTTTATTGAATTGTGAATTGCTTGACTTGATTGTACCTCATTTGGAGGTTTATTGAATTGTGAATTTTGTGACTTGATTGTACCTCATTTGGAGGTTTATTGTATTGTGAACTTTTTATTAGTGTACCTCGGCTTGAGGTTTGTGGGCCTGCCATTCCGAGTCTGTCGGCGGCCCAAATTTTGTAATGTTAAGTAAATGAAAGCCGCAGCCATATTATTGCCACATTCTTAATAAATATAAACTACACTTGGTATTGTTTTGTGTATTGCATCCGCAGTAATAGCAGCTATATAATAGAGTATAGCTGCGGTTTACTGTGAGGGCAATACCTTTAGTGCTTTGATTGGCATCGTGGCATTGCGATTTTTACGGGAGTGCTAGTTTTATGATTCACATCAAAAGTTCGTTGGGAGAAATTGTTAAATTGAAACCACAAAAACCCTCCCTCCCTCTCCTAATTTAGTCCATTGATTGCTGCGTAGTTTGTCATATATTTTTCAGGTCACCGAGGCTGTTTTGGGTGTTTTCCTCGGAGGTCTTACTTCACCAGATGTCTTACTTCACCGGAGGTCTTACTTCACCGGCGCGGCTTTCAGGGCAATGTTTGCAGACCATGTGGCGGTTGCGAAAAAAACATTACAGTGTTTTTGAAGGACAGTTTAACCTGACTTCTGTATCCCAGGGTTAGGTCCATTTACAAATTGCAAAACTAATTGAATCTTTAAGTAGTAATGTTTGCTTGCAAAAGTTTTAACTTGTGAAATCAAAAGTTATAAATTGATTGTGTGACTTGATTGTACCTCAATTGGAGGTTTATTGAATGGTGAACTGATTGTGTGACTTGATTGCACCTCATTTGGAGGTTTATTGAATTGTGAATTGCTTGACTTGATTGTACCTCATTTGGAGGTTTATTGAATTGTGAATTGCTTGACTTGATTGTACCTCAATTGGAGGTCTATTGAATTGTGAATTTTGTGACTTGATTGTACCTCATTTGGAGGTTTATTGTATTGTGAACTTATTATTAGTGTACCTCGGCTTGAGGTTTGTGGGCCTGCCATTCCGAGTCTGTCGGCGGCCAAAATTTTGTAATGTTAAGTAAATGAAAGCCGCAGCCATATTATTGCCACATTCTTAATAAATATAAACTACACTTGGTATTGTTTTGTGTATTGCATCCGCAGTAATAGCAGCTATATAATAGAGTATAGCTGCGGTTTACTGTGAGGGCAATACCTTTAGTGCTTTGATTGGCATCGTGGCATTGCGATTTTTACGGGAGTGCTAGTTTTATGATTCACATCAAAAGTTCGTTGGGAGAAATTGTTAAATTGAAACCACAAAAACCCTCCCTCCCTCTCCTAATTTAGTCCATTGATTGCTGCGTAGTTTGTCATATATTTTTCAGGTCACCGAGGCTGTTTTGGGTGTTTTCCTCGGAGGTCTTACTTCACCAGATGTCTTACTTCACCGGAGGTCTTACTTCACCGGCGCGGCTTTCAGGGCAATGTTTGCAGACCATGTGGCGGTTGCGAAAAAAACATTACAGTGTTTTTGAAGGACAGTTTAACCTGACTTCTGTATCCCAGGGTTAGGTCCATTTACAAATTGCAAAACTAATTGAATCTTTAAGTAGTAATGTTTGCTTGCAAAAGTTTTAACTTGTGAAATCAAAAGTTATAAATTGATTGTGTGACTTGATTGTACCTCAATTGGAGGTTTATTGAATGGTGAACTGATTGTGTGACTTGATTGCACCTCATTTGGAGGTTTATTGAATTGTGAATTGCTTGACTTGATTGTACCTCATTTGGAGGTTTATTGAATTGTGAATTGCTTGACTTGATTGTACCTCAATTGGAGGTCTATTGAATTGTGAATTTTGTGACTTGATTGTACCTCATTTGGAGGTTTATTGTATTGTGAACTTATTATTAGTGTACCTCGGCTTGAGGTTTGTGGGCCTGCCATTCCGAGTCTGTCGGCGGCCAAAATTTTGTAATGTTAAGTAAATGAAAGCCGCAGCCATATTATTGCCACATTCTTAATAAATATAAACTACACTTGGTATTGTTTTGTGTATTGCATCCGCAGTAATAGCAGCTATATAATAGAGTATAGCTGCGGTTTACTGTGAGGGCAATACCTTTAGTGCTTTGATTGGCATCGTGGCATTGCGATTTTTACGGGAGTGCTAGTTTTATGATTCACATCAAAAGTTCGTTGGGAGAAATTGTTAAATTGAAACCACAAAAACCCTCCCTCCCTCTCCTAATTTAGTCCATTGATTGCGCGTAGTTTGTCATATATTTTTCAGGTCACCGAGGCTGTTTTGGGTGTTTTCCTCGGAGGTCTTACTTCACCAGATGTCTTACTTCACCGGAGGTCTTACTTCACCGGCGCGGCTTTCAGGGCAATGTTTGCAGACCATGTGGCGGTTGCGAAAAAAACATTACAGTGTTTTTGAAGGACAGTTTAACCTGACTTCTGTATCCCAGGGTTAGGTCCATTTACTTTAAGTAGTAATGTTTGCTTGCAAAAGTTTTAACTTGTGAAATCAAAAGTTATAAATTGATTGTGTGACTTGATTGTACCTCAATTGGAGGTTTATTGAATGGTGAACTGATTGTGTGACTTGATTGCACCTCATTTGGAGGTTTATTGAATTGTGAATTGCTTGCTTGATTGTACCTCAATTGGAGGTCTATTGAATTGTGAATTTTGTGACTTGATTGTACCTCATTGGAGGTTTATTGTATTGTGAACTTATTATTAGTGTACCTCGGCTTGAGGTTTGTGGGCCTGCCATTCCGAGTCTGTCGGCGGCCCAAATTTTGTAATGTTAAGTAAATGAAAGCCGCAGCCATATTATTGCCACATTCTTAATAAATATAAACTACACTTGGTATTGTTTTGTGTATTGCATCCGCAGTAATAGCAGCTATATAATAGAGTATAGCTGCGGTTTACTGTGAGGGCAATACCTTTAGTGCTTTGATTGGCATCGTGGCATTGCGATTTTTACGGGAGTGCTAGTTTTATGATTCACATCAAAAGTTCGTTGGGAGAAATTGTTAAATTGAAACCACAAAAACCCTCCCTCCCTCTCCTAATTTAGTCCATTGATTGCTGCGTAGTTTGTCATATATTTTTTCAGGTCACCGAGGCTGTTTTGGGTGTTTTCCTCGGAGGTCTTACTTCACCAGATGTCTTACTTCACCGGAGGTCTTACTTCACCGGCGCGGCTTTCAGGGCAATGTTTGCAGACCATGTGGCGGTTGCGAAAAAAACATTACAGTGTTTTTGAAGGACAGTTTAACCTGACTTCTGTATCCCAGGGTTAGGTCCATTTACAAATTGCAAAACAAATTGAATCTTTAAGTAGTAATGTTTGCTTGCAAAAGTTTTAACTTGTGAAATCAAAAGTTATAAATTGATTGTGTGACTTGATTGTACCTCAATTGGAGGTTTATTGAATGGTGAACTGATTGTGTGACTTGATTGCACCTCATTTGGAGGTTTATTGAATTGTGAATTGCTTGACTTGATTGTACCTCATTTGGAGGTTTATTGAATTGTGAATTTGTTTTGGACTTGATTGTACCTCATTTGGAGGTTTATTGTATTGTGAACTTATTATTAGTGTACCTCGGCTTGAGGTTTGTGGGCCTGCCATTCCGAGTCTGTCGGCGGCCCAAATTTTGTAATGTTAAGTAAATGAAAGCCGCAGCCATATTATTGCCACATTCTTAATAAATATAAACTACACTTGGTATTGTTTTGTGTATTGCATCCGCAGTAATAGCAGCTATATAATAGAGTATAGCTGCGGTTTACTGTGAGGGCAATACCTTTAGTGCTTTGATTGGCATCGTGGCATTGCGATTTTTACGGGAGTGCTAGTTTTATGATTCACATCAAAAGTTCGTTGGGAGAAATTGTTAAATTGAAACCACAAAAAACCCTCCCTCCCTCTCCTAATTTAGTCCATTGATTGCCGCGTAGTTTGTCATATATTTTTCAGGTCACCGAGGCTGTTTTGGGTGTTTTCCTCGGAGGTCTTACTTCACCAGATGTCTTACTTCACCGGAGGTCTTACTTCACCGGCGCGGCTTTCAGGGCAATGTTTGCAGACCATGTGGCGGTTGCGAAAAAAACATTACAGTGTTTTTGAAGGACAGTTTAACCTGACTTCTGTATCCCAGGGTTAGGTCCATTTACAAATTGCAAAACTAATTGAATCTTTAAGTAGTAATGTTTGCTTGCAAAAGTTTTAACTTGTGAAATCAAAAGTTATAAATTGATTGTGTGACTTGATTGTACCTCAATTGGAGGTTTATTGAATGGTGAACTGATTGTGTGACTTGATTGCACCTCATTTGGAGGTTTATTGAATTGTGAATTGCTTGACTTGATTGTACCTCATTGGAGGTTATTGAATTGTGAATTGTTGACTTGATTGTACCTCATTGGAGGTCTATTGAATTGTGAATTTTGTGACTTGATTGTACCTCATTTGGAGGTTTATTGTATTGTGAACTTATTATTAGTGTACCTCGGCTTGAGGTTTGTGGGCCTGCCATTCCGAGTCTGTCGGCGGCCCAAATTTTGTAATGTTAAGTAAATGAAAGCCGCAGCCATATTATTGCCACATTCTTAATAAATATAAACTACACTTGGTATTGTTTTGTGTATTGCATCCGCAGTAATAGCAGCTATATAATAAGTATAGCTGCGGTTTACTGTGAGGGCAATACCTTTAGTGCTTTGATTGGCATCGTGGCATTGCGATTTTTACGGGAGTGCTAGTTTTATGATTCACATCAAAAGTTCGTTGGGAGAAATTGTTAAATTGAAACCACAAAAACCCTCCCTCCCTCTCCTAATTTAGTCCATTGATTGCCGCGTAGTTTGTCATATATTTTTCAGGTCACCGAGGCTGTTTTGGGTGTTTTCCTCGGAGGTCTTACTTCACCAGATGTCTTACTTCACCGGAGGTCTTACTTCACCGGCGCGGCTTTCAGGGCAATGTTTGCAGACCATGTGGCGGTTGCGAAAAAAACATTACAGTGTTTTTGAAGGACAGTTTAACCTGACTTCTGTATCCCAGGGTTAGGTCCATTTACAAATTGCAAAACTAATTGAATCTTTAAGTAGTAATGTTTGCTTGCAAAAGTTTTAACTTGTGAAATCAAAAGTTATAAATTGATTGTGTGACTTGATTGTACCTCAATTGGAGGTTTATTGAATGGTGAACTGATTGTGTGACTTGATTGCACCTCATTTGGAGGTTTATTGAATTGTGAATTGCTTGACTTGATTGTACCTCAATTGGAGGTCTATTGAATTGTGAATTTTGTGACTTGATTGTACCTCATTTGGAGGTTTATTGTATTGTGAACTTATTATTAGTGTACCTCGGCTTGAGGTTTGTGGGCCTGCCATTCCGAGTCTGTCGGCGGCCCAAATTTTGTAATGTTAAGTAAATGAAAGCCGCAGCCATATTATTGCCACATTCTTAATAAATATAAACTACACTTGGTATTTTTTTTTGTATTGCATCCGCAGTAATGTTTGTTATGTACAAGAAACTTCACTTATATTGGACTTATTATAAAGGTTTCTTTAAGTAGTGAAACCCTAATGCATGAATTTTGAGTTTCTGGTTTCTTTATTGTTTTTTATTTCTATACATTTTAAGAAATCATTTTTGCGATATAAGAAATTTTTAACCACAGTTTCTAAACATTTAATGATTGTTAGCATATCAAACCCTTAACTGAAATACTTTTGCAAATATTGTTGGGTTATACGTAAAGAACTGCTATTAAATCATGAAATTTCCAACTTTTTTTTCATGAATTTATTTATCTTATACCTATTACATATATCAAATGGGCATAAAAGAAAAGATGATGAAATGTATACATGTCATTATACATTTATTTAGAAAAAACTTCATATTGCAGTTTGAGTCTTTTCCCCATTTATTAAACAGCAACATTACAATTCTTGGTAAAGTATATAGTTTTTATACGAATTTCTCAGAACAAGTTGTTAAAAATATTCTAATACTATATGAAACATAAGAATGCTCACTTTTATATAAGTTAACAATAAAAATATCAAGTAATTATAGTATATATCACCTGACCCCCCCCCCCCCCCCATTTGTTAAGCTCAGTAAATGATTCCTTTTTAAGTATCTTTTTCAATTGCATGATATAAAAATGTAAAATTATTTTAAGTGAAATTATGAACAGATAATGACATTTGTCGAAGCAAAATCCCACAATGTATATATGAAATTCCCACAGAGACAAATGACAATTTTATACTGTACATAAACAAATAAACAATTACAGATCATTTTCCGGACGAAAAAGATCGTTAAATAAAAATGAAATTTGATATGTACTGTTATTTTTTGGTCACGGGTATGTTTGCTATACCCGGAGTCGTTCATTATGTATACATGTACTGATGTACTGTTTTTCGAAAAGTATTTTTTTTTTTTCATTTTGTCATTTGTGTCTTATATAAATTCTTAAACAAGAGTTGTTTTAATACCCAAATAAAAGCAACTGTGCTGTTATGTCTGATATATGGACATCATGTTTTACAAAAATTACACAATACCCCTTATTATGATTGACTGGCATGGTAGATGGTTAAGTTACTAATAAGCCGTTATACCGCTCGAAATGACTGATAAGGTATTCAAACCGAATTTCATTTTTTGTTAAAAAAATGTTTAAGACTTTGAATTACATGTTTTAGTGATGATTAGATCTGTTGCCATTTGTAAAACAAGATGTAATTCAAAGTACTTTTGCATTTACCAATTTTACTTTACAATTATTTCTCAATCTCTAGCTGCACTGCGGGATTACTTTGGAAAATACGACATTGCAATGGCTGCCGCGATATCACTGTCATTTACCGGAATTGTTTTCGTTTCTGTCGCTGCCTGTGTGAGGAAATCCCAACACCAACAGTGTGTGTGCTGAGGGGGATTTTATTAAAGAAACTACTGATATAATAATAAATAGGAGATTGTTTAGAATTCCATTGATAAAAACATAGGAAGCCATAGCATAAAAGTCAATAGCTTTAAGTTTGGCTCGAGCAATGTTGTTGTTGAGAAGGATAACTCATGAAACATTGGAATCCCTTTCCATTTTCACCGGCTTATTCTGTTTTCAATACTGGTCAAATTCAATGACGAAGACAAAGCAATTATTCAATACATGGAAGAAGCAAATAACAATACTAGACGCGATTGATCATATATTATGACTTAGCAAAACATTTCAGCATAGACGCACGATGATTATTTTCCGGTTAGACAAAATCGTGAACTTAGAAGATTCTAGTCAGCACAGCAAACAAAGCAATAAGTTTGTATACTGATTATAGATTTTTCATGCAAGTTGTCATAGGTTTACATATGGGGTTAATCGGTAAAGACTTCCGCACAGTGAAGTTAACTGGTAATATGCTCACCTTGACTGTATTGATAGTTAGAGAGAGAGAGAGAGAGAGGAGGGGGTTTACAAGTTTACAAGAAGATAGATTTTTGCATTACCAATACCAATACCAATGCTGTTGATTTGCGTGAGAATTATATATCGATAGTGGGTAAGGAGTGATTGGGGTGCAGGAGGGTGGGAAAGAGAGAGAGAGCGAGAGTTAGTATATAGCAACTGTTTAATTTTGATTGTCTTCACAAGTAACCGTTATGTCAACCGTCTTACTAGAGATAAAGATGAAAATGTTTTCATTTTTAAATCGTATATTTTTATTTAACAAAAACATTTTTACTTCAATATCTAATGATGTAACGTGTTCTTATCAATATTATATATACAAGTAATAGGAATATATCAAATAAATAAGCATACATAGGGAGATAAGTCTTCTAATATTTTATATATTTCGGTAAAATAATTTGCATATTCTATTGATCACGTAAGTCGATTGCATAGATTTAATAAAAAATAAAAGCAAAAGGAGTTGAGGCCAGTCGACATCCAAAATAGCGTCCACAAATTTCATGAGCTAAAGCTCTCGTGATTTTCCGTAAATCTGTGAATCACTCATACTCAGAACACTTTTCGGATCAATCTACAATAGTAATTATCCGTTTTTATCAGGCTCGGAAAATGTATAGGCACGTTCGAAATATCCAAAGTTGTAAATTTTAAATGAAACCACCTCGCTTAACCTCGTTTTATGTGTGTGTGTTTATTTAATATCTGGTTACGTTTGCTAATTGATTAATTTCTACCTTCTCATTAAATAGGTCCTATTATAAAAGAAAGACTGCTCCACTAAAATTTTGAAGGAATATTGTATTTTTAACAAGCTAGAAAGTATGCGTTAATTTTTTTCCGATATGAAGTTCATTCATTTTCTATTTCTTTGAAATTACTAAAATGTTATTAATTTGGAATTATTTTGTTTAGGAAAATATTATATCTAGATGTATTGCGATACGTAAGTCTGCTGGTTTATTGACGTTCCGAGCTGTGTTTATAATTACATGCACTCGTACTTACACTACTGTAAACATTTGTCTAACTTGAAATATTAGCCATATTTAACAGGCTTTATAGATTAAAAACTATTACCAGGAATATTGTATTGGTTAAAATTAAAAACCTTATTATAATCGTATTTATATGTGTAACTTATGTACATAATTTTGTTACAAATGTTAGTTTTTTAGGACTAAATAAGGGGAAAAAATCTTATATATAATTTCATGACATTGACTGGATAACCTCTCTTAATTCTGTCTGTCTGTCTGTCTGTCTGTCTGTCTGTCTCTCTCTCTCTCTCTCTCTTAACATATTGCTTTCTTGCTTTAGTATGCATGACGTCATAACCACATAACAAATCAACCATTTCTTGCAGTATGCATCACTTCAATTTTAACTCTATCAATTCTGAAGATTTAATTAAGATTGATTCAAAATTAATGATACCAGAGCGAGAGAAATGTGAAAAAAAGCTTTTGTCTCTTTTTAATGAGGTCATAACCACGTGACGACGGTTCGGTGTATGTATGTGCGTGCGTGCATCCGTCCGGATTTGTGCGGGCTATAACTTCATTATGGATGGAAGGATTCTCAGATAATTTGGCACAAATGTCGAGCTCAGTGAGACGGAGTGTCATGAACAAGAACCAGATTCGTAGCTCAAAGGTCAAGGTCACAGATGGAGGTCAAAGTTCAAAAACATGTACTTTTCTGCTTATCCGGGTTGTAACTTCATCATGGATTGAAGGATTCTCAAATAGTTTGGCAAATATGTCAAGCTCAGTGAGACGGAGTGTCATGCACAAGAACCAGATTCATAGCTCAAAGGTCAAGGTCAAAGATGGAGGTTAAAATACAAAAACATATACTTTTTAGCTTGTCTGGGCTATAACTTCATCATAGATGGAAGGTTTTCAAATAAATTGGCATAAATGTTAAGCTCAGTGAGACGAAGTGTCATGCACAAAAACGAGATTCGAAACTCAAAGGTCAAGATCACACTAAAAGTCAAATGTAAAACAATGGTCTATAACAGCTTATCCGGACCGTTACTCTTTCATAATTGGGGAGATCCTCAAATAATTTGACACAAATGTCAAACTAAGTGAAATGTTGAGTCATGCACAAGAACCAGAATCGTAGATCAAGGTTCAAGGTCATACTTTGAGGTCAAAGGTAAAAAATGAGTTCATGTTTGCATTTCACGTGCTGTCACACAAATAATATGACACAGATATCAAGATAAGTGAGACAGTGTGTCGTTCATAATGTGCAACTTATACATAGAGGTCATAGGTCATGGAGTTGGATTTGCTTGTCTAGGTTTTAACTTAGACACGGATTGCAGCATCTTCAAACAGCTTGGCATTTATGTTAATGTGTCTTGCAGAAGAGTTTGGACTCTAGCTCAAAGGTCGAGGTCAAACTATGAGGTCAAATGTCGTGGAGTTGGACTTGATTTTCTGGGCTGTAACTTAGACATGGATCACAGGGTTTTCAAATAACTTTGTAGTTATGTTAACCTCAAATACACCTAGAGTAAGGCACAAGAGTTTTGCCCCTAACTCAAAGGTCAAGGTCACACCTAGCAGTAAGAAGTCATAGAGTTGAATTTGCTTGTCTGGGCTGTAACTGTAACATGGATTTTTAAATTACTTGGCACTAATGTTAAGCTCAATAAGATTAAGTGTCAGACGCAAGAGTTAGGTCCGCAGCTTCAAGGTCAAGGTCGCACATAGAGATTTAAGGACATTTGCTTGTCGGGGCTGTAACTTAGACGTTGATGTCAGGATTTCCAAATAAACTTGCAGTTATGTTTACCTCAATTGGACAGATTATCATGTACAAGAGTTGTGACCCTAGCTCAAAGGTCAAAGTCATACATAGAGGTCAGAGGTCATTTGCTTGTCTGTAAACTAAACATGGATAGAAGGATTTTTAAATAAGTTAGCAGTAATGTTTGCCTAAAGAATCAGAAGTGTTAAACACAAGAGTTGGGTCCATAGTTTAAAGGTCAAGGTCATACTTAGAAGTGAATGTCATCACACTAGATTTGCATTTTTTGGCAGTTCATTTTCTGGATCAGAGGATTCTCAATAATTCGGCAGTAAGTTTTGTCTCAATGAGATGATGTATCACACGAAAGATTTGGGTCCCTAGCTCCATGGTCAGGGTCACATTGGAGGTTAAAGGGGCACATTAGGCCGCGGGCTCGACATGTTGCCCTTGGCATCTAGTTTTTGTTTTAGTTGTTGTTTTGTTCGCATGGACAACTGTGAACTCCATGAGTAGTATTACAATGTAGGAGTCTTCGTTCACATTTGTGCTATACATTATACAGCACCGATCCTGGTAGCTTGTGGTTAGAGCGTCAAACATAGCTAAGTCGTAAAATATAGCTCCCTTGCTTGGTGCTCAGCATATAAGGGTAGTTCAAGGACTTGTTGGCCCGGTATCAGGATAATATGGCTAGGTGTAGTATCATGCCTATGTCTACGGTGTGATACTGAAGTGTGGCAACACTATATCTGTCTCAAATAGACATCGTGTCGAAATGCCTCAGAAGTACAAACGATTCGTCTACTTTCTTTACCTTTTTGATAATTATTCAATTCTAACCCTTCATTTCCAGATTTTCTAACATATAAAATAATAGATAAAATAAAGATGAAGCCTGGATTGATTAGTTATGATCATACATGTCTATCAAGTATCAGACGAATCTAACGTTTATGCGTGTAAGGTAGTTATAATTCATTAAACTTATATTCGTATGTAAAGTGTAGATATATTTCACGATACACACAACTTTATTCACCTAAGATATCGACTTAGTACTATTTCGTCGCTCAATCCTGTTGGTTCGAGACTCGAAACTATGAAAGAAACAGCGTAGCCACAGGAACTCACAGCAGCAAATATAAAGCAGATACAATAGCTCTTTTGAAACCTGTTTCCTTACATCACAGCTTGATACAGAAAAGCTTCGACGTTCCATTCTTTACTGATGCATTAACAACGATTGAAACCCTTTTTAACATTAAGGCAGAACCCCTAGCCAAAGCACTGTAACAGATAAGGATACCCTTTATTGGACTAACTGCCAGACATTATTGCAAAGCAAGGAACATAGACGGAACAGCCAATATACAATGTCAGCTAGAAGGAAAAACTTACTACGATAAAGTTAATAATGAGACGACCTCAGCCTACCATCTCCCTAGTAGCCATGATCAAGATATCATGGTAAGACTCCGATCAGGGCCCAATCTTCTTAAAGTACATATCATATCTCTGGACCAAAACCTCAATGGGCAGTTAGGGGTCGGGAAGGGACAGTTCATTTTGCAACTGGAAAGACTGTATAGAGCCTATGCAAAGAAGATAGCGACCTTCAGATAAGGCAAAGTGTGTGTGGATTCTGTCAACGGTCAGCTGCGATCAATTAAAAAAAAATGTGGCTAGATTTTCATCGATTCATCTTGAGAATGAAATATGTAGATAGAAAGTTTTGTTATCTATCAAAGGACTTTGTTCACTACGAGGTAAAAATGCATTAAGCTCAGAACTTAATGATTTTTGGACAAATAAGAAGCAACACTACTCTGATATTAAAAATGAATATTTCATTCACATAAACATTCTTTTGTCACCATGGCAACAAGTGTTGTAGGAATGTTTTGGTTACGTCTGCCGAAGTTTTGCCAGTTGTAATTTTGGTTTGGGTGGTCAGATTTAAAAAAAAGATTTGTTAAAATGTTCACTATGGTGTGAAAGTGTGTCACGTAAATAAACTAATGGGTTATTTAAGGCCAAGGTCACCAATGAAGGTCATGATTGTCAAAAATATGTAAAAATCATACTTTTCGGTGATGATTTAATTGTGGGTTACTCATGTGTTACCCAATTTAAACATAAATATGTAAAAATGTTCACAATGATGTGAAAGTATGTCAAATAAAAACTGATGGGTTATTCAATGTCAAGGTCATCATTAAAGGTGAAATTTGTCAGAAATATGTGAAATTATGATCTTCCGCGTTGTAGTTTAGTTAAGGGTTTTCTAATTTTACCTTAATTTAAATTGGTATTCATATTCAATATGATGTGATAGTCTGTCACATATACTTCAAGGTTAGGGTCTTTTTTCAAAGTCACTGTGTTCAAAATATCTGAACTGTTTACTGTGTGCAAAATAACTTTGCAATTTGTTGCTGGCTTTTAAAGTGAAATTACATATTTAGCAATGAGTTCTCCTTTTTCAAAAGTTTCAAAAGCTTGTCCATCTGAATCAGACTCTTTAGCTGATTTGTTTAATAACCTGTACGAATGAATACATATATGACCATAATTTTGATTTCAACAACATCTCTTACATAAACTCTCATGTCAAAAAAAAATCGTTTCGTTTATGGTCTTCAGTCAGGAAAAAAAACAACGTCGGTTGGTAGGTATGTAATGAAAGTAATATGTCTATGAAGTCTTATCAAATTAAAAACAAAAAAATCTGAGTGCACAAATTGAAAATTCAGACCCACTGAGTTTCGAACCATTACTTTTACTCAAAGAGTTTTGTCGATATGCGCTAAACATGTCTTTTTGATAGACAGAAGGTTTTGAAGACTCACTTAGTAATAGTTATTATAAACCAACTTTAAAAAAAAAGTTATTTATATGTCAGATTCGGTATTTTCACAATTTCATATGCAGATACTATAAACATGCAGATACTATAAACGGGAGCGGGGGGATAAATATTCACTCAAGTCTGTGTTTAAACAAACTGATATGAATATTTGAAAAAACTATTTTATGCAGGAGAACATCAACCTATCATTCCCATAGCTGTATGAAAAAATAATGAGACTGTCAAGTTCCTGCCCATAATCCGATGGTTAAAAAACAGGTGTACACTTCAGTTATATTTAGAGTAGTCTGCCTTTTATAGTGTTATATGTGGACAGACCAATTCAAATATTTAGTCTTCAACTGTATTGGATTTTCTTGGTATCATAAGTATCAATGAATAATGCAGCATAATGTAAATATTCAAATATTCCCCCTATTTTTTTTATCGGTGTTGTTTTGGAATTTACCTCGCTGCAACCGTATTTCAATCATATAGCGTCATCTAGCTCTTACATGTTCAGGAAGATACCAATCACACAACAGCACCGGAATAAAACAAAAGACTAACCATAAATCAGCTGTGGAAGGTTTCCTCGCATGTAATATCCACTTGACTCTGACTGGATTCGAACCAGCGGCCTTGAAAGCATGAGTGGTATTAAGTCACCAACTTCACCTGCTAGGCCACATGAACCCCTGGTACTGATGTATCGCATTTGTCGGATGCTCAGCATGTTGTTCATCATGTAAATGTAGTTCAATGGTTGGTCCATCGTCGGATACTCACGGCTGCCTATTTAATTTTACTTAATATCAGCTATGTATGGAAGATAATGAATAAATCCCTCTTGGGTTTTAGATGCTGGATATGGTATCGATCATAGTGACGTCACGTCATGGCTACTACGACATGAGAAATTAACTTTAAAGTTGTGTTTTTCAGTTGGATAAAACAATAGTGGTAACGATATATTTTGAGAGATAATTAACCCCTTTAATTGTCCAGACCAGAAAAATCCATTGTAAATCTGTCCCAACAATTATCCCTGTATTGGAGAGGTGGGTGGGGTATGGAAGACATTGCATTCCTGGTGTTTATTTATATAAAGAGAGGTCGATTTTTTCGTATTTATTTTACTGAAGATCGGTCTCCTGGCCCACACAAAAAGCATTTACAAAATGTTTTGCATACATCTTGTGTTCTAGTTGTACTTGGTTATTTTAGCTATTGATAATGTTTTTAATGTCTTTAAAAAGATTCAAATGAGTTTTGCACTCAATCTACCACCAGAGTGATAGACCAACTACTCGATCTAAAACAAAATACCACTACACAACAGGTACATACTTTACACTAAAGGATTAACATGGATCTACACTAATTATTCAGAGGAGAACAGAGTTTAATATTCAGCGTGCATATGCATATTTCAACCTTCAAAAGATATTAAAGGGATCTTTTCTACTAGTGCCATACTATAAATGAAGTAAAATGAGTAGATCTACCGTGGTATACAACATTTTTATTTTGTTGATTCCACTATTTTGGTCAGGTACAGATAGTGTCTTTTATCATTTCAGGCGCGAAGTAGAAGTTGAGTGTTTATTTTCACATTGTTCTAAGAGTTTCAAACAATTTTCTTTTGGAAATAATCAGAATAGTGAGAGGTGAATTTGTTTCGGGTGTTTTGTGTTTCTATGAATTAAGGATGCCTTTAAGTTTAAGACACAGTGAAATGTCATCAACGACTCATATAAACCAGACAAGATATTTTACAGAATAAAGATTAATCATTTAGTTATACACATGGAAAGTGTCTTGTTTGTCGAAGCATGCGGTCACACTGAATTTATTGTATCAAAACATGACATGTTCAAAACGCGTGTAAATTACGTTTCAGTGGATTTCAACAGGTATTTTCAATCAAATATTTTGTTCAACCTGACAAATAATAAATAATGATTATATCCGTTTTTGGTGTTTTAAAGTTTGTTGTATATGTTAAAGATTGAAAAATACTTCTGAATGCATTTTAATTTTCACGAAGATTTAGGCTATTCTTACCACTTAGTGAGCAATAACTAATTTAGTCTAAATGTTTATCGTTTGAAATTATCTCTTTTATAAAAGCAGCACTTTTATTTGTCATGCTTTTATCAATTATATCTTTTAAACAGCTGACAGACGTTGTGGAGTTTAAAGCAGTCATGAATATCTGACGATGATGGCGATATCGAATATTAAATTCATACCGTATATTTATTGCATCAATGTATTTGCTGAATTTTCAATAGGTAAAACGTGTTGCATATAATGTGTATCTATTTGTAGCTTAGGCAACAACTAATCTTGTTTACTTGATTTAATTATCTTGTGGAAAGGCTAGATTGATAAGTAAGTTGGTGATTTCTATTTTTCTAATATTGAAGATATAGATACATAAATGAAAATAACATGGCTTAAAGATAATCGAGCACAGGGGCACTTAATAATTTTTATACATATAATTTATATTGCATTTTAATGAAATGATTTCAACAGAAAATGGAACAGAGAATACGCTATGCATTGTAGACATGTCTTGATTTAACAAATATTTTAAGCTATCAACCCGGTCGTCAAGAGGTTTGAGGTTCCGGCCGCGTAATTAAGACAATTGTACTGATAGTCACCTGTTTGCTGTGTTGTGTAATCAAATGTGCAATATACTCTTCCCTTTAAAGTATGTATTGAGACATCCTGCTGAAGTATGGAGCATATCCAATTCTATTTATTTTCGGTACTGAATTTTAAAAGATATTTATAATTGTACAATGCTATCACTGATGTTTGAAAAAATGAGGGTTATGTAGTTAATTTTTGTAATTTTGCAATTATCGGAATGATCGTCGACCCGTCTGCGTCTATTTTGCGAATAGTAAGTGATATGTTACCGATAGATATACGACTATTGCTCGATAGTTAATCTCAGCGAAGGGGTATATACCAACATCTTGAAAATATTCTCTGTATAATCTTTCGAAAGCTGTCAAAATCTTCTTCCACTTGCACCAGGACACTCTGCTGTGTTTAATAATGCAAACACATGAAGAAGAAAAAGCTGATGCTGTAATCGCGTCTTTTATCTATCATATATAAAGTAGGATAAGAATAATGGAGTGCGACCATGGATAGCGAGAGCGCCGGATTTCTAGCATGTTTTCCCTACAACACTTAGTGGGCTGGTCGGCGACAGGCTGCGGCTAAAAAAAACGACTGCTTGCGATTGACT
>CM037793.1:23566632-23616632 GCA_021229015.1 Solen grandis
TTTTATGGATTTATCGCAGCGCTCCGCTTCGCGTCGTTTGCAATAAATACCATAAAATTTAAAATGTAAACGGTAACTAATGCATACAGTCAATCATGAGGGACTTAACATGACGAAGGAAGTATAACACGGTCCATAGGAACCTGTATGTATGTTTAAAATAATTCTAATGTACACAAAAATATCAACACGGGTGGACACTATTTTTGGAGTCGACTCGCTCCAACTATATTTTTTTAAATAAATCTTTACAATCTACTCGCATCAAAAGAATATGCATTTCTCTACAGAAACATACAAAACAATCAGGACACTTATCTCCCTATGTCTGCCTTTTCATTTGACATATTCGTGAATCTGCCAAAAGGACACAAACTGGACTAGAAGTGAAAGTAAATTTTGGAATGGTTTGGATTTTTACATTGCAGTAATGGTCAGCGATGATGCAAACAAGTTTATTACCAAGAAACTAAAAGAAATCGCAATATTACCTCTAGGGCTTCTCTTTCTCCTCTGCCCTCCTCTGCCTTCGCTTCCGGATAGTGAACTGGTTTCTGAAACGAATTGGTTGGACATGTTGATTTGTTTGTTTGTTGAGGTTAAGCTCTAACTACCCTATTTTCAATCATGCCTAAATGCATGTAAAATGTTTGGACTGAGGACTACTTGTATTTACATGATATATCAATAATAACACGTTACATCCTTACACATTTAAGCATAAATAGTTTGCTAAATAAAAATATACGATATAAAAATGAAAACATGTTCATCTATATCTCTAGCAAGACGGTTGATATAACGGCAATTATAATTTAATAGTTGCTATATATTCTCTCTTGCTCTCATCCCACCCCTTCCTGAATGAATTAACTTATAGTCTGAGACAATGTCTGAATCTGTAGAAATTTTCAATATACAGCTGAAGTCATTTTACTTCAAAGACTATTTTTCACTGTTTTAAGTGACGCTAACGGCATCGCTGTCGCTGACTGTTCCTTATTGTGCGTATATCTCATCAGTTTTCTTTTTCTTTATCATTTTCATTGTACAACGTCATTTAATATATATTTTATATATAGAAATAGGCGTTTAATTAAATTTGCAAGTTTCAAGTTTCCTGCTCTCCCACTACTCCTTACCTACTATCTATATATAATTCTAACGCTAATGAACAGCAGGGTTATATTATTGATATTTTATAATGCGACAATCTATCTTCCTGTCCCGCGCCTCCACCTTTCTCTCTTTCTCTCTCTCTCATCGTAAAAACTATCAATTCAGTCAAGATGAGCATATGACCAGCAAAATATACCTCACTGTACGAACTAAAACCATACAATAAAGATGAGCCCCCAGCCAGTATCAATATCTTTACTTTATAATACATATTCCACCTTCTTACACATCATAGACACCAGGTGCAATCTCCTCTCTAATGTCGTCCTCAATCACTTCATGAGCCCCCTGGTAGACGATTTACCGTCCTGTCTCATTATTAGTCAACTCTTTCCAGCCTTCGACATAACTCACCCCTATAATTGTGCATGCTACTTTCCCTTCTTTTTTATCATCGATGTGAAGACAGAACGGACACCTGCCAAAAATCGATGGGTCATTTCGTCGCTTTTGCCAAGTCAATAACAAGAGTTATAATAACTCACTTTGAATCACTCTGATTATTTTATTTTGTGTAAGTCTGTAAAGGTGTCCACAAAGCCTTCCTACGTACATTTAAGAATGCAATCATTTATTATCCGAATTGCCACGATGGTACATCGTGTATATTTCGGTCTCATAGATCTAATAGGTTTATGACCTAGCTCAAATTCTACGCTAAGATATTCTTACTGTTTAAAATTCGGTGGAAAACGCATTTTTCAAAGTATTTAAGTACTTTATATTATGTTGACTATCACTTACAATGAACATCAAGAAATTAAATATTTGAAATTTTTCAGAGAAACCATTATATGTATGATACAATTCGCCCATGAGAACTTTAGTATTATTTAGCGAAACTATTTAGGTTACAGAAAGAGAGAGAGGGGGAAAGAGAAATGGGGGGATATTTCGTTCATGAGATCGAAAAACAGCAGCAGCAACAACAACACTATTTACTTTCTAAGTTGATTCTTTTCGCCTGTTTATATATATTTGACGAATATTCCGGGTTAAGGAAAGGTGTCGCCCTACTCCAAGCCCCCTTTCATCACACAATCACACACACACGCACACACACACACACAAAATTGCGCAATACGCACTGCTCTATAGAGACAACACACAGCAACCTCAACATAACTTAGATATTAAATGAGCCATACACTGCTAAACCCGAAATGTACATTACTTTATTGTGTCTTTATACTTTCTTATATGCATGGTCTCAATTTTCATTTCCTGCTTCCAGATTTGGTATTTTGTATACATACCTACCTTCTAGCTATATTAGTTTCATACAATATTCATTTATATGTCAGGTTTTGGTCGTCTCTGGCCAAATATATCATGTGGCCCAATAGACACCCACCAATAATTCGTAACTGCGTAAATTCATAAATTCATAACTTCGCAACCTGCGTTATGATTGAACGATTGAACAGAGAACAGAACATGTCGTTAACGTATTTATCAACGACCATTAATTACAGACATTATTTTCAAGATCGTAATTGTTTAAAAATTCGTGATTTAGAAATTAGAATATCGTATGCCCCTATATCTCAAAAATCAAAATTATTAATTAAAAGCACAAGGTTTGATTACTTGCACTGCTCATTTCCTGGTGAATAGATCATAATTTTACGCAAAGGGAAGATGCCGGCTGCTTTAAGATTGATTTAAATTGCACACATCACATATTTGTCACAAAATAATTTAATATTTTATTGAAGTTTAAATAGACATAAACTGGTTACGGCGTAGTAATAAACATTCCTCAGATTAATATCATTCTTATTGAAATTTTCATTTCATTTCATGCAGGAAATGCTGCTCCCCTTCTTAACAACGGATATACAAATTCCTATTCTTTTATCAAATAATTTAAGAAAAAAAAACCGACTTGGCCAGCATTATAAGATGATTTTTTTTTTTTTTCCCTTCTCTTTTAAAATGTTTAACACATACATATTTTTCCCCTAGAACGAATTGAAATTTTCAGCAACATTTTAGCTTCCTTGCGGTTTTATCACTTTTGTATATTTTTATAAACTGTTTCTTTCCAGTCTGCTGGGTTTTATTAATTGATTGTGCATTGTATCTGACATCTCCATTTTTTTAATATCCATGCTATGTTATATATTGTAAAGTAACAGTCAATTTGAAAACAAAAGAAAAAACAACAAAAAAAAACAACAACAAAAAAACAACAACATGGAAACTAATTTAGCTGTCTTACACCTGCGTAACTATAATTTATAATTGTAATTATGTAAATTATGCATCGAAATTGCGACGTTTATAAAACTGACATCAAGAAATTGAATTTAATTTATTTCTCGCCACGGAGCGTGTAATTGCAAGGCGGTGAGTTCATATCGAAAAGCAATTTAATGCAGTTCCAAATTATAGTCATTCAAACACCATGAAATTCCTATGTGTAGTAACGCGTATCATGCGAGGGTCCAGCCATTTACCTCGGCGAGGTGGGATGGGGGTGAGGGGAGTCAAACAGAGATATGTTGCCAAAACTATGAATTTTCGATGCATATCCAACTGTGAAATTCACCCCGTATGTTGGGGTTGGTGATGGGGGCTCGGGCCAAGCTATTACATTTTCCGTACGTGAGGGTGGGGTTGGGGGGGGGGGGGGCAAACACTTTTATAGAGTTGGCGGGGGGGAGTCTTTTCTTCTTTACTCTTAGTATAATAGCCAATTTCCAGGACAGGGGTGGGGTCGTGGTCCTCTATCACATCCCCTCTGGATCTGCGCATGCGTAATGTTGTATCATCTTTAGCGTCCAACACATTTTATTTTAGTCATTTGATGACTCCTTATCATGACACAGGTATATTGCTACCTCACTAAGGTATCACAGCGTAGACATGTTACATGACAACACTTTCAGAGACGTTATCATAACAATATCATAACAATGGACCAAACAGTTCTTAAACTGCAATTATGTTTTTGTGCCGACCACAAGGGACTTCGTATGCGGATGTTAGACATAAATTAGGCATAAAACCCACGACATCAAATAAAGCATGAATGTAATATTTTTTTTTTTCGGAAAAGAATTCAATCCATAATTCGACAGTACCCTATGCAGTCCTCGGGCGCATCAAATGACATCATACCCGGGCTGTTGAAATGGCGACCATTTTATTTCTGAGATCTTAGATTAAGGATATTCATGTATTTGGGGGATTAGTATTTTTGAGATTGAGTACTTTTAGCACAACTTTAAATTTGGTAAGAACCTAATAGGACAAACATTTACCATGACCTTCCCTGCAAAATACTGGTCCAACCCAGGAACCGTCGAGAAGGATAAGCAAAAGTTGTAAGAACCAATTTTTCTTATTGACGTTAAAATGATATTAAACACCTAACACCATGTATTTTTATTTCATAAGAAATATAACATATAATACGGGTGACGTGATTTAGAAGTTTATGTTAAGTTTGCTACATTTTCTTTATAGAAAAAGGAAAATTCAAACCATTCAATAAACTATTTCAAACATTTTTATAAAAAATGGGGGTCATCGTCCTACTTTTGAGTTATCTTCCCTGAAGGTGATATTTTAGCACTTTTAGGCCATATTCAAGGGCAGATAACTCAAATAATGGCAAACGACACCTCATAAGGTTTCAATATCAATGTTCAGTACTCTATTCCCTGTCTTCATAAAAAGATGTAGAAATTGTATTTGACAGATTTTATACTATAATCACTCATAGAAATATATATATCAATTTTCCTCAATCTATCTCTCTGTTTTAAAAAAAAGGAAAAAAAAAAAAAACACAATATATTTATAGTTTTAAACAAAACAGACCTTCTATAAGATCAATTGATTTTAGATTTTGCATAATGACTTGGTATGAAATCACAAACATTAAAAAGAAAAATAAAAGGTATCATAATATTTATTTTGAGTTATCTGCCCTTGAATATGGCCTTAAAGTGTTAAAATATCACATTCAGGGGCAGATAACTCAAAAAGTAGAAAAGTAGGTCGGTGACCCCCCATTTTTTCATAAAAATGTTTCTTGTATGAGTCTTTATAATCATACAAAGTTATAAAAATATATTTAACAGTAAAATTTTCCTTCTTTGTCTATATAGAAAATGTAACAAACTGTGACATACGCCCTTAAATGCCTACAATTTCGATATCCGTGTGTGTGTGTGTGGGGGGAAGCGGGGGGGGGGGGGGTTGTCGGTCGAATATAATTGCCTTAATCCTACACAAAAAAAGCTTGAATCAACACAGACAGCCGAAAAATGCATACTAACTTGATACTTTATATTATGTTAAATATCATGAAAAATAATCAAGTTCCCCTTGTGATGTGATTGAAGTGACCTATTTATGAAACGAGTCACATTCCGTCATAATTTGCCGCGAGGTAACACATAAGCCTGTATCATTACACAGCAGTTATGTCTTTTTCACGACAATGCGTCATGATTTATCGTCTGCTGTCAAATGACGTTATCATCACGTGAGCAGGTAAACCGAACCGATCATGCGGCGGACACGAAATTCTGTGGGTTATTATTTGAAAGCGGAAACTGAGGTTTCATAAAAAATATGACATCATCATGACAATAAACGACCATAAACAAAAATGCAAGCCATGTTTCTGATCCTGCATAAATTTAAATTGCTAATGGCAAAAAAAAAAAAAAATAATAATAATAAAACAAAACTAAATAGTTTAAGTCGTGACCCATCTTCTTTGGCAGCGTATCATGCTATTGTTAGAGGACATCATATTAAAACTTATTTTTATTCATGAAATTTCCCCAGGACTGTCAAACATGATTTTAAAATAAATTCAGAGGCTAACGAAGTTCCCTTGAGCTCTGGGGATAGGCAAGCCTGGGGAATTATCGCCATTATTGACGTTGATAAAATTGGACAGAAAATAACAAATTACAGTTTAATTCTGGAAAGGAAACTAGACAAAGGATTATAAACAGCCGTTGATCTTACAACTAACCATTCCTTATAAAATTGCACAGGTACTTGACACAATATTGTGGCTTTAAAGGCCCTATACACCTAATATAATGTTGTAATGATAATAATGTAGTGTGTAGCCTTATTGAAGTTAGTGTCAAATGCCTGTGTAAAATTGCTATATGTGGAAAATTTATTATGTATTTCAAACACACCTCCGGTTTAAGATATTGAACATTTTAAAGTGCACCTTTTCAGTTTTTAGGAGTAATTTAGAATTACTTCTAAGTAGGGAGGCATTTTTCAAGACAATAGAATCCTGCGAATGTGCTCGCTTCGGTCTTTTATTGTCTGTAGATACGTCTTAATAGACTCTTTCCTATACTTTGCGGCGAAATTGAGGTCTTGCTTTTTTTCATTTCTGGCTAAGTCAAATTGCTCAAAACAGTAAACACAGCAATACGTTATTTTGCGTAAACCAGGTCTACCACTGCTACCTATTATCCCTGTGAAGTTATTGGATATACGTAAGTCAATTTTAAAACATATATAATTAAACACAGGAAATATCCATTGCATCACACGAGTAACAAAAATAAGACTGTAAACAAATAACACGCAATTTAAACATTGGATTTGAAACAAATTCCAGTTTGTGTATTCATATATAATAACTTTATCTATTTTAATTTCACTAACATCTTGCCATCAGATCAATTATTAATTTCTAAATGTATATCTCCGTGAATACCCGTACAGCTGTTTTGCTTCACTTTGGCCCTTGATTCCAAATATACAAACACACATACTTTTTCATCTTTTATTACACGTATTTAATCACATACATACGTACGAACCTACCACCTGTCATACATACATACATACATACATACATACATACATACATACATATACATTAACAATTACGAAATAACACACATCATCAACAATGAAAAAGGAGACCATATGATTATGTATATGTTATTATATGTTATAAGACAATAAAAAAAATATGCTCTATAAACATACGAGAAGGCTTGCAGCACGATGTATGCACGGTTCAAAATGTAAAGCGTAATAAAATAAACCGTCGGTTTAGTTAACGTGATAGAATGGAATGGAATTTCGATTGTCTGCGTTCAGATGTTCAGGCAATACGGTCATCATATTTAGATAACTGCGCATCCGAACTTAACACCGTGCATAATTCTGCGATAAAAAGTAATCAAAATGTAACCATATTTCCTAATTAGACAATGTATGATTTTCTCATTTGGTCCCCTTAAAACATGCACACAAATAAATAAGATAAATAACTCTTGCATAAAATTGTAAAATTAAATGTGTTATAAACTCTTGTGGAAGTACAAAATGACAGCGATAGAAATCTAAACCTCATGCCTTCCTTTATTGAAAATAAAAATCAAAATATTTACGAAAAAATAAATCATCACAAAAGTGTTCAATTTGCATAAGCTTATCCAAACAGAATGAGAGTCACAAACTTGAGCATGATTTTTAAACAAAGATCTTAAAGACGCTATGCATAGAATGTTCAACAGCATTCTAAAAAATATAAAATAGCAAGGTATTTTAGAACCATATCTGTAATTTCGAATAAGGTATCACTGTCATTAAATGTGTTAAACGAAATGTTTATGAAGACATTTAACTGTACAAAAAATAAATTTATCTGGAGTTAGTAAAACGGTAAACAAAGTTTCAGTGAAGAAATATTACAGTCAATATGTGTTCGAAATCATTTCTTATCAAATGTGATTCATCTAAAATGATGAGACGTACGATGTATAGCGATGTATCTATTTTATGCGTTCCACTTAATGTCTGAGGACCCTAATAGCCATCGATTCCATCAACGCCATGCATATACCTTCACTATAGAAACTTTTAAAATGTCAAACAATGAAAATCTGTTGGGCATATTGACATGTTCTGCCATGTGACATTAGTTCTTTTATTACCTCCCCTTATAATTTTGCTGTCATGAGTTTTCTCCCCTGAAAACTAATAAAAAGCGACTTTCTCTTTTTTTTTACGGTAAAGTTTAGATTTTTTCATGAAATTTGAAACAGAATCATATAATGCATCTTTCTATGGTGAGTTTTTAAAAGGTGGGAAAATAAATTAAAAATAAAATCCAGAGTTAAGCATTTTTATATAGTTTATTTGTCATTTGGGATGCTAATACCTTAAAAAAGGGTTAAAATTAAACCCCGGAACAGCATAATGACTTGATATTATTTTATTAAAACAAGTGATAATAATTTAACAATATCATACAGGCAACTGTATTTTTTGGGGGGATTTCAAACGTTTGTGAATTATGGACTATACATGCATCATTACGCAATTATTCCAAAGTCTTAAAGTGCCACCAGCCCAATAATCGGTGCGAGAGCACGTGAAATGTGGATGGTTATAAGTATTGAAGCGTACCGACACTACAGAGGCCCAGCATTTGAAGCCGTCCCGTGCAGGGTGGTGCCCGCCTGCCCCGTCCCCGACCCCGACCGCGCTGTTTCTTCCCGACGAAAGGTTGGTTTTGTCCCGGTAGAACCATCCGGGCAATCGTGGGAATTCGAGGAATTGATGATGCTGCAAGTCAAAACGAAGAAAACGTTCACATCTTATTAGGAAAAATGGCTGCAAAATTAATGAAATAATGTGAATGTATTAATGTTTTAAGCATGTTAAAAGTGATAATGAGGTATTTCGTTCATGTAATCTTTCAGCAATAAAATTGAATGATGGTTCATTTACAGTAATTACTCTGGTGACCGTCAACGACAAACTTATTAAATCAATAATTACAAACAATTAGTGAAAGATAAATAAATAAAATTAGGACATGTTTAAACTATGTAACATATACTAACACATATATATATTTATTTATTTTAACTTATTTTGCACATGACTCTTAAAAAATCCTGATACAGCAATTACTACCATTGCTTACCACCTTAACATGTTATCATTTAGCAAGATTTTCAAACTACAGTCGATCCTCGATTCCTCCACAACCTTTTACTTGAAAACCAGGCTTTATCCAATTCCTTTTCTTCTTATTTCTATGTAAAACTACTTGAAAAGATGGCTTTATCTGATATTTTTGGCCCCATGCTAAATGTGTCTATGAGTTTCAGTCAACTATTATTCGAACTCGCCTATTTGGTGCCATTTTGAAAAAGAAAATAATGAAAAGGTGAAAACGTATTTATTGAGAAAGAAACTTTTAGGGACTTTGAAGTTTGCTTTTTTTTTGGTAACTCATTGGATCCGTGTCCTTTTTAATTTTATGGTGAATATGAATGATTTTATACGTCTGTGATATATGTTAATGACGAAATTATAACTGACATCAGACGGGTGAATGATTCTGTAGATTTAGTGTGTGCTTGTTGAGTGATCAGGAAAAAAACAACACTTTTCGAAACGACGATGATATTTACTATTCGTGTGTAATTTGTCTAGCCCGACACTCTATTTGGATACGTACAATGTTTGTTTTGATTATGCTATTTATGACTGCATAAAGATATGCAATACTAATTACTGTTTCATAAAAACGTCCATATTAGCATATTAAACTATAATTAAAACTAACAACGACCTTTATTTGGGTTATTCAATCACGTGACTTTTTGGGAAAAAAAACGCTTGTTCCAAGCATTTCGAATAACCGAGATTTTGACGGTACATGCACTGCCCTCGCTAGATATAAATACACTTACATATGCCGGTGAAAGCGTTATTTTGCTGGCCTCTGTTGGCACCACGTCCACTATTCTGCTGTCTGCTCATTTTCCTCTGTTGTCTCAAAGCCTTCTTCTTCGCACGCTCTTGTTTCCTCATCTGTTTACGGTGCTCCCTGAGACGCCTCGTCATGGATCTGTCTCTACTGAAGTTATTCAGGGTAGCCTCTGAAAGTATCTGTTCTGTGGGCGTCATAGGAGCGACCTCTTCCCGAGCAGGAATATCTGCAATAAATTTTGATATTTTTGTTAAACTCAACAATCATTTTGGATCAACTCAGGCTGCCGGTCGCAAAGTATTTACTATTCATATAAAGTATCGTGAATACGTATAAAACATGCTTCAAAATATTGCAAATAGATTTTATCATTGCCACGTCATTTTTATTCATTACTTTGAACTTTTTTCCGGTTCTAAACCTTTCAATTTTAGAAATGAATATCATATCTCAGGAATAGTTGTCACAAAATTTGTTCGCAGATTTATGTAAGCTATTAGCTGACTCACCTAATTTTGGTTTGTTAGGCCTGCCATTAGGATAAAGTGTCATCCATGCTTTTGGAATACCCTTTTTGATATCGACAGTTCCAGGATCTGTTCCTTTTTGAGAGACGGTGTTGTCCTTGGGGCCAACATCTGGATTGATTTCATTTGTCAACACACCAGAATTAACGATAGGTTTATCTTGAGGCAAAGGCTCAGAGATAGGAACTTCTGGGTTATCGATAGGAACAACGGTATCCACAGGCTTAACTGGCTGAAATATGTTATCAACTGTACTATCCAATCCACTGGGTAAAACGGGCATACCGAAATTATTTGTCCCTCCAATATCAGCGGGTGCTAAAGGCACTCCAAAATTAACCTGCCCAATAGGCTGTCCGAAATTTTCTTGACCGATTATATCATTTCCTGTGTTGGGCAGGATTTTCTTGTCAGCCGTATTATCTATTGCACTGTTAGCAGGTCCTAGTGGATCAACATTATTACCTAACGGATTTCCAAAATTAGGCGAGGTATCCCCTGCATCTAGTGTATTTGTAGAAGCGTCTATCCAATTTCCTGTCGGATCGAAATTATTAGTTGTTCCCGTTCTTAAATTAACGAAGGAATCACCTCTTGGGATATTTGGCAAGAATTGAAAGTCCAACTTGATTTCTGGCTTTGGGTCTGTATTTTGTACTGGCTGAACTTCATTAGTTGGATTACTATCCACAATAGGAATGGTGTTTGAAATATCCGTTACGAAAGGGTCTACGTTAGCCCCAACATTGTCTTCAAACATTGAAACAGCTTTATCGATAGCGGGAAGAACTTGGTCCTTTGGAACAACACGCCCCTGTGATTTATTGATAGGTTCTACATTTGGGACGGTGTTGCCACCAGAATTGTCGGGCAAACCTGACGGAAGTCCTTTGTCCGTAGAAACAGCAGGATCAGTGGGAAGATCAGGCTTAGCTGGAAGAGGATCTGTGGGAAAGGCAGGATCAGTCGGTAAAGGATCTCCCGGAAAGGATGGATTACTCGGAGAGGGATCTCCTGGAAATGCTGGGTCATTCGGAAAAGGGACCCCAGGAAAAGTTGGGTCATTTGGAAAGGGGTCTTCAGGAAAAGTTGGGTCATTCGGAAATGGATCTTCCGGAAAGCCAGGGTCGTTAGGAAAGGCATCACTAGAGTTTGCTCCAGGTATATCAACTGGTAAATTCACAGCCGCGAAGTCAAGGAAAGATCCGATAAGACCTGAAATGCCAGATAATATTCATCATTTGAATTCAAGAAAACTTAATGTCTAAGTTATGTTCAATGTCACTGTCTATATTCAAATCATTTGTTGCTATGCAACTGCCAAAACCGCAAATTAGTTATGTCATTAAATAAGGAACTTTCATGCGAACCTTATCTCTTTTAAAATGATATGAGCATCACATACATTGTATTTAATTCACTATGCATATGTAAAAGTTATAAAATCAAGTAAACATACCTTGACTACTTAGCCCACACACTTGACACAAGAATACAATCCCTGTCAGCAGTTTTCGTCTGCCTCCACGTTTCATGGTGCTGAAAGATGAAAAAATGCATAAATATACTACATTTCACCGCAAATATCAATAAGTAAAGGCATTTCAGTCAAAGAGTCGATAACAAAATTTAAAAGTAACCCACAATATGGGAAGAAACTCACATTTTTTTTAAAGCCCGAGCACTACCGCCATGAACGTGTCCTGCCAAATATATATGTGTTACAATTAACAGACTGGCTCGTATATTGTTCACTTACAATCCTTTTTCTCGGCTGGTGAACCAATGAGGAGTCGCTTTGGTTTACGGTATAGTGGTTTGTTTACCTGAATGACGTAAACGTGTAGCCTACGTGTGTCGCTCCTGTGTAGTTACGTTAGACTATGATTGATCATTAAAAAATATATCTATGTAAATGAGTGTTCAACAAGGACAGGAGACGTCTCTGTTGCTATTCCTAACGAAAGTGACTGTGTTTATACTAAAAGTGTCATGTTTTGTAATTATAAATGACACGATAAGTCAATTATTGCCATCATGTTTGGCAAAAATCGAATCCTTTTATTTACATTGTCATAGCCATACTATTTATAGAAATATTACAATATCAAAACTGTTAAAATATGGATGTGTTCAATCAATGAGGTACATATACGAAAAAAATTATCACTTAAATTGATAAAATACAACCCTAATTATTTACTTATGTCGTGTATTAATGTATGCAGTAAACATAAACAAATTTAAAAAAAAAAAAAAAACCCTTTTTAATATATAATATTATATATAATACTTAGTAAAATTTCTTTTTGAACGGTTTAGGGGTTTTCAGTCGCAACTTGCGTTGTTATAACTTATGAGCGTTTCGGGAAAAATGACCAAACCATAATTTAATATTTTAGTCATAATGATGCCACAAAGGTCTGAGCTGGTTGGTTAAATCTTTACCGGCAGGACGTTGGTTCAATCCCGGGTCGCGAAAATCGCTGTCGTTAGAAACATAGTTCATACCGCTTTTTTCTCTGGTACAATCGAGAAGGAAGGAAGTTCAATATTTTAACCAGGTTTTTGAGAAACAGTGGGACATTGTGTCGCGCTTAAGAACCAGATTCTTAACTCAAAGGTCAAGGTCATACTAGAGGTCAAAGGTCATGTAGCTGGATTTGCTTATCTGGGCTAAAACTAAGACGTGGATAGCAGCCTCAATGGGACAGAGTTTCATGCGTAAGATTTATATCCCTAGCTCAAAGGTCAAGGCCATACTTAGAGAACAAAGGTTATTTTCTTGTCCGGGGTGTAACCTAGACATGGTTAGCAGGATTTTCAAGTAAGTTGGAGAGCCGGAATAATTCACGTGTCTCAATGGTAGGACCAAGTTTAAAAATGCCTTCTAATTAATTTCGCTTAGAGAGAAAAATAAGGTAATGTAATAGATTGTAAAAATATATTTTGTTTATTTGTTGATCTGTGTGTGTATAAGTATATGTGATGATATGATACCCAGCTTTTTCTTTAAAAGGCTACTGTTGTTGAGAACACATTTATTAAAACAATGGATTTCAGTCATAATGTTGGCAGTAATGTTTGCCTAAATGACCCGAAGTGATATGCACAAGAGTTGGGTCCATAGTTCCAGTGTCATCGCGCTCCTCGGGCCTCCGTGGTCGAGAGGGGAAAGTCGCTGACTTTAACACTCACTCAGCCCCTCACCGCGTGGGTTCGAATCCCAACAGGGTCATTCGGATTTTCATGTG
Organism: Solen grandis; assembly: GCA_021229015.1. Taxonomy (NCBI): domain Eukaryota; kingdom Metazoa; phylum Mollusca; class Bivalvia; order Adapedonta; family Solenidae; genus Solen; species Solen grandis. The sequence goes on from CM037793.1 coordinate 23,580,330, forward strand.
AGGAAGCCTTCCAGCTTGCTTGCGGTAGGTTGGTGGTTCTTCCCGGATGCCTCCGTGCATTCGGGGTCTTCCTCCGCCTGTAATAAGCTGGACGTCGCTATATGACTGAAATACTGTCGAAGCGACGGTAAACTCAAATAGTCAAGTCAAGTCACCGCGCTGGATTTGCTTTTCTGGGCTGTAAACTTTTCTCTGGATCAGAGGATTCTTAAATGATTTGTCAATAAGGCTTGCCTCGGTCAGATGATGTGTCACACTAAATACTAAAGAGTCGGGTCCTTAGCTCCATGGACAAGGTCACATTTAGAGGACAAAGGTACACCTTAGGCAGCGGGCTCGTCATGTCGCCCTTGGGCATATTTTTTTTTCTTTTACTACCCATCATCTGTGAACAAGCTGCTATAACATAATGCATTTTGTTTTTTATACTAAAAAGGCAGATAAACCCGTTTATAAATCACTATTAATTGGCAATGGGTTATAGTTACTGCGGTAATTCGATTTAAGAAAAAAAGCAGTAGCTTGTCTACTGGATCAAACATAAAAAAACACGATTGTAAGCATTTGTGACAGACGGTTAGGATAGAGTAAATATACAAGTATTGGTTCAGAGTCTTGGTCAATTTCAATATGATATACTTGTTCGAATACCAGTAATGTCATTTTCATTTCTTTTTCTCTTTGACCATTATGTATGCAACTCCCGCATCAAATAAATCTATAAAAAGTAAAAGGTGTTTTATTTTACTTAATAATTTTCATGGGTATTTATTGGATAAATCAAGCTAAGTTAAGAGAAATATAGTGCATGGTATATTGAAAGTCTTAAAAATAGCACAACCGTTTTCAATTTTTAATTCTCCATCGCGCCAAATAGGGCCCACTTCTCTAAGACTTCCGGTTTCTCTGTTATCATGCAAAAACAATATGTAGTATAAACAAAATTATACAACTGTGGTAAAAAAGATACTGCTACATTCATCTAGGACAGGATGATCTGTTTTTAACCTTTCGGAATAATGACATTGGATGTGATGCCATGCCACTTTTCACGGCGGTTTTAGCAGTGAGTCACCTTACTGGTCCTAGACAAAGTAAAAATACAATAACAACGTCAATTCAAGAACTACAAAACAAACAATAAATAAATACCTCTCGTGTGACAAACAAAACAAATTGCATTTAGAATCACAATTATAATGCATTGCTTTTAAGATAAATGGTTTAATTACTTTAAATTTCATTTCGAAATTTTTGTTTTTTAATCACATTTTCAAACACTCTATGGTATATCTGACATTTAGAAAAGTAGTCTATGCTTAGTTTCATTTCGATAAATTATCTCTTGCAGCATAAGCAACGCATGTTGGTATTTTTTATCGTATAGTTCGTTGACAACATAGTGCATTGTCCCCGACAGGTGTTGCTAGGCTACTCACGTGCTGCGTGACGTCACCTCTATAGGATACACCACAAGTGAGCTCCTGATGCAGTGGGGTTGGCACCATATCTAGGTCCTATACACTCAGAAGCCTCGATAAAGACGAGCCATGGACAAGTGAAGGATGTTCCGTTACGCGTTATGTACATACCAGACCCGAGGCACGGCTCGGTAAATTGAATTATGTTTTTAAAATTTAGAATCATGCGATATAAATCAAATTAGACGAGAATAAGATCGACAAGGCGCAGGCGTCATTGAAGAAGGTTCAAATTGAAAACAAGAGCAGACACACAACAATAATAAAATAGTTTTATGTTGTTTGTGAGTGAAACATATTCAAAATACGATCCATTATCTAAATAGAAAAAAATATATGGATATTTTATAAAAAGTTTATATTTGGCTGAGCTTTACGTTTTTCGTTAGCAATTTAAACTTGAAAGGTTTTAAGATGTGTGTACACACATTCCAAAATCAAATCATCACAGATTTTCCATATACTAGCTTTTCATTGCCGTCTCAGATGGATTGAATAGTTCATAAATGATAGTTCATGACGCATATCTTAATTTTTTATTTAAAGAATAAAATGTAATAAATGAAATTTTGATACCATCATGAGGACGGTGATAGATTTAATCATCTAAAATATTCTCGTTCCTTTATAGTTAACTTTTTAGAAAATTAGTTTCAGAAAATTTGATGCGCAGTACATCGGTTGCATGATATTTTTCTTACGATATGATATCGCGATATGCTATGCAATTCAGTTTGAATTAACCCTATTTTCTAACGTTTCCTAAAACTTAGCCAAATTGTGAAAATGACTTTGTCTTGAATTCTTTGGAGGTTTCGCAGACAAATGAATCCATAAACGAAACAGATTTAACTTAAAAGGATATAGCATTATGTTACAGCAAATGTTAACATCAGAAAGTAAGGTGGTTCGACGCGAGGCCGTAGTAGATTAAGGATGGAAGGAGGAGTGAAGAAGAACAACTGAACAAACAAATATAATGTTTAGTTTTCTGTTTTGTTTAACAGAGGCCCTTAACGACATGCACACAAAACAAAATATCTCATGGTTATAAAATCAACAATTTTATTATAAAGTCTCATAATAAAATAACACTTATATTTCCTTTCTGTAATATAAGTATAAGAAAATTGCAACAACATATTTTAATATTGCAATATCATTTCCTTCATTTAATTACTTTGAATATCTATGAGTTTTACAAATTGCTTTTTTGCTATCAAAGAAAATCATGATTAAATAATCGAGCATAATGTTTCTAATAGCTTATACACACGTTAACGAAACGAAAGATACTAAAGATTATTGCGAATTTCAATCAATTCTATATACACTGTTCTTGAAGTATCCAGATCTTTTATCCGGATTCAGTGCAATTTTTCTGTATCTTCATATTCAGCGAATTAAAAAATCAATTTATGACATCGCAAGTCTATGGAAGATAACCTACAGACGCCGTCATGCAAATCTGAAGCTGGCGTGTCAGAACACGGGTGCCAGCTATTGTTCAGACATTTTTTCCAGACGAGTAAATAAATTAGCTTAAGCTAATGTAGATACATTGATTGATGTGCCTTTCTAAAGTCAATGTTGGCGATTTTTTTTTTAATTTTCTCGAGAATTAATTAAGTTTTTCAGAGATAACACGACACATATGGTGCACCTTTTTACATGTAGTACATTAAACATATTCTCTATTGGATACCCGAACACAAATGCACACTAATCTATTACACGCGCGTGAACGCATTCATCTATTCTTTCATTTATTTGTATTAAAAGATGTGACAAATTTAAAATCGTACGTAATGCCATTTCAGAGATACATAGCACCCAGTATGTCTCGATTTCATTTCAACATCTCACTCCAAACATTTCAATTTTCTATGTTTAGAATTGATCCCTCGGACCCGTAAGTTTATCATTTATCATAACGAAGAGACATGATAAATTATGAGCGTTAAGGTTCTGATTTCCTGATTATATTGATGGTGAACCCCTTGTATTCATCTTTGCGAACCTTTCAGTTAGTAACATATCATTTACTCTTTTATTGCAATAATCATTACGTTTCATAATCATATGAAACGTATACTTAATAGCCCTGGGAGTGGGAGGTCGTGGGTTCGATCCCCGGCCGCGACATATTAAAGTCGTAAAGAATGGTACTGTTTTAGCTCCCTTGCTTGGCGCTCAGCATTATAAGTGTAGTTCCAGGACTGGCTGACCCGGTGTCAGCATAATGTGACAGGGTGTGGTATCATGCCACATGTCTACGGCGTGATATTGCAGTGTGGAATCACTATATCTCTAGTAGACATCGTCTCCAAATGACTGAAATACTGACGGTGGGACATTAAACCCAATAATCACACAAACAAACTAATGTAAGTTCCTTAGTCTCATAATATCTAAAAGATAGGAAGAATTTAAAATTTAATAATGTATTTATCAATTTCTTGTCTTAAATTTAAGATTGATACCCTTTGAAAGAACCCCCCCCTCTCTCTCTCTCTCTCTCTCTCTCTCTCTTTCAAGGTTACGTCCTTCTCTCTCTGTTCCCTTGTCAAAGGCACTCTTATTGAATTCTTTCATTATTATTCTTAACATTTTCCATGCATAAACCGAAGCTCATGTTTAAATCACTAAAATTCTATCATAGCCTCCGAAATTCAATGTGTACATTCTTTCGGTATTGAACGTCAGTTTCTGTTCATTTTTGTTTGTAAAGGAACCCTTAACACATCAGTTTTCTGAAATATTGATAGATGTGGTATGGACATGTTATGCCTAAATTATTTTTTTCTATTATTTACGTACACACTACACGGTTACCGCCTTTTATTGCCTATTTTATCTGTATACGTTTCGTATTTCCTTTCTTGTTGTAGTTGTCATGTGTTTCAAATTTTCTTTCTGATTACCATAATTTTAAAGTTGACATTCACATCAGCGATCTCTTCTAGTTTGCATATTACTATACATTAATGGCATTTCACAAATTAACGCTGTTGTACTGAATTACTCAATTTCAATTTAATTTGATTAAAATTTCCACTTAACGTCAATTCTAAACGTCGACTGAGAAATATTGTAAATATCCATTTGACGGTTCAAGATGCAATTACTTAGTCTTTCTAAAATATAGAGTTTGGTTGACAACTTAATTTTAGATAAGTATGTTCTCAAATAATAGATGATATTGTCTTCGCCTCGTCTTATTCACTTCCATGTTTCCTTCATTATCTTACTGCATGTTACAATAACTGTACAACCAATTCTACTTTAACTACTATGCTGTATCTGCCTCTTTCTCTCTTCTCCATCCTCCTCTTTCTACTACTGCCTGAACAGATAAGGTATTGTTTAACACAGTGGCTTTCACCCATATATATCCGGGGAATATCATTGATTGGTACAATTGTCGTACGTGAAAAGTAATTAGATCGCCCATTCAAACTTCGCATTTTGAAAACAAGAATTTCCTCTGGGCACTCCGGTTTCATTATACAAGAACAATGTCAAAACTCCACCCGTGCAAACGTGCAAAATTCAGCGATATAACTTTCTTATTAACTACATATTTTCAAACTTATCGTATCACCGCTACTGTGATGTCAATGATGCTTGCGCCGTTGTTCTCTGTCTGCACTAAATCATCGTCTAAGTACCCCTCGACCTTCCATTACCAGTACGACATTTATTAATTTCAGCCAGAAGTTTCACATCAATTATATATTCCCAGGTGATACGCGACATTAATCTTCATTTTAATTCTTTGAAGACTTCATATCCAAAATAATTTATTAATAATTTTATTCCATATGAACGTCCTGCTGCTTGGAACTGTATACGTGGTAGCAAAAGTTGCTTGAAAGGCGATATAGACTTATACTATTTAATCTATAATCTTCATATCACAAGCGCTGAAATTGAAAGAGGATAAAGAATAGGTTCAGTGACATTGCAATATAAATCTGTTTGCTTATAAGGCTTTTGTTTTCAGTTGATACCGACTTTCTATATCGGGAGTTACACGCTGAATGATATCCAGTTGCTTACAATGCAAAGAATGTTCAAATATTTTAATGGATTAAACTGAATAAACTTTAGAAATGTATGTATGACAAATATGCAATATCGGATATTAAGACTATTGAATCAGAATAGATTGAACAAGGTAAATTTGATATCTAAACTTATTTCATTTATTTCGTTTAAGATGTTCTTATAATGTGATTTATTCCACTTATCGGCTCATTGGTTGGACAAGTATTGTGCTCAGATATTGAAAGGTGCATAACATAATTATTTTCTATAAACCTTCCTTTTTGTCCATTTCAGTAAGATAAGACATAGACATGATTGCTTTTACCAAATAAATAATTTATCTGTGCATGTTAAAGGCCATTTTGAGAGCCGTTTCAGCAGTTTTTGAGTTTTGCGTCACGTGACCCCATTGACGTCACTGTAAGAAGACATTATTTCGATTGTACCACTCAGTTATCATTTTGCAAATTTTGGACAGTTTTCATATTGATTAAAAAATGAAAGAATATAAAGTAAAGAATTTTAACTACATACATATATGCGTCTATTTATTTTATGTTCATTCATTTGTATATTCAGACAGAACCAATCAAGTTATTTTGCTTCTAGGTTCCGCGTTTCTAGAGAAAAAAAGGTACAGTTGAAAATCACGGATATCGAGGAAGATGGTCAATGCTAATCTTATGTTTGATGTGTATTTAACCATAAATTTCATATCAGGTGCAAATTATCATATGGTTGACCTTTAAGATTCCATTGCCCAAAACTGAGTTCTCACCAACAATCATTAGATTCTTGGGTAATTTTAAACACACTTTACCATACCAACTTGAGGGTTTTAATCAAAACACAATACACTCAAACCTGCCTTAAGCGGTCAGAGAAATGACCGCTTAGAGGGGGTGGCAACTATATGAAGGTTAAAATATGACGAAATGATACAGTTCGGTTATATTAAAATTGACCACTAAACGCAGGCTGGCCGCTTAATACTGGTGACAGGTTCAAGGGTATATGATTGTCCAGTGTGAAAGTCAAAATGTAATTGGTACTTTGTAAGGCTTATATTTAGATTCTGTAATTAACCAATAACCACGTCCAATAATGCTTTTGATATAGATCTATGCATGATTTATTGTATCAACATCCTACAGGAAGCAATAACTAGAAGGTCGTAGAGTTTACTATATCTATATTTGGCAACTGTTTGAGTCAGCATCCTTGGTATCATTATTTTTTCAGGGCGTGGGAGGGGGATTGTTTCGTGTCAGATCCATTTCATCATACTCCCATTGTTTAGGCTTTCGAATGAAACCGTTTAGTTCGCATTGTTAAAATACAATGTATTTAGAGTTTTATGACTGCCATTTTTTACAAACAAAAGTAAATTGCAGGACATCCGTTGTCCTTGCTAGGATGTCGGTCGACCTTTAAAGATTTGTATTTAACTACTTTTGCGCCGTAGTAAGCTGTGTCCCGAATATTGATGCAAACAAACAGTTACATTTCTTATCGCAGTTATTCTGTGACGTCAGTCACCTCCACTTTATTGGCAGATAGGCATTAAATAACTTCACGGTAGATTCTCTTTGAAAAGCAATTCTGTTTCATATGTGAGTAAAGTACGTTTAATTAAAATGAAGTGAAATGAGTTTATGTTCAACGTATTGAATAATGATATTGCGAGTGTACATTACTATGTAGTGGTTCAAAATATGTGTATATACTCAAAAGAAAAAATAACGCAGGGTAAATAGAATCTGTCGTAGCCAGACTCAAGTTTTTACCTCCTAACCTTGCAATAAACCTCATATGATAGACCCCATCTCATTCTAAAGCATTTATTTTGTTTGAAAAGTCTTTATCAAAATAATTTAAACTAGCTGTAATACCGTCGAATACTTTCTATTTAAAACTGACACAAAAGTTTACCCTGCGTTTCTTTTTCCTTTGTGTATATTTGGTTTGATCGATGATAACTTGAAGAGGAAACTTAGTATATTTATAATTTATATGAACAATTTTACACATCTCACGCTATTTCGGGGTTACATGATCGTACTCGTAAAATGGGGGGCTTCTTTTGACTTGCTCTTTACCAATATCAGAGTTGCTGATCTCTCTTAGGTTAAATGGGTATTTTGCCTTGTCAATCAAGGACTGTTATATCTGAATTGCGGATCTCTTTTAGGTTTAATGGGTCTTTTTGCCTTGTTAATTGAGGAGCTTAATCAGACTCTAGGAGGGAAAAGTTCACAATATACGTATGTGTTCGCATTATCAATATCAGATAGTCTAAGACATTCGGGTGTGTGTGTCTTTGGGAAGGGTGGGCGTATATTCTACCATTTTTTTTAGAAATGCTAATAGGTTTAATTTCATATCCTGTGGGCCAGATATAAAACTATATATAAATGATAATGAAATTTATTTGATGCTTTTCGGTGGATTATAAGGAAATATCAGTGAATTAAAAATGGTAATTCCACTGTTTCAAGTAGTAGATATCACCATTTTTATAATTTTGAAAGACTTCTGAAAGACACTATCGTATTGTTTCAAGACATTTCAAAATTGATTTCTACATTGAAACAAAACTTTCAAGAAATACCTAAAAGAACTCTTGATTACACGCTTTCTTTGTGTTCATTTATTGCACTATTTTTCAAACCGAATAACAATTCATGCGACTTCCGGAATTTGGGGCTCCCCACAAGGTAAAATTTTTGATGAACTCGTAACAATGTATGAAGCGTCGCAGAAAGGCTTTTAACAAAAAGAAAAACAGTTAGTTACAGTGGAATATCATTTTTAATTCATCTCGTGAGGAGGAAAATCAATATTAACAAGAAATATCTTTAAAAAAGATATTCGGCGTAGGATGAAAGAAAAACGAGATTTCCAGTCTTCTAGAACATTCCGAGGAAAAGCGCGCGGAAGACCGACGCACAACAAATTTAGTACGCTCTAGAAATAGTTCAGTATTTTTTCTATGAAATATACTTATTTATAGACGGTAATACAAAAAATTATATCTGTAAATAGGCTTGTTTGATATTTGTTCATATCATTATTGCATATGACAGTTATGATATAAAAGCGTTATTAGTTGTTTTGGTTTTGGCGAATTAATTTTCAATGAGAGCATCTCGGCAGGCTGGAAGAATTCAATATACATAGTAATTAAGGGGTTTCATGTCATAACACGGTGGATTCTTTTTTGTTGTTTTAAATCATTTTCACAAAGTAGCATTCCTCAATTGATGGAAAAGGATTGTATTTAACTTACTGAAATCACTTTCATGTTTACATCAAAAAGAAAAGTAATAACACCAAGCTGAATGATATATACAAGCTGCACCCCTTATTTACAGTAATTTTATAGTCCATAACGATGCGTTAACCAATAACAGGAGTCCTTTTATTCAGCTTAGAATTATTTACCGCTGTTAGCGTACATTTGATTGGTTTAAGATGCGAGTTGAAATCGAAATTATACAGCTACGCCGAAAAATGATACTCCACTGAAACCAAAAACTATCATCTTTATATCACGAAGCTTGAAGTATAGGTGCCACTGTCCCAGTATATGAAAAACGTGATCGGTATGGTCCATCGAACTTTAGAGGTATAACTCAGGTTAATACTGTTGCTAAAATTTTCTACCCTAAAATACGGAATAGGATCGGAATCCATAAGTTTGTCAACGAATTCAAATTTAGTTTTAGAGATGAACACAGTAAGACCGATGATATACTTATTTTTCGTTCTGTCATTCAAAAAGTCATTGCTAAAAATCTAAATTATATTGTGTTTTTGTTGATTATGAAAATACGTTTGATACTTAGAACTCATAAACTCATACAATCTGGAATGTAAGATCAATATAATCAAGATTTTTAAAATCATTTATCTTAAGATACATAATCATCTAATTACTCTGATTTTTAACCAGGTCTTCAAAATGAAAATCTTGTTATTAGGCGGTTGGGTTGGTGCTCGGTCTGGCATCAAACTTTTTTTCTACATTTCTGATTGATTTTTAACTTCAAAGAAGGATTATTGTCATGACTTGCCCGAGGGCGTATTTTCAGGACTTTGTGATTCGATATTTTTTTTACGGAGTTTCACTTCATTTAAAATTTTGTCCAAAATATCTTCCGAGCTCAAATCCTTTATTTCTGAACTGATTTTGATTATCTTTCACAGGATTATTATCATCAAGGACCCCAGTGTATATTGTCGGGATTTTGTGATTCGATTATTTTGGAAGGAGAATGACCCTTTATTAATTTTGTGCGAAATATTCCGCGGACAACTCCATCAACATTTCATAATAGATTTTGACCAAACTTTCCCAGTATTATTGTCATCAACCGCCCCGGCGCATATCTCCGTGGCCGAGAGGGTAAAGTCGCTGACTTTAACACTCACTCAACCCCTTACCGCGTGGGTTCGAATCCCGGCAGGGTCATTCGGATTTTCATGTGAGGAAGCCTTCCAGCTTGCTTGCGGTAGGTCGGTGGTTCTACCCGGATGCCTCCGTGCATTCGGGGTCTTCCTCCACCTGTAATTAGCTGGACGTCGCTATATGACTGAAATACTGTCGAAGCGACGGTAAACTCAAATAGTCAAGTCTAGTCAGCTGTAGTCTTCTATCTGATTACTTTTTTCTGATGTCATAGCATTGTTTACCACTAACCGGAGAGTCTACAGACCAACCGAATATTTCAATTTTCGAAAAAAAACAACACATGGGGATGAAAAATCAATGTGACAAAATCTAAGTTAAGTATTTTAGAAAAAAGAAAATGCCAATATAACTTTGAATAATTTATCAATAAAGAAGTTATCAATTTGTGGATGATTTCTACTATCTGGGGATTAGATTCACTAACACTGGAAATTCAAAAGAAAAAAGAAAAAAAAAAGAAGAAAAAAAATGTTATTTCCATATGAAATGAACCAGCATTTAAAGCCCACAACGATCTTATCTCTATTCAAGCACAGTACATTAAGATAGGAAAACCAAACATTCACTAGTTGATTCACTGGTAGTTCCTATTATTTTGTGCGGATGTTTGGGTATATATGATTTTTATGATACTAGGAGTACGCCCACAAACAATGCTGCAGTTCTAGGAGAACTTATAAGATTTCCATTATCATTATTGTTTAAAGAGAGTTTAAATTTCGATAAAGATAACGAAAAGTCCTGATTCTCTCGCGAATCGTATATTCTTTGAACAAGCTAATACCGGTGATTTCTTATTATAATAAAGCTTGAAATTTTTGGTGTTCAGCTATAAAAAGTTCTTCGAATATTTTGGTTTTTAGATTTCTTTAAAAAAAAAAAAAAAGGAAAATATTGCTGTAGATTTTTTGCCTATAATTAAACAAAAAGTTCGAGATCAATATCTTCAACAACTTATTGAAAATGTAGAGATGTAGAGAATAAACCAAATAACATGACTATAATTTGTTTAAAGTTGACTTTCATATGAAAACTATCATGCTTTTTTTGATATTATAATTTTTACCATCAAAACTTTAAAAAATGAGTTATTAAAAAAAAACAATGATAAAACAGTTGGAAGAGTTTAGTGCTACAACACATGCGAATCGCACTGTTATTCTTCCTGAGTCTCACCCAGGAAAATGATATAAAATTTGATTATCAGTTCCTCCCATTCATATCATAAGCTGTTTTCCCCCCCTTATTTCTATTGTTTTAATCACTTTAAACTGAAAAAGAAAAGAATAACAAAATGCAAGAATTTGCATTTACGTTCATGCATAGGTTAGGCTGTATAACGTTTTATACTGAAAATCAAATTAAAATCGAGATCTTTAGTTTCTCGATTTTACCGGTTGTGTTTTACACACTGATTTTGAAAATAATTATGATTTTTATTTAATTACGTAACAATAAAAAGATGCGAAATTAAGAATTCGCAACAGTACCGAAACAGTTCTAGTCTATAGAAAAATAACTATTCAATGCAAGGATTTGGGAATTCTTTCTTTACTGCATACTTCCCTTGAACACAAATACTAGAATGTTAATTTGAAACCTCGTACCTTTTTGCTGTTGCAAATTTTCAAGTGACTTTGCAATAACTATTAGTAAAAATAACTAATTAAATGTATGAAGCATTATCGCGATATTGTATACATCTACATTGTCTGTAGAGGGACAAGGCGAGATTGCAATGTCCTTTACTAGACTCCGTAGTATACAGCATATTAGATATGCAAAATTACAATATAACCATTCAAGCAATCTGGTTTGAAACGCAGACGACAGTGGCTCGGTTATCAAGTGCATTTCCTGTCAGTTTAACAATCGTTGACCTTGGATTTCAGTATTCTCAATTCTGTTTGAAAGTCCAATGTAAACAGCAAAATTCTATAGCCACAAGTTCTGCAGTACATAAATATAATAAAATCAAATTACAGCCCGCTTCGGTTTCTTAGTTTTCTATTTTATGACATGTTCATAATTGACGTGCGCAGACAATAGTTCTGAAGTAAACATTGCGAATGAAAACTACAAATGATAACTTCAACAAAGGATGTGGAATATTTATTGTTTTCGTAGTTGACATTTTATTAGCAATAGTAACCATCGGGAATATCATAATTTAATTAAAATACATTAAACAATGTAACAGCCTCAGTCTTTGCCATGAAGCAACATGTTGATTTTTAAATCGCTCAGCCTGTATCTTTTTAATTTATGGATGGATTTTCTTGAAGATACTTTTTTTTGCAAACTGGAAACTATGTTCTTTCAGAATATATATGGGTTAATAGTGTATAGGCATTAGTGTCGCTTAAAGTTTATGGAAAAATCCAACGTTCCATAAATTCACCGACGCGGGTTCTTATCTTTTTTAATAAATTTCCAACCTAACTCCGATGGTCTTCACGTTATACTTTCTACCATGATCTTAAAATCATTTGATTTTTTATATAACAAACACGTGGATTGTATTAACATCATTTTTTTTTCAGGAATCCGGGCAGTATAAATACGTATAGCGGTTATATGATTATGCATTTATGTTGTATGAATTATTTCAACACTTAAGAGGAATCTGTTATGTCTGTGATGTCACTTTCTTTGAATTGCGTCTTCCTTTTTTCTGCCTGTTTGCTTTTTGTTTTTTTAGTTTGTTCTTCTTTATTTTTTTGTTATTCTTAATTATTTTTTTCTTCATTTTTTTATCATTTCTTCGCTTTCCAAATTTTCCCCCTTTTTTCTTTTTAATTGCTTTTGTAGATTTAGGTAGAACAGAATGTTCAGTCACTACAGTTGTAAATGAAGTTGTGGTTTCTTGTTTAACAACAGTTGTGTTTGATGTATCACGCAATGTTGTACTGTAAGAAAGTGATGAAGCACGCGTACTTGTAGTTTCAGCTATGTCCGAGTCGTTCGTGGAGGAGTTGTTTATTTGGTTATCGTCTAAGACACTGTTTGTAAAACTTGGCGGAGTTTGTGTCTTTTTATCGTTGCCCTTAACTTTTTTATTTTTATTTTTCTGTTTCTTGTTCTTCTTTTTCTTTTCAGCTTTGTTCTTCTTCTTAGTCTTTGGAGATTTCGTGACAACTTTTGTTGTTATTGTTTGTGTTGCCTTACTTTGCGATTTGCTTGTTAACGTTTGATGAAATGTGGATGGATTTATTGTACTTTCTTTGATACGTTTCGTTGTCCCTTTTCTTGCGTCCTTCTCTTTCTTTGATTTCTTTTTCATTTTCAGCAAACGCAATCCTTTACGAAGAGGTTTTGCCGATATCCTTTGAATTTTTCCTCTCCACGGCTTCTTTGGCTTCGGCCTCAGGGCCACTAGACTCCAAAGTTTATCTCTTATGAAAGACGTAGATAGTTTAGACCCTTGACTGCGATTGTTATGTTCCTCTATGTGTTCCAGAATATCGTTTATAATCCTTACCATACTTTTATTTCTTCCTTTGTTTTCCATTTTCCTTTTTTGAACTTGTTTCCATAATTTACGTTTCTGTTTTAGCTTGGATTTTTTCATAATTGCCTTGAACTTCAATTTAGGTTTTGGTGCAAGGGTTGTTGATTTCTTTCTTTCTCCAATGAACATAATATTCGTTCCGTCATTAACAATATTTTCTTTTTCACCGTTTAATTGTATTGGTGAACTTTTTCCGACAGCTATATCTGATCCTTGTTGCTTCCTTGCTCTTGCCTCTGCTTCAGTTTTTGCAATATGAACATCGATATCCTCGACAGGGATGATGTTGGATATGTCTAACTTCGGTGTCCCAAGAGCAATATTGTCTGCTGAGGAATGTTTGTTCAGGCCAAGATTTGGGCGAATTGATATACTTGGTCCCTGTTTCTGGTCGAGATTCTGCTCTTGTGCTGTTAATTAAGATAAAAAAACAACACTTTTTGATTTACAGTTTATGCACTGTCATCAACAATTAAATATACCCCCTTTAATTCAAGAAAAACAAAGTGTACATTATATATTATACACTTAGTCTACATAATTGTGTTTCAAATAAACCTACATCGTCGAATACCCACGGCCGATTGCGGCAGTCATTTATTTTATTGTTTACATGACTTTCAAGCTTCCGCGCCGAAGAGTGTTACATGCATAAGTCGCGCTTTCATTGGTCAATAAATTAATCAATAACTTCTGTATTACGACGGTTTGCTTGCCTATTTCCCCACGGTATGATGTAATATAGTCAAACGGAATAAGTCAGCTAGGGTATTCGACGATGGTAAACCTATTAATATAACAACTTCTATAAAAAATTTCAACAGCTTCAACAAGAAAACATCTTTACGACGGAATGAGGGCCTTGTATATACTAAGAAAACACGTGTCCCCTTTTCATTAATAATTGAACAATTTTACATGCTAGCATTTAATAAAAATGATTGATAAAGATGAGGTAGCGTCTGAATCCTCTGCCCATGCGTTGCTACCACTCAATCATTCGAAACACTAAAACAGCCAGCTCGAGGGAGTTTCTGTTGCGACGATTTGTTTAAATAATGACTCATTTTGTCATTTTTTGCATAATTGGTCTAATTTTAATGAGTCTTGTTTTTATATGAACTCCTGTACAGAATTAACAGTTGTATAATTCTCAAAAACGATGCAATGTCGCTCAATGTCGATGATGAATATGATTGCGAGGAAGAATGAACGGGGGAGGCTTTTATGACAACTTTGACGTCTTATAATAACATGACGTTAGTTCTGATGTTGATTTCGATATTTAATATTAGGTTAAATGTATTTTATTTTTATAATTATACAGAAAAATAAACAAATACAAAATAACATTTTCCCTAATAATGGAATACAAATAGCTTAAAAAGGTACTCCAACTAACAAATAAGAGAAACATAAACTAATTTGAAATAAGTATACCTTTATCAGTAACTAGTGTTCGAATTGATTCTGCTTGTAAGAGAATGACAAAGATAGATAATAAACCGATAGAATAGTGTTAAGAATTTCATCGTGGTTAAGCAACAACATTAGATACTTAGCACTGAACATCCCTTCTTGATTTTTAATACCACGAGGAAAAAAATCCATGTACAGTCTATAGATTGACATTTGTCTACTTTTTACCCAGATTTTGAATTAAAACAATTAAGAAAGAGTATTTCACATGTATTGTATAAATGACGTAATATTAATTGCCCCATTCTCACCTAAAACCAGCGGTCCCAGAAGAACAGCAGTCACAAGGAACATCCCGGTTAGATTCCTCATATTAAATATCTGGAAAAAAAAAAGAAATCTTAAGAAAACCGCTCTGTTTATTATTCAACATTTTAATGGGTTTTTTTTTTTTTACCATTAATGTATGTCCAGCTGTTCACACCAGCGTCAGGAGAGCTAAGTCCTCAGTTAGTAGATGGCAAGTATACGAGTACATAATCAAGATATAGTTAAGGTAAATCATCTATCATTAAATTTTGATTACAGTCCTTCAAATGATTGTGAGAGTTTCATGGAAAATGAGATCCTTTATAATAGATTTACACTCGTAGGAAAATAGCCAATAACTCCAAGTCAATGGTTGCCTTTATCTGCTCTGAAGACGTTTAAACCATTTCAAGGAATTATAGTTATAATTTTATGATAGATGAATTACCTTTATTTTCTTACAAAAAAAAGTTTTACATCAATATTTCAGTGCACTTATTTATTATTTTTGTGTACTTTATTGAAGTTTGGGTTTATGGGAGAAGATTATGAGCAGAGATTATGGCGAACTAGTTTTTCATATGGGTCTCATTAAACAGGTATACATAGAAGCACATCTGGAAATAGCAACATTATTCATATTTACAGGACGAGATCCGTGTGGTGGGTGTGAAGTCTTTAGGGTTTTATAATTTAATTTAGGTCTGTTTGCCGTTCGTATGACCGAGTTTAAGTTCCATAACAGCCGTTGTTGAAGTGGCGATGTTACTTAATGTGTCGCACTGTCGAGATGTAATGTCAATTAAACACAGAGGGTACAGTTTCGAGAGCACCTATAATACTTATAATCACTTTTATCTCCTACTTGGCTACGTGGTTGTAACATATGCTACTCCCGCTTCATGAAAAAAATCGGACTAGGTCTTAGGGTGTGTACTAATATACTAAATTAAATGATGAAGACACAGTCTACCTATATAATATAATAATCATGTTATTTACCAGATCCCGAAAATACTGAAATTATTCTCAAAAAGCTCAAATTTAAGTATAATACTCAAGTCCCTATTGAAATTAGTATGCATAGTTTGAGTATGAAATTCATAGTTACTTAATAAGTACTTTTTTTTCGAGAGCACGGGGCCAAGTGTATTTAATTTCTTAAGCTCACGTAACAGAGAAAGCGTATCTTATGTGATCTTGTTGTCACATATTGGAGCGTCGAGCAATTAAGTGATCCAAATGGGACACCTTATAAAAGCACCGGAAAACGTTCAAATACATAGCATGATGTATTAAATGTATTAAATCCCCCATTAAGCATGTTTAAGTCGTTTCATTTA
The DNA here is from genome assembly GCA_021229015.1 of Solen grandis. Classification (NCBI taxonomy): domain Eukaryota; kingdom Metazoa; phylum Mollusca; class Bivalvia; order Adapedonta; family Solenidae; genus Solen; species Solen grandis. The sequence continues at coordinate 23,596,917 of CM037793.1, forward strand.
CTAGGATGTTTTGAGGTTTCGTAATCACATTAAGTATTGATATAGCTTGAACGTATATTGTTTACCGATGAAGAAAATGTAAATGATGTCTGAATGTATGTTGTGAATACCTTAAAGTTTCATGTTATTGATTGCGCTCATTGAACCCAACAAATTCACATAATGTTATTTCATTTATGGTCAAACTATATTAAGATTGTATTGGGTTGTCATTTATCCCAATGACTGGTCTAATACCTTAAAATTGTCTACCCATAAAGATTTTCATAGTATATAAGCTGGATGTTTATCTTGTACTTTGTTTCATTAAATTGCGTAAAACACTTCTAGACTTGTTGAATGAGAATGTTTCAAGTGTAGTCTTTCTTCCAATAAACAATATTTTCCGAACATTAATCATTCAGAAAATGTTCAAAAAATAATATACAAATTGAAAATAATCCCAAACAAAAATAGCATCATTCATGTGTTTTCTCTACTACGTTTTATAGAAAATATCTCGACATCATTGAATTCTAGAAATATGAAATATTATGCATTGTGAAACGTTTTGCGATAACAAAAAACACCTGTATATTTCTTTAGCTATGAATATCAAAGAAAACATAATACAGACAAATGAGATAATAAACGAGAGGTATGAGCAATGTTGTATTTATGAGATTTGCATGTTTCAGCGATTAGCAAACTTACACAATATAAAATCCGAAGGGAGCAATATTTGATGTATGGCCGATAAGTTTCGAAGATTTAATCGAAATGTTCTGTCTCCAGGGTTACCACTTAACCCTTTTTAAAGCCCTATAATTAGCGAATTTAAAGGATTAAAGTGATTAAAAGCTAATTAAAAGTGATTATTTACAAATTTTATGGCTTCCTAACTATCACCCCTCCCAGATAGATTTTATCTAGCAGACACAAAATTGTTCGCTCTCCTCGCTTATGTATCCGTGGTGTGGTTATGACATATTTAATTTGTTAAAAATCTATATCACTATGTTGATAGGGAGACAGTAATGATTGTATATGTGCTAGAGAGAAAACCTGTAATGATTGTATATGTGCTAGAGAGAAAACATGTAATGATTGTATATGTGCTAGAGAGAAAACATAATGATTGTATATGTGCTAGAGAGGAAAACATGTAATGATTGTATATGTGCTAGAGAGGAAACATGCTTTGATTGTATATGTGCTAGAAAGAAAAAATGTTTTATTGTATGTGTGCTAGAGAGAAAACATGTAATGATTGTATATGTGCTAGAGAGAAAACATGTAATGATTGTATATGTGCTAGAGAGAAAACATGTAATGATTGTATATGTGCTAGAGAGAAAACATAATGATTGTATATGTGCTAGAGAGAAAACATGTAATGATTGTATATGTGCTAGAGAGAAAACATAATGATTGTAAATGTTTTAGAGAGAAAACATGTAATGATTTATATGTGCTAGAGAGAAAACATAATGATTGTATATGTGTAGAAGAAAACATGTAAGTATTGTATATCTAGAGAGAAAACATAATGATTGTATATGTTTTAGAGAGAAAACAATTAATGATTGTATATGTGCTAGAGAGAAAACATAATGATTGTATATGTGCTAGAGAGAAAACATGTTATGATTGTATATGTGCTAGAGAGAAAACATGTAGTGATAGAAAATCTCTATTAATAAGATAACATCCCGTTCTTATTGACATAACCCTTTTTCTCAACTTACTGTGCATGCTCGTATTTTGATGATCGCAAAAAGTCAGTCAGGAATTAGAAAGACATTTATAATCTTATCGTGTTGTTTATCTGTACAAATTAATGGATAGTTAAACCGTTGTAAAGGCTAAGCTGTATTTTAGAAGAAATAGATAGAGATATTTAAAACAAAATAACACTGCGTGTAGGCTGTCTTCCATAAAGGATGAAAGAAGCATAATGTGATACTCTCTCTCTCTCTCTCTCTCTCTCTCTCTCCCTGTTTATCAAAACGTATATAGAATGTTTAATGTAGTCCTGTTTCCTCGTTGTAGTTTCCTATTTCAATACAAATGTCACTCAGACCATTCATTGCATTATTCACTGATTTAGGACTGAGATACGTGCTTCAATTTAATAACCAATGTTATTAATAGTCGATCTACAGGCGTGTTTGTCAGAGGTGTGGTTTATTTTTGAATTTATGTAATAATACTACATCGATTTGGAGTTCATTTATTACAACGTACATTTTATCTTAACGACGCATTCTGAGCTGAACCAGTACTTTGCGCCAGGAACTATCTTAAACAATGTTTTTTCTCAATTTCTCAAATTGGGTTTGACCAGTACATTCTGCCTGTAATGTTTATGAATACTTTTGTCCTAAACTGGGGTCGAACTCCCTACCTTCAGATCGGAGGTCAAAACTAGACCATGGCGCTTTCAAATTATGCATAAAACTGGGAAAAACAAAAGCAAACAATAAAATGGATTGAACTCAATCTGCCTCTAGGGTTGTACACGGTCACGTAGATAAGAGGCGAGATGCGTTACCTTATGCTATCCGGGCAAATTATTCTCAAGGTATATACTCCTTTAAATACCTTTTATATTAGTCCCTGTAATGGTTCCGCTACGTCTTGGACCACTCAATCTCTACCAAGATAACCAAGGTACCCTAATGAAACATTAGGAAACGTTGGTTATCTCCGTTAAACATGAGGTCCAAAATCTAGTGGAACCATTTCAGGAACTTAACCTTAAGTTAAACTTTATGCGACAAAGCATGCATGCAGTGGATTTATTTATATGAATTTAATTACATTGTGCGTTTGTGATATGAATTATAAAACGTGTAAAAGTAGAGTTTAATATGATTTAATTAAATGACAATCAAGTATTATACATACTAAATAACTACTAAATGCTACATTTCAGCAAGCCATGATGTCTTTACTGCCTCATCGTGCATGCATGACCAGCAGTCTGAAGCAACAACAAAAAGTTTAGATTGCCGTCAAATCCGGTGACACCGAGGACATGTGAACGACTTGCTGTTGTGTTCTGTAGTCTAGCCCGTATTGTCTCTTGTACCGTTGATGGACAGAGGGTCACGGGTCCTTGACACGTGTGACAGGTGACCACGTGTAAGATATTTACACAATGAAACCCTGTCACTGCATGTGAAATGTGTCTGTACATTAAATATTACAATCAAAATACGTATATGCATTTTGTATAGTGCTGTATGTATAGGATGAGAGTACGGCGATGATCGAGATTAAGAGCCGTGGGTTTAAATCTCGGTATATATGTGTATTTGAATATTTCATAAAATAGTAATGGTGGAATGTGTATCTCCCTAGTTTAAGAATTTAAGTATTACTTATCGCTAAGTATTATTGGTGGAATTCGAACCAGTTTGGTTGGGCAATTATTTAGACGCAGCGTACTAGTCAAGCCCTTGACCGTCGAGAAGACTTGACTATTTGAGTTTACCGTCGCCTCGACAGTATTTCAGTCATATAGCGACGTCCAGCTACTAACAGGTGGAGAAGACCCCGAATGCACGGAGGCATCCGGGTAGAACCACCGACCTACCGCAAGCCAGCTGAAAGGCTTCCTCACATGAAAATCCGAATGACCCTGCCGGGATTCGAACCCACGGACCGTCGAGAAGAATTTATTATAAACAGCAACCAAAGACAAAGAAGGTGGAGTAACTGTTTCAAAAAATGATTTAGTTGAAACCAACATAACACAAAATCTTAAATTAAGAAGAACAAAAAAGAATTAACTGTTAGTTTCTATTCAGTATATTAACCCGCCATGTCAAACTGTTATCCTTTCTCCGATGCGTCAGCTAGGAATTATTTGTAATCTCACAAGAATTTGACATATAAGTATAAATATCATGATAATGCAAGCCTACATTGAAAACATATCTCATCCATTTCCTTCAAAAGCAGATAAATCTGCCGTCCGATTATCAAAAGTGAATTTATGAGAGATTTTTAGTTTTGGAAGACATAAATAGTCAAATGATATACATGTAAATCTGTGCGAAAAATCGTCCAATTTTATCATTGCAAATTGATTTTACGCATGCGATGAAGATTTTGTTACTTAAATACTGGCCTAAATAGGTGTGTTTTTGTGTATGAACATAACAAGCGTGCGTGCGTGCACGTATGCATAATTATTTAGAGTAATTCTTTCTTACGTTTACATATTTTCTCTACATCTTACTTAAATACGAGGAAATATATCAGTATCTCTTACCGTTGAATATCTTATTGTCAGTTAATGGTCTTAATTATTTGTTGGAAAGAAACACGATATGTTTAAACTTTCTTTTTGATCCTTTCTTCATGCTTTTAAGTACTTTTATTTGTATCAATTGAAATAAGATACGTTTAAACTGAATCATGCATGTGTGTATGAGCGTGGGTATGTATGCGTGCATGCGTGCGTGAATGCATTTATGCATGGTGTGTATAAACGTTAATACATACTTATGCATGTGCATTTATTTATCTACTCGTATGTATTGAAAGCAAAAATATCTAAATCATCGTTCAATATATCAATTACGCCAGTAATGTTGATATTAAAATGCAAAAAACAATAGCAATTCGCTTTCAAAATACGATAACATTGTGATATATTTTGACATTTGGCTTAACAATTTCATTATAATAATGATTTTAAAAAAATTAAATATACTTAGTAAACCCATATTAATGCCATTACCTCCCTATATCCCCTGGTGTGCAGTATAAAATACAGCCTACAACGCTTCACTTAGTAATATCTCCGTCACGTGACTAGGAACAAAACATCACGTGATCACGTATTCGATGATAGATGATAATGACTAAGTACTGTTTCGATCCTAACCATTCATCACAGATGATGACAAATCGACAATAAGATATGAATCTAGAATTTACATAACGCAAAAACTACAAAATAGTAACAATAATTACTAATGATCGTTATTTTAAATCCGTAAAAAGAAATCGTATTATAAAACAAAAGTTAACCAGTATTTCAACTCAATATGTCTTCGTGGTTTATTGATTTGCATGAAATGGGACGTGAATCATAGTTGCTCAATACCTGGGCGTTACAAATCTATGCGTTAATGTTATACTGCCTTTCTGTACACATTGTACTTCGTTTTCAGATAAAGATACCCTTTTTCTCATCAGGTAACATAAACCCTCTCAAATTCGCATTGTGCATTACATACGTTTTATCGCTTAAACATCAAACAAAAACGGTGGTTAACTTAAGCGTTATCGCTCTACAATTTAAATTTACATATGCGAGTTGCCTAAGGGGAAGTTATAACTCATTGTGGTTATATTGGCAGTGTAGCCTTAATTTACCTCTTATGTTTGACATATTAGTATCATAATATATAGTTTAATTAAATTGCGTTATTTTATGTCGATTTGGAAACACGTTCTAACGCCTTAATATACCAATCCTTCGACGGTAACTGGGTTGACCAGTATTTGGCACCCGGGCACCCGTCATTAAATGATCATTGCCCCCCCCCCCCCACCTCACCCCAAAAAAATAAAATAAAAATAAAAAATAAAAAATGCCGAGATTTGATCTCATTACGATACCACTGGCCCGCGGTGTTTGCTGTGAAAATAGGTCAGATGAACGAGGAATAATGACACTTGATATCAAATCGTCTCATTTTTCATTACAAATCTTAACACATGTCTACATAATTGTTCAACTGTATAAGCCATTTTAGTAATAGCGCAATCAAAAATAATTGTCTTATCTCTCACGAAAGGGGCCAGTTCACACAAATTGCATGTATGATGGCAGTAGATTTTCTATGAATTTTTTTTTCTGTCACGATGAAAAACAAGTATATATAAGGTTTCAGATACCATACTTTTGTTTTCGACATACTTTTTTTCTGTTAAAAAACTGCCTGGATTAGAAAGACTATTAGTTTGACAATGCGTACAAACGCGCATCGAGAGCCCTTTCTTATGTATACGTGAAAATACGGATTGGCAGTTTTAGCACATACATCTATGACTGATTTTAAGACGATATTTTTTTCTGCATATATACCTTGTTTACCTGTGTGTAAGTTATACATGTTATCTTGGAAAAGGCGTCCCTAATTCTAAAATCAATACACACACAGACAGACAGACAGACAGACAGACAGACACTTTTGTTAACCTGACAAAACGAAAGTCAAACTCTAAAAAGGTTTAGAAATATTTAAAAATCAAAGGACCGATAATCCCGAGAGCTGCCAAATGAAAAGTACTGCTACATTATCCTAGCTTATACGTTTGTGCAAGGCAATTCATGGGATTTTGAAATCATAGTCGCGTAATAATTTAATAGAATGAAATCTTTCAGAACAGATACTATAACGTTTTGCTAAGATACTAACATGATTAAGTTTTTATTTCGGTATTAAAGTTTAGACCGGGGCAGGGTTGATATGTAGGTCAACCTTTACGAACTACTTTCCGAATTTGTATGCGCAGTTCATATAAACTAACAAATAAAATATCGCTCTATCCGGAGTTACAAATACAAAATATCATAAACATATAAAAATTATTCTGATTACATTACTTACCAGAGCAAAATGTAGTAGAATCTGATATATGCATTAGCTTTTGGGACTGTGCCCTTTCCAAAAGTGTACAGACGCGAATACGATTTAAAGTCGCTATTTTCGATTTGTAATTTTCTGTTTCTCATGAACATCTATGCAATTTCGACCATTTATGCTTATTGTATTCAAGTTGCGTCAATATTTTTCTATAACGATTTAAAATACGTATGTGTTGATCTAAAAATCACTCATGGGTCCGTACATATAGCCGTAGACTATACATTGCGAGTATGAAAAATAATTTCTCATAATAGCAGGTGTAATGACTACAAAATATGGTTTAAATACAACACATTCTGAAACAGTTTACTTATAAGAGAAAGTCAGATACGAATAACTCACGATATTATATAGAAACAATTTGGCCTATTTCATAGGGAGCATGTATACTGAAATTTGAGTTATCAGGTTTCGGAGACCGAGATCATAGCAATGAGACTGCATTCTGAGAATTTTAAATGCAGCTCATAAATCTATTAGGACTTTTTAAGAAATGTTTGCAGTATTAAAGTCCGGCAAGGTTAATCTTTCATTCATTTAATTTCAGCTTATTTCAGTGACCTCCATAACAAAACAAATTTCAACGAGTATTTTTAATGTTTCTATGAAGATCCTAAACTGAGCTCGTATACGTGTATCTGATACTAAATATTCAAAAGAAACAAATCTATAATCCAATTTCAGACATTCATGCTTGCATAGTAGACAGAAAGCCGTAGAAAATCGCATTGTCCATATATCTAATTTCTTCACCGAAAATCAGCATTTTTACACTAAAACTGCCAATTCGTATTTCCCCGATTGAACATAACTCGAAAATTTCTGTCCAGTGATTGAGTTATGCTAGAATTACAATTGACAATAAAGCACTTACTGATCTCTCTCATTTTTAAGCTTGCTCTCCTTGTAACTTCTTTTCACTCTAGTTGTCCCTGCGTAAAACACTTTCGGATAAAAATAAAACTATTCTGAAATCATTAATTTTCACGGGACACTAATTTTCGTCGATTTCGTCGTGGGTTTTATCGACGAATATTGATCCCTGCGAAAACTTGTCTCTTATGTAGACCTCACGTTTTCTAGAACATAGATCCAAAAATAAATCTCTACATAATCAACGAAATTTAATGTCAACGAGAATTAGTGATTTTACAGAACTCGGAATACTTCTATTAGTCACTAGTCAAGTATACTCTTGTGTGTTTATTCATTTTGATTTAACGGTCCGCCAACCGTATTTCAGTCATTTGGAGACGATGTCTACTTGAGACAAATACAGTGCTGCAATACTGTGGTATCACGCCGTAGACATGTGGTATCATCTATGATATCAAACTAAGTTACATTATTCTGACACCGGGCCAATCAGTCATATGCTGAGCGCCAAGCCAGGTAACTATACCAGTAACATATTTTACGACTTCGGTATGTCGCAGGCAGGGATTGAACCCGCGAGTTACTTATTCCGGTAACACCACTCATGCCGAGTCTCTAATTGTATTGTAGATTGTAATGGTAGGACAGGTAACGCCAACCTAAACCCTTCAAGCAATGCAACCAAGAAGCAATAGATAGATCCCTGATCCATGGTCATCTATAGATTTGCATTTTCTGACAAAGGAGTACTGATATGATTTCATAGACAATACTATAACAATGGTACACATGGAAATGATTATGGTACGTAACACTGTATTCAATAACAATATCACAACTTAGATCTGTCCATTTCAGGTCATACGCGCCAATTACAGTTTTTTTTTCTTCTTTTATATATATAGACAAAGAAGGAAAATTAAAACTTGCCATGAGAATTTCCTTAAACTTTGCATGAATATAGAGAATTACACTAGAAACAAGTTTATGGGAAATAATTGGGGGTCACCATTCTATTTCTTGAGTTATCTGCCCTTAAAGTGAGTTTTTTGGGTTTTTTTTTTTTTTTTTTTTTTTTTTTTGCTATTTTCTGGCATTTTCAAAGGCAGATAACTCAATAGTATGGGCTAAAAACACCTCAGTGAAGTTCAACTCGATGTTTGGTATTATATTCCCTGTCACTGTGTAAAAGGTTTGGAAATTCTATCCAACAAATTTTATACTAAAGTCGCATACGTGAATATAAAGAATTTTTTTTTTCAAGAAAAACGCATTATGTTATTTGCTGAATCATGGTGAAAATTTTATTGGATAGAATTGTTTTAAAACTTACATAATGACTGGAAATGAAACAACAAACTATAATAAGAAATAAAACAAGTATCTATAGGCTTGATTTTGAGTTATCTGCCCTTGACATTGACAGAGCAAAAAAAAAAACAACTCACGTTCAGGGGCAGATAACTAAAAAAAAGGTGGTGACTCCCATATTTTTTCCCCATACATTTGTTTCTAGTGTAATTCTCCACAATCATGTAATGGCTAGTTTTAATTTTCCATCTTTGTCTATATAGTAAGAAAGTGTATTTGAGCCCGAATGCCTTTAAATTCAGTTGCTTTAATAAACACAAAGAGGGGAGTCCAGTTTTGAAAATGCTCTGCCTTTTTTAACTTTAGCGTCTCGTGCTTGGGATACAACGTTTTGCATGGTGTTGAAACTTCACAGATCGTCGCTTGTGCTATCTCTAATTTTCAAGGACACGGCGTTATTATAGTTCCCGTTCTGCAGGTGTTTTTTCCAGAGCCTTAAGATATATTTTCAAGATATTTCATTGAAACTTACAAATATACTGTATAGGTATCTAGATATGAATTTGTTTATATATATCGGCGTTTCCTGTGAAAGCACTTCTCATTGATGTTCAAACTGACTAAACTTTACTCGTTTCAACATCATGCTTTGTTTTCAAGAAATGATGATGATAAAGAAAAAATTAAGCTCTTAGAGAAATAAAGATAACGATTTTATGTAAACCAATGAAATAAGAGGAAAACATATTTCCGATAAAGAAATTTATGAAATATTAATGTGCCTAATAATAATTTCATGCTGTGGTCGACATTAACGAAAATATTTGATGCATGCATATTTATGAGCTATATTTTGAAATGGTTTCCCAACAAGCCTCACTTTTTTCCCCAAAGTATTTTGATTTATTGTATTGATAATTTACTATACTTGCACAATAAAAAAGACTGCCTTTGGCATTTTACAGCAAGGAGGAATCCCGATCGCTGTTTTAGAATATCCAATTTGTATCAATGATTTTTTTTTGTTGTTGAATACGATTTAAGAAAATAAGGTGAACTTGTAGTAATGAGTTTTAACATGATCGTATAGGTCCTCATGGCGCTCAAGACCTCAAAAATCCCGCATGCAGCTCCATTGCTAAATGCCAATGACTACATTACACTATGCGACGTTACTGTCACAAAGTAATTTTACTGAAGTCAAAAACAATTTATCTGTTCCATTATTTCTAAATTTGGATTAAAAGGCAAACGGGTTTATGGTAAAATTTTATTCCCACCATCTCCGAAACAAACTGCTTAGTGCACGGGTTAATATTTTATTTTTTTATAACATATATATATATATTTTTTTTTTTAAAGCACACCAATGAAAGTTAAGCCAGTCTTAAGTTGTTTCGTGAATATATACTCATATTATCACATGTGACCCATATATCAATAAAACATGTATTTTTCAGTAATAAACCATTTATACAAATGCAATATGATAGAGTCATACAGTGATGGTATTAATGATTAATTTTGTTTCTTTATTTTTATGTTCTCAATCGTTTTATCTCAATGTTGTCCTTAATCCTTCACACAATGTCAATCCCGAAATAAAGAAGGCTTGATTATTTAGATTCTTGAAAGAAAGCTATTTTAACAACATCAATAAAACAATTCGGAAAATACCATTAACTAATATTCCAAAAACCCTAATTATATATTCCAATTCTTTTTTAAATTCCTAAACGTTTTTCTTTTTTTTTTTCTTTTTCAGTGGGAGGAATAGATGTCAAAGGAGCATATCCTGACAACCGTATTATCTAGGGAGATATTATTATTTATTCATAATACGCCTTACATATCTGCCCTGTCATTAATTTATGGCTGTTGGCTTTTGGAATTTATTTCCAAAACCTCTCACCTAATAACGCCGACCTTTGATCGCCTTCGTGCGTTTATTTTTTCCATAAAGAGCGAGAGCATTGAGAATCGGTCTGGTCTATTCCTTCGACTATCAAAGCGTTTTCGTCTACGGCAGCAGTAGCATAACAGGTGACATCGAATACAGTTGGATAGCAGTGGATTTCTGTGGATCCCTTAATTTCTTCTCAATATGGTATGTGCTCTTTGCCTTTAGACAAAGTTAAGTATATAGTAACGATATTATTATTTTATCTTACTTATATTCAAGTATTTATGTTTTATAGGAAACTTGTTTCTGTTTTCATTTATAGACTTTTAAAAAACATATATATTTTTAAATGTATATTTTAAAAAAACTATTTTTTTAATGGTGTTTATTTAATAAAAAAGAGGGCATAGTTATTGAATGTTTTTTTTTTTTTTTTTTTTTTTTTATGATTGTATGTTGAAGATTTTCTTTCATGTGTGAACATCTAAAATAATTTTATCACGAGTGTCGAAACAGTGAGTTACATTTTTCATTTTTCATTCCTTAACCTCAAAGGAAAGAACTTAAGATCTAACCGGGAAACATATTCTATGTATTTCCTGATTTCCGTACTTATCCATTTTGCGCAAAATTGTTTCTCCGCCAAGGAGATAACATTATACGAGTATCTTTGTTGAAGATTGCAAACAGGTGTTCTAAATTCTATTGTTTTGAACCTATCAGTCATTTCCAGCAATCATATGATAAATTTTACATCATCATTATTTTGAACACGATAACCTCATTGTTGTGCAATAAACTTGAGCTAGTTAATACAAGAATAGAACTTTGATATTCATATATATACAATTGTACTCTCAACAGATGTACCAATCGCTGTATAACGTTTTCTTCCAGAAAATCTTACGTACAAATGTATTGAATTGGATTAGTTTGTCTCTTATTAACATCGAAATCAACCTTATTGTGGTTCACGGAAGAGGGCTATGGTTCTGTGGTAATGTTTATTTATCTTTAAGTCAAAAGTTTGACTCCCGTCTGGGGCGAAATTTTTTGTAGATTTTCTAATGTGCAAAGTATTGGTGCAACTATAGATAAGGATTCGTTAAACAAAAACAAACAAACAAAAAAAGAAAGAAAGAAAAAAACACAAAAAATAAATAAATGACCCTTTCGTATACATATCAACGTGAACTTTTGGGGGGGTCGAAGTAGTTGACACATATATTTTTGACAATATTTATGACTTCCTGTTTAGTATTAATGTAGTCTTCATTAAACCTTTGAATAATCAAATGCCAATTCTGATCCATATTTTGTCGTGTTCAAATTGTGAGTTACATTTCCATAATATGCATACATCCACAGTAGAACATACTGAAGAAATGCAGAACTATTTCATTACAGCCTGGTTGCATTATATATTTTTTTTATTATTATTTATTTATTATTTATTTATGTAAATAAGTATCAAACGTCTTGAGTCGCACGCATGTAACCATACGAGTACCCGGGGAATGCAACCGCGAGAGTCAGTTTAATCAAAATTCCATATAATTTGGAGTTAAAGAGAATAAACTACATATATATTACATGTATATATTGGTTACTATGACACCGTCGAAATATACTTGAAATAGTGCATCCAATAAATATGCACACCTACTGGTTAGAATATACTGAAAGTTGCACCCCGTAAAAATACGAATAATGAACTCCCAGGGGAGATTATGCTTGTCACTTAAATTTCACGAGTATAAGAGTTGTTGCAATTTCTCGGTATATTTTTTCGAAACATTTCTAACATTTTGAGTTGTTTTGGGATTTTTATTCCTTCGGTAGATTTATCACTGTCGTCTTCAATAAACTGAAAGAGAAAGCGCGCACGAAATATGGGAAGGTGTCAAATTCAATTAGCGAGCATAACCAACCTTGATCGTTGTAAATATTAGGCATTTACGTGAATAATCATATTTTTTAAAATATATTTTCAATATTTCAACTACCGAAAGCAGATATACGGGTATATACGAATATAATTATATTAAGCAACGTTCATAACATAACTAAATTAGATATTAAAATTGGATATGTCGAGCGAGCTTCAACTTTACGACGGAGATCATATCTAGTTTCCTCCCCTCACAGCGGCTTGAGTAAAATCGGTTTAAACAAATTACAATCGATATGAAAGTCATACACATGTATGTTCTTCTATCATTTAAAACATTTTCGTGTTTGTCAGTAATCCAGTAATAGTTATGGATACTAAGGTGACAAATATATAATATAATAATGAGAATGGTCTGTTGAATCTGCCAGTTACTATAAAGAGCAATATAGTCAAACCTGTCTTAAGCGGTTAATCAAGGGAACAGTATAATGCGACCGCTTAACAGAGGTGGCCTTAAATGAAGGTAAAACATATAACGAAGTGCTAGTATGGTAATATTAAAACTGACCGCTGAATCCAGGTAGACCGCTTAATACAGGTGGCCGCAAGTACAGGTTCAGTGTATATACCGGGGTAGCTGACTTACAAAGTCTAGTTGAATATAACAGATTTAAAAAACATAACCGAGGATGGACAATGTCTTATTTTTGTTTGGAATGTAGACGTAACTTTATGGCACTACTTTTTTCAATCTCATATGTTGAGTTTACAATGACCGTCACTGCACTGGTCCACATCCTTGTGAGAGGTTAGACGTCACAAAAAATATTTTATGAAATACACAGAATACAAGTCTTAGTAACAGTTTGTGACAACAAATGAAGAACTCACGCCATGCGCCCATTTGTACATGCTTGTCAAATCTATATGTCAGCTTCTGTACTTGTCAAAGTTTGTCTGCAGCTTTGAAAATTCAAAATGTAGTTTCCTTTATCCAATGGCCCATTTGTTGCCATTTTCAATAGAACGTATATATTTTTCTTACTCCAGTCAATCATAAGATGTAATGATTGGTGTAAACTGCAAATTAAACTGAACTGTATAGTTCATGTTTTCAACTATCATATTTCAGTTGCCCTTCACGTCACCAGTTTTAACTGGAATTATTGTCAATTTGGAATCAGAAGAACTTGCGATCAAAGTGCACGCTGAAGAGCTAAATCTAATACAATACCGAATTTCATTTCTTTCTTAATTTGATCAATTTTAAATGATCATTCATTTAATTACATTGGAGTTTGATTTGCCTTCGCTAACTTTTCTTGTATGAGTCATAAGGAAATCGGTAACATATTTATAGTTAGGGATTAGGTCTTCTTCGCTATAATTCTCCGTTTGATGTTGACCTTTAGCTTTTTGTACTGTTGAAATCATCTTAACACGTGTTTTCAAATAAGGCATTAGTTTCGGAAATTGCAAGTGATCCAAGTTCTCAACACAAATATAGTTCTATTTTCAAATAACCATGGTTACTAGAGAAAAACTTGTTAAGGGGCAAATATGGTATTTACAAATAAATTGTTACTGAATGAAATACTAGTTAATGATCATGTCTTTAATAACACACTCACTTCCTCATTTTACATCATTCGTATTACCATTGACTGTTTCCGACTGCTCTTCTTTTTTTTTTCTTTCCTTTGAAAACTAATCTCGTCTAGTTACAATAATCGTAAAGAAAATACAAGAAAGCAGGTCTTAAAATGTCCGTGAAACCCTAAAGGAAATCGTAGCTTCATGACAACGCATAATTGCGCTATGATAATGTTTCTATCAGATTTGAAAAAAAAGAAAAGAAATATGATTAGATTGAAAAAAAGATATAATAAAAATGTCACCAGGGCTCAAGTAGTTTGAATGCTTTATTATAAACCAGACTGCTTCCTCCCATGGTTTATTGATTTTTTCGGTATTTTATTTCACTGTGAACTTGATTGGTTACAACATTCATTGATCTTCACCATCTAATAATCTGACACACTCTCTTCATCTAGTTTTGGATGCTAACTGAGCTTTTATATGACCTTTTTAAACTGAAAACCACTATCATTTTTGCATGTTATTTAATTCATATTTTTTTTAAAAGTATATTACGTCGTGTCGTGGTACAACAGGTCGTGGTACAACAGGTCGTGGTACAAGTACAACCAAAGTTTGTTGATAATGTACACTACTGACGTTATTTAGTGCATTCTAATGAAAAAGTACCTACACTAGTTCTAACTAGCATAAACGATATTCTGGAAATGTGCACGTGCACGTCTTTCTCACCTCACAGATAAGTATCATTTGACCTATAATATTTTAATCCTATTTAATTTCCACTTTTTATTCCAGATTTCCCCCACAATATAGCGACCACATTTGCCGCCAAAAGAGTCATCTAATTTGTGAGAATTTGTTTCCTAATCGATGTACAATAAAAAAATAAAGCCCCTTTAACCCTTTCCCTCATAGAGGACACCATGAAAAGACCTATGCGAACAGCATAAAACCAGATCAGCCTGCGAGTAACTCGCAGGCTGATCAGGTTTTATGCTGTTTGTTGCTCCTCAGTGGTCTGGAAATGAGTATTTTGTAATTAAATTTGGTAAGGTTTAACTGTGGTTTTCTGCAGATCAGGCTTTATGTGATACCTATTGAGGGCGTCAAAATGAGTCTATATGAGGGAAAGGGTTAAACAGTTTTTAACCTTACTGTCAGCGTTATCATCACCACTACCACAATATCGGAATAAAAGTTATTTCTATCGTTGGAAACATACATGTATAAGCGGACACATTCATTTCAATCGGCAGTTCTCACGTATAAGAAAACTTACATACTATTTTATGTTGCACAAAGTCTTAATATCCTATACTTGTATTTAGCATACAAATATATAGAAGCAAATATGACGATTGAAATTTAAAGAGAGACTGAAAAACAACGAAAATGTAGAAAGTAAACTAGTGTATTAGTGTAAATTAGTGTTCAGTTTGACCATTCTTTCTCATTATTTTAAGAAAAGCACACAACCTTAAAGCTGAAAATATGTAGCAACGGAACAATAACAGCCACAACACAAAAGGAAAAGGATTTTATGTTAAAGCGTGTACATCTGATCAACCCAGTATAGATATGGATAATGAAATAAATGAACGCCCCTCTCCCCCCTCCCTCCCCGCTAAAAAAAAAAAAAAAAAAAAAAAAAATAGAGGTCTTGCTTATACATTAAAAAGTGTTTAGAATGATATCATATACGGTTGGTTTATGCGTGTGACATTTTGAGTCTTTCGACTTATCAGTATTATTGCGACCCCTGGAAATTCCGTTTAGAAAGAAGAATAATGTATGAAGATAAAGTCCCTGTAATTGTTCCGCTGCATTTCAGACCTCATGGCCTTTCATGGAAATAACCAAGGTGTCCTAATGATTCTTTAGGGATCCATGGTTATCTTGGTAGAGGTTATTATAAGTGGTCCAAGACATAGCGGAACCATTACAAGGAATTTACCTTAAGATTAATGACAAATATACGCTATCCGGTAATTGTGGTATTCTAGATTGTTCTAGATGTCTTAAAACAGTACACACACAACTGAACTTATCTTAAATACGAAGTAAATAAATAAATAATTTGGTACATTAAGATTATAAAAACCATCAAATATCGTCGGAGGTCCTAACAGCGCCACTGTCCTAACTCCGCCACCTTCCCCTTTTTTTGTCGTAGTCTTGCTAGATTTTATCACGCGTGTAAGCGACTGAGATATTTTTTTTTACCATGTTTCTGTAAATAAACTCAGATGATTTTTGTACGAAATTTTGATTCAAACTGATAATTATTGCAAATTTCATCTCGCACCACTCTTTTTATGTGTTTTTTCTTATTACAAAATGATTTCCACGCAGAATGGCCCTTTTACACTCCAATTTTTTAAATAAAAGTATCTCGGAAATTCCATCTGCTGTGTAAACATATTTATTAATGGAAATCATATATGTACAATTCGCAACTGCTATGACGTCACCTAGGGGGCGGAGTTAGGACCACACAAAATGATGGCATAATATCTGACTCGTAATGTATTAAATGTTGTTTTCGAGTGAATAATTATTTATAAAAGAATTATTTTGGGGGTTTCAATGTGAATTTGATAGAATTAATTGGTAATAAAGCAGTTTTTATTCTATGTATTTTATAAATGTTGCATTTCCTAATTAAATCTTAGACGGGCGCAGTTTGGGCACTCGAGGATACGATAAAGTCAGCAAAGAACTGTGAACACCATTGAAAAAAGCAATATCATTTATATGATTCTCGAGACAAGGGTGACAGATCGCAAAGTAATAAAATGAAATACAAATCTAGTAGTCTCTGATTCAAGATTTGACTATCTGACATTGTTACCAACCTACCTCATTTTAAAGGAAACGTTCTTTTACACCATTTCTTTTACCTTTATATATACACTCAGTTCCAATGCAACGTGTGCACATTCTTAATTTAAAAAAAAATATCAATATTTAGTAAACATATTAGTTTCAATTTCCGTACAATATATTTCTTGTATATTTTAATGAAACTACTATTTTGACCAAATGATGTAAAATTTAAAATCAAAATATGCCCAATATCTTTTGGAATTAAATATACCAGTATCTAAAAACATAATATAATCAGGGCGTCCACTGATCTCCCATCACCAAAATATAGGAATGATATCAAAATACGGGAATTCGAAAATCCAAAAGGAAAATATACAATAAAAAGTCACTGGTGTGTACACGTAACACACAAATCCCCATCGGCGTGGTGCATAACCTCCCTATTGCTATCATTTGACATGCAAACCTCCAATACTTTTGATTATCAAAGGATTCATCGCTTAAAGCCATACTTTGACTATTTCCATTACCATAGCAACCAAAATTTGATTGGAGAAAAGACGAGAGATGTCTGATGACAGCAAAATTGCATTCAGCTGCTGGTTGGTATAATGTAATCTATTAAATAAATAATATGTAAAACATTTTTTTTTTTACATTATTTTACATAGCCATAATTCTGTAAAAAATATTTTGAAGAGTTCCTGTTCATCTTTCTACTTGCTGCTCTATAAAGACAGTCAATGCATGAAGATAGAGGGACATCCATTGAAGGGCAAATATAATGTCAATGGTAAACAAAACTTTAATATTTTTAAGTTAAAAGGGGGCACAATGCTGTATTTTTTTAAACAAAAAAAGGAATTATAGGAATTAGGGCCAATTATAGGAAAATATGGGATGGCAGTCCAAAAGTAGGAATTTATAGAGAGTGGATGCCCTATATAACTAATTTATAATACAAGCCTCCAATCCGACTGAACAATTTACTCTGATTTCCATCGTCCTGCCAGCGAAAAATTATAGTGTCCCTTAGCATTTATTTGTTCTTCTTGTCAAATATCGTTTGTGTCGTATGATGGAAGAAATAGGCATACTGCTTCTAACCACAGCCTATAAACACAACTGGTAACTGGCAGCCGGTGAATTCTAAACGAAAATAAGACGGTATAAGGACTAAATTCAAAGGATTCTGGTAATATATTTTCGAGATATTAATGTGAAAAGGATAGTTATTGAATTTTGCGATACCAAACAGACACGAGCCTGCGGTCCTTCAGACTATTATAATGCCAATGATCAAATTATCTGCAGCATTTGATATCATTATCTAGTCATGGTCGTCACATAAGTCCATATTTCAAAATATTAGACGAATTAGCCACACACTTTGCTAAAAACTATATATTGATTTTCATCTTACTAAAACCAGTCAGCAAAACACGTGGTACATAAATTGCAACAGATGTAGCAATTTTTTCAAGCATACAATTTTTAAGCAGTATATGTAGTTTGTACACCATCCAATATCATTTTAAAAACATGTTTGGTGTACCTTTGTTTTTATCTTTGAACACATTTGACTGATAAATACTCTAGGTATACTTCATCTCCTAGAATATGACGCCTGAAAAAGTGGACAAGAAGACAGATTACAATTAAGCATTCAAACTGTGTCATTGGATTTTTTTTAAAGTAAATCTCAATTTTTTAACCGTTTTCGACGTGTCATGGCCAACACATTTTTATAATTCAAGTTACCATTTCTAAATGTTTCCATTTTTATTTACTCACAAAAAAAAAAAAAAAAAAAAAAAAATCCTTGTCACAAGAAATCAACATCGATATAAATACGTTTTACCTTGACCTACAATGTATTCTTAGAGGTAAAAGCTGTTTTGATTCTTCACTTGCTTCATTTTCAGTTGAGGCTGGTACCCGCTTTTCCGTCCTTGTTTTGTGCTTGAACTGATCACAATAGGTTTTATAATTAATCGACATGGGGGCTTTGATTTCGTGAAAATACAACATTTATTCCATGCTATGGAAACCAAAGTAAAAAACATTAATCAAAACATTTGGCTAAGGTACTCTTAGAACGAAGTCAATCACAAATGATTATCATATTTTTCCACAAAATTTGTATTATATGTCAATACATTGCCATTTATTGTCAGGAATAAGCAAAAGGGGACGAACAGTCAATGGGGCGCCTGTATATCATCAATTTAAGCGGCCAGTCATGGGAACAAGAGAAAGTGGCCGCTTAACAGAGGTAACCGTTGAATGAAGTTTAAATATATTGCAACATACTACAATTTGGCAACATTTAAATTGACTGCTTAATGCAGGTTGACCGCTTAGTACAGGTGGCCGCTCATACAGGTTCAGCTGTGGATGATATTGGTTTCCCTCAGTTGATTCAATTGGATTACCATAGCTGCACAAAAAGATGCAGCGGCCAATCAGACATACCTCTAGACGTTATTGCCCAGGGCTGTCAATGGTTAGCTAACGAGACCATTACCAGTAGGGAATATGTAATGTTAATTTCTATTAGATTTCAGATGCACTTGTATAACTTATGGAAACATGAGATTCAAGTTCGAGTCAGTAACAAACGCCAATTGCCAGTTATCATTTATTAA
>CM037793.1:23616732-23647261 GCA_021229015.1 Solen grandis
CGCCACCAGATTTGGACAGGGGAAACGCCGCCAGATTTGGACAGGGGAAGCGCCACCAGATTTGGACAGGGGAACCGCCTCCAGATTTTGACAGGGGAAACGCCGCCAGATTTGGACAGGGGAAACGCCACCAGATTTGGACAGGGGAAACGCCGCCAGATTTGGACAGGGGAAGCGCCGCCAGATTTGGACAGGGAAAACGCCGCCAGATTTGGACAGGGGAAACGCCACCAGATTTGGACAGGGGAAACGCCGCCAGATTTGGACAGGGGAAGCGCCACCAGATCTGCACATCTGGAGACTAGTCTTCAGTCATACTGGGACAGATTTGCAGATTCATCGATGAGCTGCAGCACCTTCTTGCATAAGGTGGGCAACTTTATGGCTTCTTCTCGAGCCAGTGATAGAGCATACGACGCAGAACACAGAGCAACTGCAGCGGCATTTTTTTTTTATCATTTTCGTAAATCGAATTTTTGATTAGTTTTGATAATTTATATTTTGTTAAAATATTTAAAAATCATTAAATTTATTTTTTTTAAGTTACATCATTTAATTTATATAACTTCCTCATTTGTTATGTGATAATATTTTTAACATTCAATAGAAAATCATTTTTATCAGTAATATTAATATTTTTCCATAATTAAAGTGATTACTTTACAAATTCCTTTGTTCATTTTTTTTTCTAAATTCAAAACATTAACTGCGCCGTCGTCGGGTCCCAAGCCCCGAGAGAGAAAGCAGGAGGGTTGTTTTAATGTGTAACTATGACCACTAAATTCACAATTTTGATAATAATTATTTTTTAATTTTATATCATTTTCATGTTTTTTATTAAAGTAATCATCATATATAGAATTTCGAACAAATAAATTATAATATATGCATTATAACTGACAAAAGTATCATATATGTGTCATCTAAATGATAAGTAATAAATAATTAAATATACACCAATAATAATAAGGCCTTTATGGTCCGGGCCTTTCTGGACCAGGCCGTTCCGGTCTTGGGCCTTTTCGGTGTAGGGCCTTTTTGGTTTCGGGCCTTTCTGACCCTAATTCCGTTCAGGCAATGGTACGCTTGTGCAATGGCACGCTTCGAATCGTCCCGCTGCCGTCATAACTTGCATTTTTTTTTTATTCAATTTTGTTTACATTATACCCATCCAAAGCTTTCCATGTGATTTTTGTTTTACATACACACCAAATATTGGGCTTGCGAGTGAAATGGGCTGGAAACCCCCGATTGTCCGTCAATGGAAGTTTATTGCTTTAAACTGGTTAAAATTATCAAAATTGGAGGAATCTAGGCTAAACAAACGTATTGCACTTTGGGCATACAGTAGGGCAAATCGGTCATGTAAAATTGGTATTATTATGTAAAGTCTTTTTTTAATTATGAATGATTTGAACATATACTTATGTTTACAAAATCGTGTGGCTGGTAAATTTGTGCACGTTGTTGAGACTACTGAATAATAACTTTCTTAAAATAGTTTGTTTAAATAATATTATTGGGCCATCTGGGCAAGGTCGTAATAAACTAAGACTGTATAGGTCTGTGAAATCTGATTTTATAACTGAACAATATTGTAATTTTACCACCTGCTCATCGATCAGCTTTCAGTAAATTTAGATTAGAGGTGGCCCCAATTCGTATTGAGACTGGTCGTTATGAGGGTTTGAGTGAAGAAGCTAGATTTTGTCCATTTTGTAATGACACCTCAGTTGAAAGTGAGCTGCATGTTTTATTTCGTTTTCATGATTAAAGGGAAGGATTATACTCTAAGGCAACTTCATATAATAACCTGTTTGTGGAAATGCACGATTTTGATAAATATGTTTTTCTGTTTTCCAATACAAATTCAACGATTTTAAGATTATGTGCCAAAACCTGCAAGAATGTTTTAGATAGACGACGTTTTTTACTATATAAATAAACTGTTTTTTAAGTATGTATTTTCCTTCTGACTCTATTTGTTGGTTGTTGCACTGTATAAAAGTGTCTGTGATGCTTTTTAAACAGCCTTCTCTTTATCGCTTTTATATCATTTTACGTGTTTAGTTAGTTGCCGATAAGTTTGTAATTTTTTTTATGCTATAGAGCGTTATGCTCATTTATTATAAAGTGTTATTTTCATATGTAAATATTCATCTCTTATAGTTCCATATGGAATGGCATTGTACTAATTTAAACGTTGTTTCGATTTTGTCATTATTTTCATGTTTGTACAGTGATGAGATGTAAATAAAGATACTACTACTACAACTTTTTTTTGGAAGAAAATGCACGCGGGCCTAAAAATAGCCCCCCCCCCCCCACCACACCTCGATCGGGAAGCGCGAAAATATGTTGCATTTTCTAGTTTCGGTTTCTGAATCGGTGCTCCCATCCGGAAAAAAAATGTTTTTAGTGTGACGGAGATGCATTCTGAAGGGTATCTTGGGTTAAAAGTGAAGGTCTTTATGTTGTTGTTTTTTGTTTATTTGTGTGTGTGTGTGTGTGTGTGTATTTTTCTTTTTTAAAACTTATCGGCGATGTGGAAATACACAAATTTTCTCCCGACTGCATCAGATGTTTGAGCCAAAAAGACGGAGCAGTCCCGTGAGAAGCTTCGGGATTGGTCGGTTGAAACGTTCACTTATCTTTCGGCTATGGTACAATGACCTTGTATTGTCGGGGATGGCTCCCGATGCTCCGGAAGTTTCTCTGGTGATCGGGGAAGGTGCCCCGGAGCTTCACCGATTTGAAACATCATAAGGGGAATATCCCCGTAGATTAGGTGATGTATCGTTGTATTGAACCATCCTAGGTGTCTCGGGGAAGATTATGAGAATTTGGTGATGGAATTAAGAGACAAAACAAGGGTAAACTTTTGGGGGTTAATGAAGATGCCCCCAGCAATGTCCCATGGCCTTTTTGACCGTCTCAGTGTAAGGTTGACCAAAAAAGCAACAAAGTTTAGAGTGCGTTTGCCGATTTTTTTTTTCGAATATTCTGAGATTCTATCACAAGCTCTGGAATGTGTCACAGAAAGGTCGCCGAACCTTCGAGGCATCACCGGAGCCTACATAGGGTATTCCTCGGAGGAAAAAATTATTTCGCGGAAGCTCCGTGAATGCTTCCAAGGAGCTTCCGGGAAGCTATGCGTATGTTTCCCCAGCCTGTTTTTCCCGATAGAACTTCGAGAACATATAGGGAAAAATTTCAATGCAAACAATGAAGATCTCCCGAGGCCTCCCGATGACTCCACGTGGCTCGCGACGCTTTCGAAGCTTCCGTGGGACACAAGGGAACCTGTTCCGACGCCTCCCGAGGCTCATCAATTTCCATTGGGACTAAACCTTAGCGATATAATTTTATATTTTACCTTCGCAAGGTCATGTTATTAAATAACTACTGTACAATAGTATTTGCCTGCAGTTGTATTGTATGATGGTAGTGGGATGGGGTGAGGGAGGGAGACTGGGACGCTTTTGAAATTACTGAAAGGGCATTTACTCCGGTATTGGGGGTTAGGGTAAAAAACAGGTTTCTCGTGCATTTTCAACCGCAAACTGGCATAATAAATTAATATGTGTTTTTTTGGACCCCCACCCCCACCCCCACACACAAAAGACTCAACAGTGTAGAAGACAGTTTTGTTTAAGTCAGGGGAAAAATCACTTTAAACATATTTTGTCAAATATGTGGAAGGGAATACCGGGTATATGTTGTATTAGGTTCGAACTTGGTAATCTTGACTGTCTAATTGTCGATCTAGAAGAAGCCTTCATACACAGACTTCCTAGATAAAAAATCAGGCGTACATTTTAGGGTCGGACGATTGCAGAAGGTTTGGACCCCTTCTGTGTGTCGATTTTTTGTACATTTTTTTCTAAATGTGAAATCACTGACAAAACAAACAATATTCAGTGATAAAAATGTTCATATTTAATATAAAATCTTTAATATCCGTTTTATTTCGCACATAAATTGTGTTTTCTGTGCATTAGTAGTTCGTATTCGTCGACTAATCAGTAACATTCCTGAATGACTGACTACCTGGATTTGAATTGAATAAGTGAGCATGCATAACCTACATATACATTGTCCCAAAATATGGATTGTCCAAAAATATGGCAGATTGAAATTTTCAAATTCTTTCATTTCTTATTCATTTTTTTATTTTATTTAAAATACGCCAGGGTGTCTACATTAAGAGACCATGAATACACATACATGCAGATTTTTATATTTGTAAATATTAAAACAGTGAACATGATGATGTATAGGCCTACTGTTTGTATTTATTCCTTTCAGGAAAAATATTAAGAGGAGTTAGTTTCATAAAAATAATACTTAAAAAGTTATGTAAAAATAGTAAAACTGATGACATTTAGAAACACAGCCCATTCTGATTAAGTTTAATTTGCATGGCTAGCGATAGGTATGCATCTATTCTGCAGAATACTAAGATTTTTTGCTACAGCAAAAAAAAAAAAAAAAAAAAAAAACATTACCTTTTTAACTTTTTTCAAAAACGTAATCGGCAATTTTTCAAACCTGAAAGTTCATCAACCTGCCGGCAGCTCATTGGCCCGCTTTTAATGGAAGATTTAAAACTTTATACGTGTAGATAAAAGTGAATAAAAAATTTCGCAAAGTAGACTTAGTCAAAGTAGTTTTTTTTTTCATTAATTCCTTTGGGCTCTAGTGAAATTGTTTCGATGCTAATTACAGTTGAATGTCCAGCTTAGTTGTTGTTTTAGCGGCTAATTTAATTAATGCTTAACTATTTTTATGCTATTTCTTAAACTGAATTTGTCTAGAATAGTTTATAGTTGTAACTGATACAAACTTTTGGTAATTTCCTATTTTTCTCAATTGTTAGATCGCTTGGTAGACGACATGCAAATTTCTCTCAATCAGTAAACGTGTACGCGGTGTGGTCTCACTTTCCCAACTTTTGGATTTTGGGCCAAATTTTAGGTTGGGAAAGTGAGACTCTATTGTTTTGATGAACAATGGTGTTTAGCAGGTTTGAATGTGTGAAAATTGCTATACTGAGTAATAAAAGTTACGCCAATATATTTGTATTTTGTAAAATTTATCTGGCAAACATCTCTCCCTATCTCTCTCTCCCTCCCCCTCTCTCTCTCTCTCTCTCTCTTGTTAAACTGCATACACCATGGTTCAGCAAATTTTGTATATGTAATATGTGCTGAGTATGATGAACCGTAAATTGTCATGAATAATACATAAAACATAACGACAGTTTGTCTCCATTATTTTAATATAGAACAGAAAAGTAAGCAATTTAAAAGAACTACATATACACATAAAATAAATTGGTAGCACATTTTAACTTCATACAACTTAATAGAAAGTTCACTTCAGGTAATGCATTTGATAAATTTGATGCTTTGTCTGATTCTTATCCCAACTTAATAAGGTAAGATGCGGCATCAGTATATGCCAGTAAGTCAACCTCACCACTGTTTAGTTGATTCTTCAGACGAATGAGTCTCTGGTCTTTCTCCCTGCAAATACGTTTTCTTGGGCGCTGCTTTTCACCACTGGCATGTTGTAGCAGTTTCGCTTCATTTGTCGCTTGCTCCTGTTTAATCATGTCAATGAAAACGTAGACATTGGGGTGGCTGTGGCGCAGTTTGGCATTGATTTTGTGATGCCACCCTTCAACATGATTCGTCGTTCTAGGCCCATTGTTGTTGAAGTGGTTCCATGAACTTCTGTCACTTTCAACCCACTGTTCAGTGACATAGTCTTGGAATCTGATCACACGCCGATCATCACTGTCAGACTTCAGCAGGGACTGAAACCACACATCTTCTACATTCTCCAGTGGAACCAAGGGAAGTGCAGCTGCACGATACACCAATTGCTTGATTACAGGATCTTCTTTAAAGTCACTAACCAGTCCACATGATTGAACATTCCTCCATATACACTGAGTATAGTGGAAGAAGCAGCCACGAATTGTGACATCTAGGAAAACACTGCGAACACCCCTCCATGCTGCCTTCTCATAGTCCATCATGCTGACCTCTGGGGAGAGTCTGATGTTCATGTCGTTCGCTGTTGATTTAAGGATAGTGAAGAATCTGACATATGTTGGTTGTTGCTTATTTGGAAGCAGTGCGTACACAAGTGGGCACATGTAGCCATCCACCATGGCATGGATAGTGTACAGCTGGTAGAAGTATGTTGGTGATGAATAGAATGTTCCATCCATATACCATGTTTCTGCAGCTGCCAGTTCAGTCAGATTGTTGGTGGTTGCGAATATCAGGAGTCGATCATTGTCGACATTGTCTGCCAGTAAGAATCTCTCCCCGGACAGAGTTTCAGTCCACTTGCCATCTAGGTTGACATCCTCCCTTCTTTTAGGAAGCACTGGTCGGGTTTTGGAGCGGTGCCTGTACAGACTAGCCTTAGTAGAGTAATATGTTGGTAGTTTTACAATGACATCTTCTGTATCCCATTCAACAGACCGAGTATCTGCAAGCATGTCATTGAATATAGATGGTACTGGCTCCGTGGACTGTTTTACTTTATTCCGGACTGTACTCATTTTCTGCTGCTGTGATAGAGGCTTCATCCCGTGGGTGGTTGTGTTCTCCGGAGATCTTCGATAGTGTATCATTCTTAGTGTTGACTTTGGCATTACAGGTTCTGTTTACGCAGTACCAGTATCTTGATTCATTCTTCTTTGTCTTCAGGCTGAACATGTAACCGTTGTGTACCAAGGTTCGGGTCCCCCTGCTATTTTCTATAAAACGTAATATCTACCAGTGCATTTGCCATCTTTGAGGTTATGATTATGTTAAGCAGATCTAGAATATATATACTCTTCGTGTACAATATAAAACAGTTTGTTATAAATTATATGTTTTAATTTTACCAGTGCAATTAAATATTTTATTGTATTAAATAAAATATACAATAATATTATAATTAATTAAATAATTAATTTCATTAAAATAACTGGTTATCATTTTTGTTTGCTAAAACTCTTGTGTTCATATGTTAATTATGATAATTAAATATCTAAACACCAGTTATATCAAATTAAACTAATGATATTCGTAAACATTTAATGGGCTTCTGTTTTTTTTAAAAAAGTACATATTTTAATATTAAAAAATTATCAGACAGAGGTGTGAAGAGTAGATGAAGAAGGTGTGAAATCTAAAAGTTGGGAAAGTGAGACTAAACCGTGTACGCAGTACCCAAAACACGTGCTTATCACACAGTCATGGACGACTGCCGATTCGGATTACCTACACATTAACAGCAGGGGACCGAAAGACAATGGGAGTCTGGCTGGTCAGGTGGTTATGCGGGTGGTTCAGTATGGGGGCTCACGATGGAGATTTCCTCTAGACAACACTGCTATGATGTAATCATGGGATTTTATAGCCTAGTAAAATGTATGACAAGGGAAGCTGGGGGGTCGGCTTGATCCGGGCCTGTCCTTTATGTTAAAAAAAACCCCCCTACTGTCCATATATATGTCAACAAGGGTGGACACAAAGTTGAGGAACGTCAACTCGTTTTTTACAAATCATTCGAGTAAAATCAAGACATTTACATATGGAATCAATAAAATATACATTTCTCTTTTGAAATAGACCAAAATATCGTGAGTCTTATCTCCCTATGTCTGCTTTTTCATTTGAAATACTCGCGAATCCGCGAAAAGGACAACAACCTGGAGCAGTGGTCCAGTGGTAGGACACGCGCTTCGGGATCGAGGGGTCCGGGTTCGAGTCCTGCCAAGGACACTGCCAATTTCCTTGAACAAGAAATTTATCCCGCATTGTTTCACTTCACCCAGGTGTAAATGGGTACCTGAGAGGGTGGTATAATTCCGTGGCGCCATGGTGTGGGCTGCCATAAGCGGAGTGAAAGACTCCCCAGGGAGATCGATAGATAGATACAAGTAGCCCGATGACCAGGGGTAAAAGCTGTAAAGTCGGTGAACGTGCCCAAGGCATGAAACTTAAGACTGTAAAATGCATTTACTTTACCAGAAGTGAAGTGAATCGGAGAGATTCGGATTTTTACATTCCGGTAATGGTCAGCGATATTGCGATTCCAGGTTTTTGAATTACTCCGCGCACCTGTTACGTCTCGCGACGCTACTTTTGGTCTGCTTCCCGAACTTTACTAAGTAACGTAGTGTCAGGGGAAGAAACTCCAGACTACGCTACTTTAACCACTGCCACCACACAAATCACGTGATAATAGATGAAACCATGTGACCAACACTTACAATTTAATAAATTAATGTTATTTTATTTTATTGTTTTACTTTTCTCACAAATTTTCATGAAACATAACGAGACTGATATGATATATTCAAAACTAAAGTCAAAAGTGATAAAAGTAAATCCGGCCTATATCAGCCGAATCTGCTTGTGGTGGCAGTGGTTATCGATAACTGTAAGAGAGGAAACTACAGCGGCGGAGTTTGAAATGTTGAATGTTTGTATTTATTCAACTTAAAGATAATTAAGTTTTATACCATATGCATAAATGATTTATAAATATGTTATATACACATAATTCTATATACTTGGTTTGTAAATTCACAGATGCTACTCCCGTGCTAGCAGTTATTAATTTCCAAAGTTTAAGCAATTCTTTCGCAATTTCACATAAAACATAACTTTTCCCAATGCCCGGGAATTCTGATACAATCAGGTTTTTTTTGCGTTTTCGATTGCGTTTCATCCATTTTTTCTCCATCAAAAGTTGAAAGTTGCCGGGAAAAAGTCGATTATAAACGCAACGAGCTAATGGGGAAAGTCGCAATATTGCAATCGTAACTACTCGGCCTTATCCGTCGGTGGTCGGATACAGTTATTTCGATGAAACGGGCGATCGAGGTGTTCCGAATGGGATAAAAAAAAAAAAAAAAGGGAATACAGGGAAATGATCAGGCAGACGAAAATGCAAAACAAGGCTCCAAAAATGGTTACCCGCTTAAAATAGAGCTTAATAAAAATGAGATATATTCACTCATTAAACAAAAAGGGCAGGAAAAATTCCAAAAACTCTGGGAAGAAAGTCACGACTCTATGAAAATGTTCGTTCCTAAGATTAAAAATAAGTGCTACAATTACAGTAGTGTTAGGAGAGAAGATGTAGCACTAAACAGGTTAAAATTAGGAATGTCTGGGATACGAACGCAAAACTTCTCAGAGGAAACCAAATGTCGTTTCTGCCCTGAAACAGAAACAGTGGGTCATGTTTTCTTTGATACCACTAACAAATGTCACCAACTTAGAGAAGGCCTAAAAAATAGACTTTATAAGGAAGGAATAACTAGTCTGACTATCAAATCCCTAGTGTACCCGGATGGCAAAGACTCTGAAATCATTATTAGGAATGTATTGAAGTTTCTGAGGGAAACGGGATACATTAATAAAATATAATCAAATCAAATAAATAGGAAATAAAGCAGTGTGGTGGTGTGAAAGGGGGAAGTAACAGGATTAAAAGACTGAGGAGCGTGACGCTCGCTTCCCCCGGAAACAGGTGCCCTGCTGAAAATAAAATAACAAAATGAATCAAGGTCACCATAACTAACAGAAAGTGGGTGGGGACATGCGAAGAGGGCAGTACCGGGATCTTAAATCCTGAGGAATGTGACGTTCGCTGCCCTCGGAAACATTTCCCCCCAGCAAAAATACCTGTATAACTTTATTAACCAACAAGTAGGGTCCGGATCCCAACCCCCGGACCTGTGCATCATTAACAAGTTACCCGGATATGCAATATTGAAGGGTAACAAATAACAACAAAGATTAAAATAAAGCACAAATTAATTAATATTAACAGAAGAGGCGGATGGGAAGGGTGGGATATTTAAAAACAGCAGTGACTTGGAAAGAATTTTTTCAATGGGACTATGGCCCATCATTTGCTAAAATCAATGGGACATTTTCAAATCTAATGGAACATTTTTAACTATTGATGTGAAAAGTTTTAGTGGGTTAAAAAGGAAAACTGCTTAACATCAAGTTTTATTTGGTTTTAGAACACATATACTTGTGGTAAGTAAGTAAGAACTTTTCACATAGTCTTGTTAATAATGAACAGTATCTTCAACAACCTGAAGCAACTATAAAAACGCTGTTAAAATAAGACATAGGCTAAATACGATCTAGAAAGATCCCAGCTCATTATTTGGAAGAAGGACAAAAGGAAACAAGAACTTGAACTAGAAACTTTACAAGACAGACGCCTAAGCCTCAGATTAATATTAATGTACAAGGTGGTTGAGGGGTTAGTTCCAGCACTGCCAACATCAGATTTTGTGAAATTCACCAGACCTAAAAGGACAATAAAAACAAAAAAAAATTAATGGCTGCGAAACATCAAATATATTAGAAAAACGCATTTGCAGAAATTCAAAGTGTCTGGAAATACCATCATCAAACTCTAAACAATATGAAAATTCATTCTTTGTGGACAATCATCTCCCTGATAATATAGTGCATGCTGGCTCTGTTGAGGCATTCAAAAATGCCTTAAAGAGCCACCGCCAATAGTGCGGAGCTCTTCTTCCGTTGTGTAAAACCCAGTATTGGGATCTACAACGTATTTGTTTCAGATTTCAGATTTCAGAAGGCCTGATTAAAAGTTCTAAGCTAAAAATTCACTTCCTAAATCTTAGTTCCACTTTACTGGATTTTTCTAGGTTTATATTTGGTGTTACTGGAAGGTATCGAGACATCTTGAGGGTTAGGAGATGGTTGTGTCAATGAATCGGACGAAACTTCCCAAGGGGGAGATGAAGCAGAGTTCGCAACTTTCTGAGAGGGAGACTGCGATAAATCAGCACTTGACGCTGTTTCATTATTATCATTTACAGTTTTCATATAATATCTGGATTGTGGGCCTAAAAACGATAAGATGGATGTCTAACTTTTGTTGGTCAGATCTTTCAAAAAATTGTTTTGAGGCATTCTTGTTCTTTTCAGACGTCTACCATACGAAATTGAATGTAACATCTCGGACAAGCTTTTTTGTTATATTAACCGAGTGTTCCGACTGCGTAATTCTATATGGTTTAATAATTAAGCGTCCAGCTCAGTTGCCTGTATGATATCTTATCTTAATAAGCGTCTGAGAATATGCGGCTTACTCAGCAAAAAAGCAAAATGAAAATGCGATTCATACTTAATGTATTTCGATAAGAAAAAACAACAATAAAGATTATGATTCAATGCATATATTGTACTTAATGTGGTTCAAAGTAAAAGAGACAAATGGCGCACAGGAATGTGAGAACAATGGGACATTTTCAATTTTAATGGGACTATGGCGCATGGTGCACGGGTTTCCAAGTCACTGAAACAGTAGGTGACAAGTGACACTAGGTCAAAAAGCAGTCACAAGTCACAAAAGGGGAGGGAATCAAAATAAATGCGCGGTAAATTGAAAGACGAATTTAATAATATAAAGCATATTAAGGGAAATTACGGGGTGACGTAGAGGGCAAAACAGAACAGTCTGTATGCCCAAAACGCCAAACCGTAAATATGAGCAAGAAACGCGCGAAAAAACAAAAACAAAAACACCATAACCACGGACACATAGGAATACAAAGTCGGCATTTTTCAAAAATTTAAGAATATTTCTAAATATTTTATAAGTAATAATATGCCGACAAAAACTCTAAATAAGAGTTTATTTTTAGGCACTCTGGCTTAACTATTTATTAGGAACTCTTCCTTACTAGCATATTTAGCTATCAAAATTCAAAAAAGGGAAATTCCCTTATTTTTTCTCTAACGTCTTTCTTTTTTCTTTTCTCTTCTCGGAGACCGGAAATAGAGATAGAAGGGTGTACATCGACCTGAATAAGGCCAACTCTTTTCTAACTATTACAACTATCAATCCTCTGACTACAATATAAACCTACCAAAAAAGCAGCACACTCTCGCTGCTGGAGGTACTTTTGGTCCGACAACAAAATAAAGTCTACCCTTATGAGCCCTGATGGACCACAGTCCAAAAGGGACAAAATATAAATGTACTACCGGATATCTCTAAAAGCAAATTTTTTGGCAAACAATTTTCAAGGACTTAATCCTTGATAAAGCTATCAAAATTCTAAATTGGAACTTTTTTGCATAATGCCGAGCCTCCCTTGGCTTAAGGCTGTGAGTCTTTAAGCACTTAAAGAAAAAAAAAGTTGTAATTTCACGTACGTGTGTATATAACGTAACACCATAACGCCATTTCCTTCAGTAAAGAACAGAAATGGCAACGTTAGAAGACAAGGCAATTTGGGATGATGGAGAGGTAAAGAAGACAAACTATGTATTTTAGAACTGACAGTCATTGAGTTAGCATCTCAGTCCTTGTTGTAATTGAGCAATACGTTCAATTCGATATTATTTTGCGCGTTAAAAACTCACCGGCACCAAAAGCTGAATCATTCCGGCCAGAAATCTGTGGGTGGGGTACAGTAATCTCTACTGAGATCCGCTCCGGTTATTTTTTTCGTATTGGCCTCCGCTGGATCTCTACTCAGGCCTTATGTAAAAGCATCGGGAAATTTACACCAATACCCGTACCTCGTTTCGGCCGTTCAGATAGATTTTTTTAGGATGCACACCTAAAAATCAATGCAGATATGGTAAGAAGACATATTTTTCTTTCCATTTCATTCAACATCATTGTTTTAGCTTACCGATTTCATGAAATACGGCGACGGAAAGCACCACATCGCTCACCTCTTAGTTTTAAACAGACATTTTGAAAATATTGATCATATGACTATAGGTGAAGCAGTTTAAACAACAGCTTGGTTCAGCTACGACTGTTCAACAACAAAAGGTAAATGCTCTTTGCCATTAAGTAGGCCCTGACAAAATCAAAGAAATATTGCTGTATAAAACGATTTTTCAAAATAAAGTTTATGTGAAATACGTTCTTTTTACTTATAGATAGAAAACCACATACCACTCTGTACGGCATAACCCAAGAGTTGAACCTAACTGTAGTTATCAAATCACGGATTAGTCACATGATAACCCTTGCATGTAAACAATATGGCGGTTTAAACAGCGAGTTTGGAGGTTTGGTGAGTCCGTAGCTGTAAAACTGGTGAAATTGATAGCTAAGACAATGATGTTGAATGAAATGGAAAGAAAAATATGTCTTCTTACCATATCTGCGTGGTTTTTTAGGTGTGCATCCTAAAAAAATCGATCTGAACGGGCGAAATGAGGTAGGGGTATCGGTGTAAATTTCCTGAAGCTTTTATATAAGGCCTGAGTAGAGATCCAGCAGAGGCCAATACGAAAAAAATAACTGGAGCGGATCTCAGTAGAGATTAGGGGTACAGTATTTACCATCGATCCTACGACCATTACAGATATGCTTAATATGAACTAAGGCACAGCCTCAGAGCGGGCGAAGCATGATCGCCTTCTTCAGGAGTACTTGATCTATTCAATTGCTGTATGTATGTTCTAAGTAGATAAGAACACACTTATTAATTCTAAGGATCATAAATATCCAGCAACTTGCTTCGAATGCTAGGCGAAAAAGAAAAACAAAATCAAATGGTTAAAAAAATAAACAATACTACATATTGGGACAACAAAGTCAAATTATTTATTTCATCATAATTATATTTAATTCAAAACAATTGTAAACTAACATCCCGTGTTGTTTGTTGGGGTCTATAAATATTGGCATGCATAGTCCTGCCTCCAGTCACAATATTTACATGCTTTTAAAACAAAAATACTGACAAAAACAAGCAGAAATAAAAAAAATCCCTCTTAGAATATCTCAAAATTCATCAATGTGGTTCTATATCCTATTTTTCTGTATAGATATCATAATATTGTTTGTATGTATATTTATTTCAAATCTGGCAGTGCCCTGGCCAATTGCAGGGTGTACAATTTGTCAGAAAAATAGTGAAATGATTAACCTTTTTGTATATATGAATACAGCATAGCACAAAAAATTATCTCAAGAATACATGATAATATTTGCCATCGAAATTCCAATGTGGGAACTCAAATCCCTATATATCTTAACGCCAGTGACAGCATCACTGCAATTCAAACTTATGAAAGTATGAATTTAATAGTTGGAATGGGGTTGGTGTCACTTCCCAGTGAAAAATATTTGTTTATTTACTGGGTTAAACTCAAGGCGACAGTATTTCAATCATTAGAAGACTATGTTTACTTGAAGCCACACTGCAGTATCACGCTGTAGACCAGTGGCATAATGCCACACCCAGTCACATTATCCTGACACCGGGCCAACCAGTCCTGGAACTACCCTATATTTATTCTGAGCGCCAAGCATAAGACCTAAACCAGTACATTTATACAACTTTGTTTAGTATGTCGCGGCCAGGGATCAAACACTCTGGGGTAGATGGTCTTACCACTTGGCCACCGTGACCGGTCATTTTGAAATTTGTAAAGACTGTGTTCAAAATGGTACAATTTTTAGTTTACCTTTTATTTAGAGCAAACCATGAGTATCATAAAAACAGGAGAAATAAAATGTGTCATCTTTGAAAGGAGAAAAAAAGGAAAGATAAAATAACAAACTTGTCATCTTTGAAATCAGTATAACTATTTATCAGCATTTAACTATAAGATGTACAATCATGCAGTTTTAAATCGGTCTTTTTTTTTTTAAAGATTCAATCCTATACACAGCAGTTAATAAAATGAGGACTGGTCCGATCCTAAATAAAAAAATAAAAAATAAAGAAAGAAAATGATATAAATAAATGATAGATAATTAGATATGTAGATCTAGGTCTACTAGCTGTACATTTATATCTCTTGACCTTTCAACTGAAAATACACCCTTTTTCTATTTTTTCTATTTTGGCTAAAGCAAACATACATTACAAGTGAATTGCAATTGTTTATTAGATAAAACATACTTTTAAAAAAATGTTCAGAGAGAAGAGTAGAAGGAAGAAAGGTTTTTTTACACATAAGGCATTCTCAGAGTGATGGAGAGAAAGATGGAGAGAGATTATGCAAAAAAATCATAACTAAACTTCATGTTTAGTTTTATTCTTTAAGCAGAAAAAGCAGAGTGCCATCACTATAGTTCCCCGTTAACACCCTCTTTTTTTGCACTCCCCTTCAATTGTATCTATATCGATACATATTGCATACCAGTGACATAGGAGTGTGTTAAGTTTCATTGTAGATATGTATTTAAAAGATCGGATGATTTTGATTACTTAATTTCGCGTCAAATTTCAGACACAATTGATGGAAAGGTCGAGATAATATAATTTTAAACATTTTTTTTTTTTTCACATATGGTCCTTTTTTCTGAGATATACCTTAAATGCATTAAAGCACCGTGTTAAGTGATATTCCAATCAGAATGGTGTTTTAAATCAGTGAAGTCCAAAACATGCGATTGAAAATAGTGTTGCAATCGTAACCGAATGATAGTGTTGGTGTCATGGCGCCTTTCACAAGGTAGATTTTTTAACGGATTGCGGAATCTAATTCACAAGTTGAAAGTGAGTTGAATTATTTTTGTTAATCATATATCTTATAACAAAGTACCTTTGTAATGTTCAAATGCAAAAGCAAAGCTTAATTACAAAATTTGAATCAGAAGAACACCTGAAAATGGACTGGGTCCAGTACAATCGGACGTTTTTTACCGACTTTGAAGAACGCGTTTTAAGTTTGTGAACAAAATGGTGATGCCCATACGATAAACAGCTGAGACGAAAAATAAAAATCCATAGTGCTCTGAAATGTTGATCCAAATAGAAGTCTACGCGATACCGTAGGACGAGCTACGCTGCTCGCCGGCTTTGCCCGCTATAAACCGACAGATTGCCTTCTTTTGTGCATTGTCTCCTTCAGTGGTTATTTTCTTTTTTCCTCTGCTTTACCCTCTCTCTCTATTTTCATGCCAGTTTGACATGCATCTTGATTTGCATCAATTATCTAACCTTCTCAGACAGGGGCAGTGTTTTTCAAACACACCTTGTTTTTTCTATAGCGCCATTGTTTGTTACAATTAATTTGGATTGTTTTTATGCAATCAACATACTCTCACAAATGATCTTCATAGTGCATCAACTTTAGTGTTTCACTTTTCAATTTTAGGAATCCCTTGGTGAAGAGGTGTTTCGTATGTCAAATGATGAAATCATCAGTAGAACCAGGCTCCTGGACAATGAGATAAAAGTGAGTATAGGAGGACAATTTTACATCATAGATAAAGGAAAGATTGGTAAATATTCTGATAGAATAATTATGTCCTTTGTCTATGTCTATTCATAAAATCTATATATTGATGCAAGAGCTTTAGACAAAGTTTTTGTTTGTTTTTTTTTTCTTGTCTCACCAAAATGATTTTACATGTAACGTGTTCATCAGTTCGTTTTTTATGTCACCGAAGGTGACGCATATAGTCGCCGCTTCGTCCATCCGTCCATCCGTCACACTTTCCTTGTCCGGCTATTTCTCAGGAACAACGGCCTGATTTCAACAAAACTTTATGGCAAGCTTTATTACCAAGAGGAGATGCGCATATCCTCAGCATGACCAGGTTCCTAAATTTTTCAAGGAGTTATGGCCCATTGACTTTTCGGCCTATAGTACATATTGCATGATTCTTGTCCGGGCTATTTCTCAGGACTAACGGCCTGATTTCAACAAAACTTTATGGCAAGCTTTATTACCAAGAGGAGATGCGCATATCCTCAGCATGACCAGGTTCCTAAATTTTTCAAAGAGTTATGGCCCATTGACTTTTCGGCCTATAGTACAAATTGCATGATTCTTGTCCGGTCTATTTCTCAGGAACTAATGGCTGAATTCAACGATACTTGATGTGAAGCTTTATTACCAAGAGGAGATGCGCATATCCTCAGCATGACCCGGTTCCTCAATTTTTCACAGAGTTATGGCCCATTGACTTTTCGGCCTATAGTACATATTGCATGATTTTGTCCAGGCTATTTCTCAGGAACTAATGGCTTAAATTCAACGAAACTTTATGGGAAGCTTTATCACCAAGAGTAGATACGCATATTGTCGGCGTGACCTGGTTCCTCAATTTTTCACAGAGTTATGGCCCCTTGATTTTTTGGCCTATAGTTCATGTTGCATGATTCTTGTCCGGGCTATTTCTCAGGATCTAAAGGCTTGAATTCAATGAAACTTTATGGGAAGCTTTATTACCAAGAGAAGATACACATATTGTCGACGTGACCTGGTTCCTCAATTTTTAAGAGAGTTATGGCCCCTACTACCATGTTGTTGACTGATAATTCATGTCATTTGCCTAATTTAACAGGAGATATCATTTAAATAAAACCCCACAAAATTCAATATGCTAGTAATGTCAATCATAATCATGTCAGCTAATTGTTGTTTAGGCCATTATACACTATTTCAAATATCCAGTCATATGTCAAGAGTGTTGGTTAACCTCTTTGATATGAGCACACATTGAAATGTATGACTTAATTTTCAGTAGTATAAAAACTTAAAAAAAAATCAATGAAAGATCTGATGAGTAACACATATTATCATATTAAATAGTAAAGTGTTACTAAGTCTCCAAATTAGAGTTGGTAAAACATCTCATCTGATGAGGAGAATAGATATGATTTAGGAATGGGGATTTCAACAGCTTTGAGCTGAAAGGTCCTAAGTAAAATTTTGGGGGTGGGGCCTGACCCCTGTGTGATCTTGGGGGACACCAAAGTATTTACCATTTTATCTTCTGTCTCATCAAAAGGAACAAGAATATATAATATGGTTTACTGTTTAGAGAGTTAAGAGCTTTTTTTTACCTTTTTTTTTATGCTCACTGAAGGTCCTTAACATATCCTCCCACCCATTGACCAAGGCCTTATTTGTAACAATGACGTTCTTCGGGGAGCATCTGTCAGTTCTACTGACTTTCTTGTTATCAGTCTGTATAGCATATTCTTTACTTGTCAATGGATTATGTTGTGTATGGTGATCACATATAAATGATTAAAGTACCATTATTCAAAAACAAAACCTTTTGAATGTATGTTTTCATGATAAACTACTAGTTTACATTGTATTTATTTTGCAGATTATGAAGTCAGAAATCATGAGAATCTCTCACGAGCTACAGGCACAGAAAGAGAAAATCAAAGAAAACACAGAGAAAATAAAAGTAAACAAAACATTACCATACCTGGTCTCCAATGTTATAG
Source organism: Solen grandis (assembly GCA_021229015.1). Taxonomy (NCBI): domain Eukaryota; kingdom Metazoa; phylum Mollusca; class Bivalvia; order Adapedonta; family Solenidae; genus Solen; species Solen grandis. The sequence goes on from CM037793.1 coordinate 23,634,980, forward strand.
AGGTAAGACTTAGTTTTTCTTCTTCACAGTCCAGTATAACATTTCAATTGCTATTTCGTTGGACATTCTCTCTGACAATTTTTAGCTCTACTAATGGAAGAATACGGGATCTATTGTAGTCACCCTTTCGTCGGCGGTGCAGCTTTTGGATAAAATTTTGCATGCAAGTTACTATCAACCTTATATAACCATTTATTAGCATCCCCAGCTGATAAGCACAGCCAGTTAGGAATTTTTCAAAAGTGGTATACATAGTGTACAAAAGTATGTTTTCAGGAGAAAAGAAATAATAAAATGGTATGAAACTTATATACATGTATCTTAAATGTATATAAAATGATCTTTCCAATGGTATATGTGTTTTTGTTGTAATGTTCGTATTTATGATGTTTTTGTGTGTAAAACCCGCCAGGTAAGTAAATTTTGTGTAATTTCACGCTACCGTGTAACTGACGCAGAATTGATCACACGAATGTTGCATGATCGCAGATGCAGCTTATTAATTTTTATTTTTTTTAGATTTGAACATTATATCACCATTTAAAGGAAATAATGAACTTTATCAATGTTTTTGAACTTTATTGTATATGTTAATTAATTTGTTAGTCACAACGTAGTGAAGTCCTGCACGTTTTTTAGAAAGATACCAAGGTTAACACAAAAAGTTCACATACCGCTTAAAAGAATAAAGTCTACTCTTTTTCATGAAATTTTATACACAGTAAAGCGGCCGCATTGACCTATGAATATCAAACTTCTACGAATAAACCACCTGCTCAGCCAATCGAGTCCGGCAGCCATTTTGAATTTTACTGATAATGAAAGCAAAAGTTCAGAAGGAGAATGTAAAGGTGTATAAATCCTTGAATTAACATATTTTTAACCTTAGTGTCATTATTATACACATTTTACTTAGTTAAATGACTTTGTTTACCGAATGAAATTTCATACCATACGACGATCGTAATCGTCATAACTAACTCCAAACTGTACCGCAGTAGACTTGCATACGTATTTATCTTCACTATGAATGAATGGTGCTGCATATACATATAAATAAAATGTTCTTTTGAAAAAGATAAAAAATTTTGGATGTTTTGGCAGGGATGATCCTTGGGTCAACTTTCACAAAAGTTGCTAAAATAAACTTGATCCATGTAGAACTCTGGTTGCTATGGCAACAAAAAGAAAAATAATTTGAAAACTTTAAAAATCATCTTCTTCAAAACTACTGGCCAGATTTTAAAATAAATTGGTACAGATGTTCCTTGGGTCACCCTCTACCAAAGTTGCTAAAATTATTCCGATCCGTAAAAAAAACATGGCCGCCAGGGGCGGGGCTTATTTGCCTTATATGTATATAGAGAAACCTTTAAACAACATCTCCTCTGAAACCACTGGACAGAATTTGATTAAACTTGGCAGGGATGATCCTTGGGTCAACCTTCACAAAAGTTGCTAAAATAAACTTGATCCATGTAGAACTCTGGTTGCCATGGCAACAAAAAGAAGAAAAAAAATGAAAACTTTAAAAATCATGTTCTTCAAAACTACTGGCCAGATTTGAAAATAAATTGGTACAGATGTTCCTTGGGTCAACCTATTTATCTCAGGTGAGAGATTTAGGGCCATCATGGGCCTCTTGTTTTCTTATTTATAATATGATCAATGTTAATTACTTAATATTGCAAACAGTGTCTTGGAAATAAAATTTTGACATTAAAAGCATTTTTTGTTTAAACTGACATACCCAATGTCTTATCTATTCAGAATATTTACATACCAAAAGTTTTATTCACTCTCATGAATCTCTTTTTTGTAAAATAAATGGAAAGGTGTCATTAGATATTTTGAAATAAATCTCTATTGTGAAAACTTTGGGAAAAGTGTCATAACATTTAAAATAAGCTGTGATTTGGTTTATTAAGGAATCGGGGACTGTAGAGTCTTTAACTTAATTTCTCAATTAAATGAGAAAGATGAAATACTTTCAGTTTTCACATACAATAATCCAAATGAACAATAGAGAATTTTAAACAACATAATCTGATAAATTAATGGTAAATTGTCTGTGTTTCAAATTCATCATGTCACAAAGTTACAGCAATTTATGTTGTGAATATATGAAATTCCACAAAAAGAAAATCTTAAATATATCATTTCTTTTACAATAACCAAAATGATCAGTAGAGTATATTTAACAACGGAATCTGGCCCAGTCAACAAATAGTATTTGTATTCCAAGTTTCATCAAAATACCTTAAAAAATAAAGTTATAGCAATTTTTGTTGTGAATGTATTTAATTCCACAACGCGAAGGTTCTGTTGAGGTTTTGAAACAAATTATGTATTTTATATGTCTATTTTTCTGAAATTCAGCTGTTTTTTTCTTTACATTACTTTAAAATGCGATAACCTTTTTATTTTCAAGATATTTTAAAAATAAAAACAGTTTTGGAAAGCTTATCAACAGCACTTTCCATCTATACTACTCTTTAAAAAATTTTAAGATCAATAAAAAAATACAATGTAAATGACCTGGGAATGCTACATTTATGGTATTGGCTTGAAAGTTTATTTACCGGTATATGTTCAGGGGCATCAGACAACCAAGGTAGATAACTCTTGACTGAATTTAATATAAACTAGAAGTCGTTTGTTTAAGGTACAAACGAAGCGGCTTTCCGTTTGCTTATTTCAAAAGTATTGAATATATAAGTTAATACAAAGAAATGGAATAATGATGCATAATGATGTAAGATTTAATACGTAAATCATCATTATCATAAATATAAACTTATGTTCAAAAATAAGCTTTAAATCTTTTTTTTATTCTTTATTTAATATCTTTTTCTTCGTAAGCATATTCATTGCAATTTGATCCACAAATGAAATTGTAAAAAAGAAAAAAAAATACTTTGAAGTCCATGACTTGTATTTGTCCATGTATTTGTCATTTTCTTAAGGTTTGCAGAAAGCCGTGAAAGCAAATGCAATAAGTTATCCGTATAGGTTTTCTGGCTCTATTATTATTTTACTTATTCATCGTAAATGCGACTCTTTTAGTAAAAAAATGTACCACAATTCACTATACAACGCAGGCACTCTTTCCTGCAAAAGAACAATCGGATCTTGCTCAACCAACCCAATGACCGCTTTCATTTCTTTCTTCAAATTAATGTATTTTCATGAATTAGCCCTGTAAAGAAAAACATGAATAGGTCATGTTTGATAACGTAATCACTTGAACTTTTCTGCGCATGTCAAGGCACGGCAATATTACTTATTTAAAGTTAATATGTCCAATCTTATGATTTTTTAATGTATTTTGCTTACAAATCAATGTTGTCATAAACAAGTGACACAACATAAGTTCCTTAAGGTATGCTTTAGATTGCCACAATACTCATGACGCTGAAGCGCGAATACAAATTGAAATGAATGATTTTAATATTTCAACCACGGCAAAATTAAGTGACTAAAGAAAAGTATCTGTTTTGGAAGGACATGATTAGCTAACGTTCTATTAATGCAGCAAAAATTATTTTCGAGAATGTGAACAGGTTTGTTTTCACATTTTCAAGTAAGCGTTCCATCAAACATGAATATCTGCCATGTTTTATGACGTAATAACTTAAAATGTTCAAACCCTTATGAACGTACTAATTTTCTTCATTCTTGAAAATTTTAAGTTCATTGATCTAATTGACGATTTTATATGATTTTTTTAAAATAATTATTGCTTTAGTATTCATGATGTCATAACCCCGTGACAAATCAAACATTTCTTGCAGTATGCATCACTTCAATTTTAACTCTATTAATTCTGAAGACTTCAATTAAAATTGTTTCAAAATTCATGATATCAGAGCAAGAGAAATGTTAAAAAAATGTCTTTTTAATGACGTCATAACCACGTGACTTAAAAGAAAATCATTCAGAAAAAAGAATGCAAACCTCTATGCCGATATGCTGTCCAATTTTTATGCTTCTAACGCATCAGTGGACTTTGTAACATTAAAATGTAATTTAAGGACCTAAGTTCGAATCTCGGTTTTGCCATGCTATCTTTATTTTCAAATTTGGAAATTTGAAAGCCAAGGTGCAAATCTTCATCCTAAAATAATCTTCTGTGAAAATATCAAGATAATCGGACCAAAACTGAAGGCTCTAAAACGCGAACAAACTTTTAAAGCTGACATAAAATCTGACGTCATTTGACGTCATTGAAAATTAAAAATGAATGAATTTATAAATTTTAACTTTTTAATCGGTGCAATACGGTTCAAAAAGATTGAGTCAAAAGTCATGATACCAGAGCGAAAGAAATTTAAAAAAGTTGCTTTTTGTCGTTTTTATGACGTCATAACCACGTCACTTAAGAAAAAATCCTTTAAGAAACAGAAAGAAGATCTCAAGACCGATTTGCTGTCCAATTTTCATGCTTCTAACCCATTAGGTGGCCTTGTAACATTAAAATATATATTTAAGGACCTAAGTTCGAATCTCGGTTTTGCCATAAAATCTTTATATTTTCGAATTTGGAAATTTGAATGCCAAGGTGCACATCTACATCCTAAAATACATATTCTGAGAAAATATCAAGATAATCGGACCAGAATTGAAGGCTCTAGAGCGCGAAAAATCTTTTGTAGCTGACGTCAAATCTGACGTCATTTGACGTCATTGAAAATTAAAAATAAAGTAATTTATAAATTTTAACTTTTTAATCGCTGCAATACAATTTTCAAAAAGATTGAGTCAAAAGTAATGATACCAGAGCTAAAGAAATTTTTCAAAAATATGCTTTTTGTCTATTGTATGACGTCATAACCACGTGACTTGGGATAAAATCTTTTAGGAAATAGAAAGCAGACCTCTTGACCAATATGCTGTCTGAATTTCATGCTTCTAGCGCATTAGGTGGCCTTGTAACATTAAAAACCAATTTTTGGACCTAAGTTCGAAACTCGGTTTTGCCATAAAATTTCAGTTTTTTCGAATTTGGAAATTTGAAAGACAGGGTGCACGTCTACATTCTTAAATACATCTACTGTGAAAATATCAAGAAAATCGGACCAGAATTGAAGGCTCTAGGGCGCGAACAAACTTTTGAAGCTGACGTCAAATCTGACGTCATTTGACGTCAATGAAAATTAAAAACACTTGATTTTAAAATTTTTTACTTTCTTGTCGCCGCATTTTAATTTTCATGTTGCTTGGCCATTGGCAACATATATAAATTAACTCTTGAAATAGGTTGGAAGAAGAAGAATAATAATAATAATAATAAGAACTAGAAGTCGTTTGTTTAAGATACAAACGAAGCGGCTTTCCGTTTGCTAATTTCAAAGGTATTGAATATATAAGTTAATACAAAGAAATGGAATAATGTTGGCTAATAATGTTTAATTTAATACGTAAATCATCGTTATAATAAATATATACTTATGTTCAAAATTAAGCTTTATTTTTTATTATTTTTTTCATTTTCATCTTCTTAGGAAGATATTGAGAAAGCATATATATGGACCTTATTTGATAATGCAACAGTTTACTATCATGCAGAAAAAAAACAGGAAAACTTTAAGATAATGCAATCCACAAGTTTTTTTTCTTACGTTAGTCAATCAATTTTAGAAGTTTTTTTATTCTTTATTTAATATCTTTTTCTTCGTAAGCATATTACTTTACAAATATTCATTGCAATTTGACCCAAAATTGAAATTTTAAAAAAGAAAAAAAAATACTTTGAAATCCATGACTTTCAACCTTTAAATTGATTGAGTTTTACAAAATTAGATAGAAACAAAGGCAGAGGTGTAAGCAAAATTATGAAAATAATTTCTTATTTCTATGTAATTAACGTTAAAAACGTCTTGAAACTTTCAACAATTCATTTGCTTATTTTTACAGATTAAGAAAAAGAAACCGTTAAACATTTAGAAAACATAAAAAATCAATAGGTAGATCTACATGTATTTGTCATTTTCTTAAGGTTTGCAGAAAGCCGTGAAAGTAAATGCAATAAGTTATCCGTATAGGTTTTCTGGCTCTAGTATAATTTTACTAATTCATCGTAAATGCGACTCTTTTAGAAAAAAATGTACCACAATTCACTATTCAACGCAGGCACTCATTCCTGCAAAAGAACAATCGGATCTTGCTCAACCAAACCAATGACCGCTTTCATTTCTTTCTTCAAATTAATATATTTTCATGAATTAGCCCTATAAAGAAAAACATGAATAGGTCATTTTTGATAACGTACTCACTTGAAATTTTCTGCACATGTCAAGGCACGGTAATATTTCTTATTTAAAGTTAATATGTCCAATCTTATGTTTTTTTTAAATGTATTTTGCTTACAAATCAATGTTGTCATAAACAAGTGACACAACATAAATTCCTTAAGGTATGCTTTAGATTGCCACAATACTCATGGCGCTGAAGCGCGAATACGTATTTAAATGAATGATATTAATATTTCAACCACGGCAAAATCAAGTGACTAAAGAAAATTATCTGTTTTGGAAGGATATGATTAGCTAACATTCTATTAATCCAGAAAAAATATATTCGAGAATGTGAACAGGTTTGTTTTCACATTTTCAAGTAAGCGTTCCATCAAATATGAATATCTGCCATGTTTGATGACGTAATAACTTAAAATGTTCAAACCCTTATGAACGTACTAATTTTCGACATTTTTGAAAATTTTAAATTCATTGATCTAATTGGCGATTTTAAATGAATTTTTAAAATAATTCTTGCTTTAGTATTCATGACGTCATAACCACGTGACAAATCAAACATTTCTTGCAGTATGCATCACTTCAATTTTAACTCTATCAATTCTCAAGATTTCAATTAAAACTAATTCAAAATTCATGATACCAGAGCAAGAGAAATGTTAAAAAATGCCTTTTTGTCTTTTTAATGACGTCATAACCACGTGACGTAAAAGAAAATCATTCAGAAAAAAGAATGTAAACCTCTATGCCGATATGCTATCCAATGTTCATGCTTCTAACGCATCAGGGGGCTTTGTAACATTAAAATGTAATTTAAGGACCAAAGTTCGAATCTCGGTTTTGCCATGAAATCTTTATATTTTCGAATTTGGAAATTTGAATGCCACGGTGCAAATCTACATCCTAAAATACATCATCTGTGAAAATATAAAAAAAATCGGACCAGAATTGAAACCTTTAGAGCGCGAACAAACTTTTAAAGCTGACGTCAAATCTGACGTCATTTGACGTCATTGAAAATTAAAAATAAATGAATTTATAAATGTAAACTTTTTAATTGCTGCAATACAATTTTCAAAAAGATTGAGTCAAAAGTCATGATATAAGAGCGAAATAAATTTTTAAAAAAGTTGCTTTTTGTAGTTTTTATGAAGTCATAACCACGTAACTTAAGAAAAAATCCTTAAAGAAATAGAAAGAAGACCTCTATGCCGATTTGCTGTCCAATTTTCATGCTTCTTTACCATTAGGTGCCCTTGTTACATTAAAATATATTTTTAGGACCTAAGTTCGAATCTCGGTTTTGCCATGAAATCTTTATATTTTCGAATTTGGAAATTTGAATGCCACGGTGCAAATCTACATCCTAAAATACATCATCTGTGAAAATATAAAAAATCGGACCAGAATTGAAACCTTTAGAGCGCGAACAAAATTTTAAAGCTGACGTCAAATCTGACAAAAAATGAAAGTAAACATAATTGAAAAAAGATTTTTTCAAAATATGCTTTTTGTCTATTGTATGACGTCATAACCACGTGACTTGAGATAAAGTCCTTCAGGAAATAGAAAGCAGACCTCTTGGCCGATATGCTGTCCAACTTTTATTCTTCAAACGCATTAGGTTCCATTGTAACATTAAAATATAAATTTAGGACCTAAGTTCGAATCTTGATTTTGCCATAAAATCTCAATCTTTTCAAATTTTGAAATTTGAATGCTAGGGTGCATATCTACCTTCTAAAATACATCTACTGTGAAAATATCAAGAAAATCAGATCAGAATTGAAGGCTCTAGAGCGCGAACAAACTTTTGAAGCTGACGTCAAATCTGACGTCAATTGACGTCATTGAAAATTAAAAATTATTGAATTTAAAAATTTATACTTTTTTGTCGAAGCATTTTAATTTTCATGTTGCTTGACCATTGGCAACATATATAAATTAACTCTTGAATTAGGTTGGAAGAAGAAGAATAATAATAATAATAATAAGAAAAATAAACATAACAAACCCTATACGCTTTCCGCAAGTTTGCGGAAAGCCGTAATTATGGTCTATTTTTTTAACTTAGAAATTTTGGTTAAAGTTTTGCATGCAAGGAATTTCATGCTTATATATCAGTAACCAGGCATGGGTTTGACTTGGAAGTTCTTTAATATGTTAAATGGTATACTAAAGTGGCAGATAGTTTTTGACTGAATATAATGCAGATTAGGGCCACTTTTTGACTTAGATTTTTTGGTTAAAGTTTTGCATGCAAGCAACTATCCAGCTTATATCTCAGAAATTGTTTATGGTATTGACTAAAAAGTTTAGGGGTGTGTTCAGTGGCATCAGAAAAACAAGGAGGATAAATTTTGGACTGAATTTTATATAAGTTATGGCCCTTTTCTTACTTGGATAATTGGTTAAAGTTTTGCATGCACAGTTTCATTATGCTTGTCTCAGTAACTAGGCATGGGTTGATTTTAGACTTGATAAACCTATTTAGGGGTATTAGACTATCAAGGTATATCGTTTTTATACGCCCATCTTAAGATGGGGCGTATTATGTGAACACTCACGACGGGCGGGCGTGGAACATTTGTTGTCCGGGCTCTAACTTCAATACCGTTAGCCCAATCCTTTTCAAACTTTCCACACATGTGCATGGCCATAATATCTCGGATGAGTTCGATATCCAGCATTATCGCGTGAATGACTTAGAAGTTATGGCCCTTGACGTACACAAAATACTTGAAATTGTGATTGTCTGGGCTCTAACTTCAATACCGTTTGCCCAATCCTTTTCAAACTTTCCACACATGTGCATGGCCATAATATCTCGGATGAGTTCGATATCCAGCATTATCGCGTGAATGACTTAGAAGTTATGGCCCTTGACGTACACAAAATACTTGAAATTGTGATTGTCCGGGCTCTAACTTCAATACCATTAGTCCAATCCTTTTCAAACTTTTCACACATGTGCATGGCCATAATATCGCGGATGAGTTCGATATCCAGCATTATCGCGTGAATGACTTAGAAGTTATGGCCCTTGATGTACACAAAATACTTGAAATTGTGATTGTCCAGGCTCTAACTTCAATACCGTTAGCCCAATCCTTTTCAAACTTTTCACACATGTGCATGGCCATAATATCACGGATGAGTTCGATATCCAGCATTATCGCGTGAAAGACTTGAAAATTATAGCCCTTGACGTACACAAAATACTTGAAATTGTGATTGTCTGGGCTCTAACTTCAATACCGTTAGACCAATCCTTTTCAAACTTTTCACACATGTGCATGGCCATAATATCACGGATGAGTTCGATATCCAGCATTATGCGTGAAGACTTAGAAGTTATGGCCCTTGAGTACACAAAATACTTGATATTGTGATTGTCTGGGCTCTAACTTCAATATTGTTTGCCCAATCCTCTTCAAACCTTCCACACATGTGCATTGCCATAATATCTTGGCTGAGTTCGATATCCAGCATTCTCATGTGAATGACTTTGAAGTTATGGCCCTTGATGTACACAACCTACTTGAAAATTTGCTTGTCCCTAGTCCTTAGACCCTATGAGGTGTTGTCAGATCTTGCAGTTAATTAATAGAAATGTATCAACATTTTTTTTTTATGATTTACATCATTAACTAATGGGATTTTGGAATTATTTTGCTTATTTATGGACAGTAGCTAGTTTCTCTGAGCTATTTCTGAGAGTCCCCATACCATGATGGGCGTATTTTGTGGCAGTCCTGACCCTTGTTAATCCCCCGCCGCGAAGCGGGAGGGGGGTTATAGGAATGCCCTTCGTCCGTCCGTCCGTCCGTCAGTCCGTCCGTCAGTCCGTCAGTGTGTCCGAAACACTTTCGTGTCCGCTCCATATCTCATGAACGCTTGGACACATTTTCTTCAAACTCGGCTAAAGTGTTAACCTCATTGAGCTGATGTGCAGAAGGCATGAGGTGGTCACGCTGGCTCAAGGTCAAGGTCATACTTGAAGGTCAAATGTTATTTTCGTGTCCGCTCCATATCTCATGAACGCTTGGACACATTTTCTTCAAACTCGGCTAAAATGTTAACCTCATTGAGCTGATGTGCAGAAGGCATGAGTTGGTCACGCTGGCTCAAGGTCAAGGTCATACTTGCAGGTCAAATGTTATTTTCGTGTCCGCTCCATATCTCATTCAGGAGTGTTCCCCTTGCCTTACACAGACCACTTCTTGACCTGGATTGCACTTCCACAGTGATTTATTGTACTCGGTAAATAATAGTATGTCATGTTCACAATCATACAAATATTTCATGATATGTAAAGTTTTTAATTGAGTTACACATGTACTTTGTGGTTACCTAACACATCCTATACTTCATTGATGTTCACTTTTTGTACTGTTTCCCATGTAAAACTTGTCAGTAAACTTTTAATATATGTGCCTCCGAATTCTGAGATTCATACATAACTCCGGAAAGTTAAATTGTCTTAAACTGATCTTTTATGTCTGCTACAACCATGCCAGGTTAAGGTGAACATAATCCTATGACCAAACAAATTCTAATATTTGGCCAGCGGCGGGGGATATAGCTGTCCTTTGGACTGCCTTGTTTGACTATTATTATATACAGGGTAAATAAAGGGCAAGAATTGAAATAGATTTATATTTGATTTACCAACAAGCATTTTGAATAGTCAAGCATGCTGTCTCTTGTTTTTCGTCATTATCCAAACATTCAAATACATTTTGCAAGGACTTATTTTGACTGACAGTAAATTATTTCTTAAGCAGCCGCAGCAGTTGATCTATAAGCAATTGAACATATTGTTCTCATGTAAACTGTTTTAGGAAAAGCTTGTTCAAAGCATAAGTCATTCCTTTCACCCTCGTTGTAAACAGGTGTTTTACAATATTGTGAGGTAGCTAATTATGAGAAAATTCATTCAATTAGGAAATTTAAGAAAAGGGGTTAATTGAAAAAAAAAAAAAAAAGGCATCCATATTGCTAGAGGTGCACGTTTTTATTGGTATACCAGTAAACTGCGGTCCAAAGCAGCTTGTGGTACAAACCAATATAAGGTTGAAAAATATGGTACTCCGGGGTTTCCATATAACGTAAATGAAAACAACAATTAATAATGCTCTTGTTACTGATGATTTTATTGTTTAACATCATCAAAAACCTGCGTAAATGTGATATAAATTTCTATTTAAATATTAGAAATCACAATTTTATTTGAAAATATTCTGCAGTATATCATGGTACATACTGTGGTTCTGTATTTACCAAAAAACCCTGTTATACTGTGGTACAGATCCAACCAGTGGTTCCCAGCTATACCACTTGCCCATGGTGACTGTTCTTCATGCTAGGTGTGCTGTATTGTAAAGACTGTAAGTAAGGTTGGGTTACATGAGAATGATTGTTGTGTTGCAGCTACTGGACATGGATCCCCAGGATCAGGAGGAGGAGGATGGGGCCAACATTGACCTGGACGCACAGAGGAAGGGAAAGTGTGCTGTCATCAAAACCTCCACCAGACAGGTGAGTGGTGTCCTCTCACAGTGTGCATGTCCCCTATCATGGCTTGGCTGGTGTCCTCTCACAGTGTGCATGTCCCCTGTCATGGCTCGGCTGGTGTCCTCTCACAGTGTGCATGTCCCCTGTCATGGCTCGGCTGGTGTCCTCTCACAGTGTGCATGTCCCCTGTCATGGCTCGGGTAGAAAGCAAGAGAGAGATGGGCCCATGTTGTCACTTTTTGACTCTGACTTAAGAAATGCCACTTTTTCAAATTCATGTGAAATAAACTATGATTACCTCATTTATAACAGTTAATTGAAAATGAAGACAAAACATGTTAATATTTCTTTTACAAAATAATTCCTTAACATATGTTGTTGCCTCCTGTTTGTGTTTCTTCAAGTTCTTTTTGTGTACAGTAATAAAATTAACTAAAGGAAAAGGTTGTAGTGATTAATATCATGTTTCATAACAATCAGTAACAAAAAGATATGTAAATTGTCAGGAGAC
>CM037793.1:23647361-23696853 GCA_021229015.1 Solen grandis
TTCTAATGCATGCAGAAATGGGTTGCATGTAATTTTGAGCACTGTATATTGAAAGAGTGCATATACCTTTTTGCTCAAGATTTCAAAAAGTATCATTTAATAATTTAGATACTTCATTTTAGTATGTAAATCAATATTATATTTAAAGTCTGATTTAGACCTTGATTTCGCAATAAAATTTAAGAGAAATGACCAATCAGACAATTTTAAAGGGAAAATAGAGAATATTTAGGAATGATTTTGTTGATACATCAAACTTTTTTTAGCTCACCTGAGCACAAAGTGCTCAAGGTGAGCTTTTGTGATCGCCCTTCGTCCGGCGTCCGTCGTCGTGCGTCGTCCGTCGTCAACAATTTGCTTTAAACAACATCTTCTCTGAAACCGCTGGACAGAATTTGATTAAACTTGGCAGGGATGATCCTTGGGTCAACATTCACAAAAGTTGCTAAAATAAACTTGATTCATGTAGAACTCTGGTTGCCATGGCAACAAAAAGAAAAAAAAATATGAAAACTTTAAAAATCATCTCCTTCAAAACTACTGGCCAGATTTCAAAATAATTTGGTACAGATGTTCCTTGGGTCAACCTCTACCAAAGTTGCTAAAATTATTCCAATCCGTAAAAAAACATGGCCGCCAGGGGCGGGGCTTATTTGCCTTATATGTATATAGAGAAACCTTTAAACAACATCTCCTCTGAAACCACTGGACAGAATTTGATTAAACTTGGCAGGGATGATCATTGGGTCAACCTTCACAAAAGTTGCTAAAATAAACTTGATCCATGTAGAACTCTGGTTGCCATGGCAACAAAAAGAAAAAAAAATGAAAACTTTAAAAATCATCTTCTTCAAAACTACTGGCCAGATAATAATAAAATATAATTAAATAATAAAATAATTTGGTACAGATGTTCCTTGGGTCAACTTATTTATCTCAGGTGAGCGATTTAGGGCCATCATGGGCCTCTTGTTTTTATTACTATCACTTCGAATGATTACCTTCAGACAAACTTACTTTAGAAATGATTCCAGGTCCCCAGTTCTTGAATAATACTTAGTATGATCTTTGAATGAAACTCAAATTTATCATATTTAGATGCCTTAAATAGCCATTTATGATAGCTTTCAAATTATACTGGAGTTCATCGTATGTTTTCAAGAACATGGGGTCTGGTCTTTGATGGCCATTGGTCTGTAACTAGAGGTTCCTGATCTGTATGTGTTTGTTTGCAGATGACAAGGATACGAGGATCATCCTGGTAGGTGGTTGCCGTGACAACAAGGAGCTGACAGAGGCTGCTGAGGTAGGCTGCAACAATGTACCTGCGTCTTGGGCATTAAGCATATAGAATTTTCCTTCCTTCTTTATCAGGGCTACTCACAGGTGTCTCTTCTCTTCTGAAAATTCTTTAAGTTCATGCAGTTTTCACCAAATTACTATTTCCCCCAGAATTATTCTCTCCCCATTTATAATCAAGGAAACAATGTTTTTATCCCCCCAAGATATGGCATGAACAGCCCCTACTCTGCCACAGAAAAAAAGCTTGCCTTTACAAAGTGAGCGATGGGATACATGTATGCATTCATTGTACATGGTTTGCACAGTTCTTGAAAACCCTTGTTGTCCGTCTTGAAAATCACATTTTGCCTTATAAACCCTTGAAATAACCTTAAAATTAACTGAAAGGTCTTGAAAAACCCTTGAATTTGAAATAACAATACTTGTTCCTAAAAAAGGTTTTATCAAGTTGTTAAAAAATTGAGGTTCATCCCTTTTCATGCCTAAGAATTTTAAAGCTTATGTTGCGGTTTATGAAAGTCCTTAATTTTGAATTTTAAAGCCTTAAAAAACCCTTGAGAAACTCTTTGAGTTTTGCTTCAAAATATGTGTATGAACCGTGTTGTACATTAGTTGCAAATAAGAAACATTCCACACAGATTCTACTCACAGTCACTGAATGGGATTTTTTTTTTTTTTTCGGTGTAAAATTTGACATGGTTTATTTTTTTTATTTTTTTCTCAAAATTTAATTTGACATTTCATGACTTGAAAGTAAATAATTCTTAAGCAATCTACTTAAAATTCATTTTCTTTGTGAAACAAGAATGTTGGACTATGTTGATACTTTATTTTAAAATTTAACTTTTTAAGTTTTACACAGCACTAAGTATTGTTGGTTAAATTCAAACAAGGTCTTACTTATTTGGGATAAATTTTTGAATTTGGTTTTCTAATATTTTTGTATATTTTCATTTACATGTATAGGATCTAGGTTACGAGGTTTGTACGTCGGAGACGGGAGAAGAGTATGTCGACGATGTGTCGGAGTTTGACTGTGTGTTTGTGCTGTCGGAGTTCAAGGGTGAAACGTTCAGCAAACTGGACAAGGCAGATGTTAGAATCATAGGACCACCTGTCATCTTGAAATGTGCCAAGGAATCATTGGTAAGGAATGAGTTGATGATATTAGTTTGACCACCTTACAAAGTATGTTGAGCTATTCATCTCACCCTGGCATCAGCATGAGCTTTTGTTTTGCATGCAACTTACATATTACATTTGAGAAATGAAATCCTTATGATTAACAATTGACTTGTCTGTTAAAGTCTATTTAACATCAATTAATCTTAAGGATATTGGATTTCTCTAGTTTGAGGCCTAAATATGGCCTGAAACAATGATAAATTAAGGCCTAGCTTTTATGCTCGTAGCTCTAAAGACCAGGAAAATGACCTCAGGCTTGTGCTACCATTATGGATCAGTAGGGGTGTGCAATATACCGCGGTATACCGGTTATTGCGATGTTCACCAACACGATATGATATCGCGATATGATTTTCAAATACTGGTATTTTGATACTATATCACATGAAAAATTAAAAATAAGAAGTGTCAGGGAAAAAAACTTACGATGAAATCAAATGTTTACGGTCTACATTTTGTGAGTTCCGGTTATTACACATGTAGAATGGACAAGTTAAAATACGGGCCCCTTGGCGTATAAGGTCCATACTTATTTTGTTAATAGTAAATAAATGGGTATTCAAAAGTCGCTCCAATTTGGAAGTTTTTTGGCTTAAAACTACAAAATGACAAACTAGTCATGAAACTTAAATGTTTTGCTTTAAAACAGTTCTACTCTAGTCATTTAACAAACAATGATATTATGTTTTGGTTGTTTTCAATTTGGGAGAAGTTTTTTCCAAGTTTGTTATTGCTTTTCTTTTCATGTTTTGGGGTAGATTTTATTTAAATGTTTTTAAACTTAAGTTTTAATTAAATCTGTTGGCAAGAAATGCTTGAAATAAATTTTAACACTTTCATTTGTCAATCTTTTCTTTATTTATAAATGATTGCAATATATTGCAATATATCGCAATATCAAGATGAATATCGCAATATATCGCAATATCATTTTCACAGGCAATACCCAGCATGTTTATAAAATGCTTGTAATGCCTTCCTTGCATGTTCCAAAGCACAATAATCATATTTTTACTTTCAAAATAAATATAAATTGATACGAGGAATTATACAGTCCTTGTCTTGAAAATAGAAAATTGATATTTATGCAAGTTCATATTATCATAATTGTGAGAATTTTATATTTCAGCCTGTCCCCTACAATTCAAGACCCCAGTACTGTTCCTCCATGCAGGGCCTCAAAGTGTGCTTCACTGGCTTTAAGGAGAAAGCAGAGCTGGTGAGAGCAGTTTTCTTTTTTAACCGTAAACTGGATTATTAGTATATTAAATATAGATTTCTCATGGTGGGTTTGGCAAAACAGTAGCATTATAGTGGTTTCTGTTTGATAACTTTAGTTCAGAGTGAGTTATTTAGACCAGATTTTGGTACACTTTTAATTTGCTTGAATGCAAAGACTCGAAATTGCTGCCAGTTCCATTGGGAGAATTTCAAAGGCCATTTACCTACTTGAAAAAAGTATTTTTTGGCTCGCCGGAATGAGCAGCATTTCATACTGATGTATGGCTCAGTAATTAGGTAATTACCCAATTCATTGTGTTTTACATAAGACAAAGTAACCGTTCCAATATATTGTGCTGTCAAAATTCAAATTTTCAAAATGATTATATTTTGGTAGATGCAATTATGTACAGTTAGACAAAAGAGGAGAAGTGTCTATAGTGTAGCTCCTGCTTTGGATATCAGAACAACACACATGGTGCGGTCTCAGGTGTGCGTCATTTGTGGGAAACATTTTTGTGAAAAATGTCACCATGAGGGCCATCTGGTCTTTCATACTGCTAAAATAAGGCTAACATAATTGAAAAATGTATGTTAATGAAGCAGACGACATGATTTTGAGGAGAAAATGCACTTGGTCGCCATTTTATTTCACAACTTCATCCAAACAAAGGTTACGTGATTCACATCCCTGATATCAAGATTTCAGATTTTGAAGAAACTTTGTATACATTCATATCAAAATTGGTAAAGAAATAAATGAGGAAAAAAGGTATTTTTATTAAGGATTAAAAGGTTTTCTAGTATTTTTTAAAGTAACTCCTTGATGTACAAAGAGAGACATTTTGAAATTTTTTAGGCAATTGCAGGATTTTGAGTGTAATGGTTACATGTAACATTGTCGTCTGGGGTTATAATAGTAGGTAAAGATTTAAGAGCATTGGCAGTTGTTATAAATAAGAAAAACTGACAACGTGCATGTGTGATATATTTACAGTGCCACCTGGTGGACCTGGTACACTACATGGGGGGTAACGTGAGGCGAGACTTCAAGAGTAACGTCACACATCTAGTCGCTAATGTGATAGGAGGAGAAAAATATCAGGTGAGTTAAGTATGTTATGTCCTGGTCAAACTGCACCTTGTGATAGGTTTGTGAATTCTTAGGAAGAATTGTCACTAATTGCAATGCAAGTTGTAGATTGGCCTGCTAATTTTGACCATGATTTCTTAGATTAATCTTTTCTCTTTTTTTTTTTTTTTTTTTTTTTTTCAATTTTTTTATGGTAATAACTTAATCCATAGACTGTTTCAGTCAGAAGCTTTGCCCATCCCACACTTCTTTCTGAATTTCTTGCTATTTAGAAATTAGTTGAGGTTAGGTCATGTTGCTTTCTTTGCTAAGATTTCTTTGCCACTGTTACCTCTTCCTATGAGGGAGAAAAACCTACTAGTTTTTTCTCTGAAAAATGTCTGGGTCAGGTAGCAAAAAGGAAAAAAACAACAACACATACATGTATACTGTGTGGGTCACCTGCTTGCATTGGATTTGTTTTGGTGTTGGGGATGATGAGATGGGGATTTGTTGTATTTCAGGCCGATGACACTTTCCCAGAATGCATCAGAACATTTTTGACGAATAACAAATATGCTGTGCTAAATTATAGAAATGAAAAACATAGAACAATACCCTTGTATCAATAAACCTCAAATGCTGTATTGTACAAGGGCGAGTCAATAAATAACCAGCCTATGACATCTCTGATCAACCGAGACATCCATGATTTTCACGCATTGTTTCAATACATGTACTATACCTGTGTACAAAACTACACATGTATACGGTCATTTGTTTGTCAGATATTGAATGTCAAACATGGCTAGTGATGTAAAAGCAAGCTTTTCATCAAAAGTGGAGTACCGTGCTGTAATTTGGTACTTGCATTTAAAAGGTAAAACTGGTAAGGACATACATGCTGAGTTAGTTGATGTGTATGGGTCTTCTGCACCATCTTATTCTCAAGTTAAATTCTGGGTTGGGGAGTTTAAATGCGGTAGAACGTCGTTAGAAGATAAAGCCAGGTCTTGGCGCCCAGTTGATGCCACCGATGAAGAAATGTGTAATAAAGTCAGAGATCTGGTATATTCAGATAGGCAAAGTCAGGTTGAAGAAATAGCACAGGCATTAGGCATTTCACATGGTACCGTTTCAACAGTCTTGCATGATCGTTTAGGGATGCGCAAGCTTACAGCCCGTTGGGTCCCAAAATCCCTTAGCAATGAGTAAATGGCAACGAGAGCATCAGTATGCAGTGTGTTGTTGAAGCGTTTGAGGTCAAAAGATGAATTCCTTTTGCGTCTAGTTACTGTGGATGAGACTTGGGTGCATTATTATGAACCAGAAAATAAAGCCCAGAGTCGTCAGTGCGTAGGGCCGGGATCCCCAAGGCCAAAGAAGTTCAAGACTCAACCATCAGCTGGCAAAGTGATGGCCACTGTATTTTGGGACACAAAGGGCGTTATTTTGTTGGACATTTTACCCAAGAGAAGTACAATACCGGAGCATACTATGCAAACTTGATAGACCAGCTGAGGAACTCCATCCGTGAGAAACGCCTTGGTAAACTCTCCAAATGTGTTTTGCTGTAACAGGACAATGCAGGAGTCCACACTTGTAAAGTTGCAATGGATGCTGTAGAGCGAAATGGGTATGAATTAATACCGCACCCTGCCTACTCACCAGACCTGGCTCCTAGCAACTTCTTCCTTTTCCAAATTTGAAAAAGGATATACGTGGACGTCATTTCCGGTCTGACGAAGAAGTCGTGGCAGCAGTTGAGGAATGGTTCCATGGAAAGGACCCTAACTTCTTCACTTCTGGGCTGATGGCACTTGAACACCGTTGGTCCAAGTACATAGCCCTGGAGGGAAATTATATTGAAAAAGAAGAGGTAGATCTCAACCCGAAATAGGTTAGGCTGGTAATTTATTGACTTGCCCTCGTATTTGCTGATGTTCTTAAAAGAGTTAGCACATCTTACAGAAAGATGTTTTTGACTGTCTAATGAGTTTAAAAGGAGTACCTTTTTTTTTTATTAGCAAAGTACTGAAATGACTCAACAGCCATTTTATTTAAATTTAGAAATATTAACCCTTCAGGGTTCGACTTTAACCTAAGACCGAACGACGTTGTCTTGTAGACAGTCAGTCTGGTCTAGTAAAGTTCATGAGTAACTGGTCTAGTTAAAAATCCACCAATTACTTACTATTCGTCCCTTCCATTCGTGCATTCAAATAAAAAAATGTAGTACTGATAAAAAAAAAAATTGATTTAGACATGTAGTTTCATTTGCTTTAGTTATTCGAGTTTGGAAAACCCAGGTTTATTTTTAGCATTTCGATAATAAATTAAGTATGGCTTTTTGATTGGCTGGTGATGCACTGCGAACGGGCACTTGCTCTATCATTTTGCGACATGCTGTAAAAAATGAAAACTGTATTTTATCTTTGAAATATAAGCAATGATTGAGTTTGTTGCCTGTGATAATTGTCTTTCATAAGTCTTATAAATTCAATAGAGCGTAGTTATGGTAGCTATAAAAATAATTTATGTCTAAGAGACAGATTCTGGTTTCTAAACATTTACAACACCGCAACGTTTTCCTTGTTGTTTATATATTTTACAGTCTAGATGACGAATGTTGTTCATTCATATTAAGTATGAACCTTTTTAAATTTGGGTTTTCGACAAATAAAGAAAGCAAAACTTCAAATGAGCGAAAGGAAAAGTATGAAAATCAAAAGCACATACGTCAGTTTTGTGCAAAATGGAAAGACGATTTCCCGTGGCTAGATCATGATGAGGAAAACGGTGTGATGTTTTGTATGCCTTGTAGGAAATTTGAGAATGTGGGTAGATTTGTTGAGGGTGCTGACAACTTCAAAATAGATGCCATAAAAGGTCACAATGAATCTACATTACACATAAAAAATAAACAAACTTATGATGTAAAATATGGCAAGTCCTCAACCAGTTAGTCTGTTTTGGTTGACTATGGACATTGTGTGTTAAACCCATGTTTAAAATTGAACAACTTCAGATTTTAAGTATTTACAAAAAACAATTAAACTAAGACATTGTTCATCTATCCTTTTGTTCTAATATGCTGTCAAAACGCCCATGGTATTTTTAAAAGGAATTGAAACAGTTTCATTAAAAAAAAAATAGTTAATTATACATTTTCTTTGTATCTTGTCCAAATACTTTTACCAATATGATAGGCATGTGTATCCCGCAATATATACATGGTATACCCAGCAAGAAAGCGATGTTTAAGATAATGTACTACAGGTTTATCTTGAAAAAGTTTGGTCCAGTTCAAATTAGGTCAGGTCTAGTCACTTCTCTGGGCTACTGGGCCACTGGTCTTGTGATTAAAAAATTTAATGTCGAACCCTGCCCTTTACTTCATGAATATTCATGTACAAATTTATGACATTATGAATATTAATTAACTGAACTTAAAATGGTGTATGGAATCATGAATTTTTCTTTGCCACACTGACTGTAAAATCTGAGATACAATATTTTATGAGCAAACAGAGGAGACCCTGATCCTATAGGAGCTGTCTGATCAGGGTCAGCTCTGTTTGCCAGTGCGTCAAAATGAGTCTGTATGAATTAAAGGGTTAAAAAAATTCATGTTTCAGTTGGCAGCTAGAAACAGATAAAATGTCAACATTCTTCATGCATTTTTGTCTTATAAATTGCTAATAAAACAAAAAAATGGCCCAAGTTCTGTACTATTTGGTACATGCTCCTAGATAAAATTTCCAGCTTGAGCCCTGCTTCTCATCTCAAAGTTAATGATAGTAAATAGTTGATTGGACTATTAGTAATTGGACTCCTCCAACACGCGTAAATATGTTACTAATCACTCATTAAAGAGCAATAAAGCAATGACTCAGAACTTGTTTTATGCACCTACTTTTGTATAATAATACAATTGGGATTTTGAAAATCAGAGAGCATGAGAGTGAAAGAAAGTGTTTAGAGAGAATTAACTTATCATTTCCAGCATCATCACTAGTGATATAAATATATAAATATAATCACAATCATCATGTCATAATCATCATTGGTCCCAGAGGTGGAGTGGTTAGAGCATCCCCCCCCCCCCCAAAAGAATTTGGAGGTCATGGATTTGATCCCTGGCCAAGACATACCCTGGTATAGATCCCTTGCTTGGTAGTCAGTATATAAAGGAGTTCCAGGACTGGTTTACCTTGGTGTCAGGATGATATAACTGAAACTCATGGCATCATGTCAATGGCATGATGATAGCAGTTAGGCAGCAGGCAAAGGTCAAAGATAACTGAAATACTGTCATTTGGACAGTAAGTGGGAGCTTTTTTTTGTCTTCCAGAAATTAGGTAGAGGCCTTTGCCTTTCATTTTGGGAAATTCAAGCACAATTTTTTCGTCAATTTCGGAATAAGGGAATGACATGTCAACAACAAAAAAAAGTACACTTTAAAAACTGTGTTTATTTCATTCAGTACTACAGTGTCACATTTATTACAAAGGCAGCTACCTATCCTTAAAAGCCTTAACCCTTTCCCTCATAGAGGATACCATGAAAAGACCTATGCGAACAACATAAAACCAGATCAGCCTGCGAGTAACTCGCAGGCTGATCAGGTTTTATGCTGTTCGCTGCTCCTCAGTGGTCTGGAAATGAGGATTTTGTAATTAAATTTGGTAAGGTTTAACTGTGGTTTTCTGCAGATCAGGCTTTATGTGATACCTATTGAGGGCGTCAAAATGAGTCTATATGAGGGAAAGGGTTAAAGAGGCCAACAATCCTTTCATAATCTTCATCCTGGGGTGTTTGGATGTTCATTCTCATCATAGCATCCAGTTGTTGAGTGGTCTGAATGTACACAAGACATTCATGAGACTAAATGACCTCTCAACAACTGCAGTGCTCTGAGGGATCAACAGTTCCAGGACAAATATATAGCTGCAAATCAGGGGAAGCAAGCCTTGTGTCCCTGGTCTGTGGCCAGCTCAGTAAAGATGGCTTCTACAAAATGTTTGTAAACTATGCATAAAATTGTCAATAATACCACATCAGTAATAGTTTAGCAAGTAAATTTGCTAGTATTTTGCCGTTGCTCACAGTTGAATTTTTTCATGCAATTCTGATTTTTGTTTGAATATTGTCAATTTCTACCAACAAGTGTACAAGAATAACGATAATATTTATTACTTCAACAGATGATTAATCACATGCATGAACTTTTCCTCTGTAATAATTATTTAAAGGATTGGGGGGTGGGGCGGTGAATTTGCTGGGATTTTTTTTTTTTCAGTTGGGAAGCCAACAAATGTATCCAATTATATAAAATTGTAATGAAAAAAAACCTCTAATCCCATACAAGACCTGTTTTACAAAATATATTATCAAGGGTTTACTGCAAAACTATTCAAGCGCATATAGATATAAAAGGAAATGGAAAATTTTGCAGTCAGCCCTTGAATTTATTGGATACATTACAATACAGTGAACCATTTTTATACGCCCATCTTAAGATGGGGCGTTTTATGTGAACACTCACGGCGGGCGGGCGAGCGGGTGGGCAGGCGTGGAACATTTGTTGTCCGGGCTCTAACTTCAATACCGTTTGCCCAATCCTTTTCAAACTTTCCACACATGTGCATGGCCATAATATCTCGGATGAGTTTGATATCCAGCATTATTGCGTGAATGACTTAGAAGTTATGGCCCTTGACGTACACAAAATACTTGAAATTGTGATTGTCCGGGCTCTTACTTCAATACCGTTTGCCCAATCCTTTTCAAACTTTCCACACATGTGCATGGCCATAATATCTCGGATGAGTTCGATATCCAGCATTATCGCGTGAATGATTTAGAAGTTATGGCCCTTGACGTACACAAAATACTTGAAATTGTGATTGTCCGGGCTCAAACTTCAATACCGTTAGTCCAATCCTTTTCAAACTTTTCACACATGTGCATGGCCATAATATCGCGGATGAGTTCGATATCCAGCATTATCGCGTGAATGATTTAGAAGTTATGGCCCTTGATGTACACAAAATACTTGAAATTGTGATTGTCCAGGCTCTAACTTCAATACCGTTTGCCCAATCCTTTTCAAACTTTTCACACATGTGCATGGCCATAATATCACGGATGAGTTCGATATCCAGCATTATCGCGTGAAAGACTTAAAAGTTATGGCCCTTGACGTACACAAAATACTTGAAATTGTGATTGTCTGGGCTCTAACTTCAATACCGTTAGACCAATCCTTTTTAAACTTTCCACACATGTGCATGGCCATAATATCTTGGCTGAGTTCGATATCCAGCATTCTCATGTGAATTATTGTACACAACATGCTTGAAAATTTGCTTGTCCCTAGTCCTTAGACCCTATGAGGTGTTGTCAGATCTTGCAGTTAATTAATAGAAATGTATCAACATTTTTTTTTTATGATTAACATCATTAACTAATGGGATTTTGGAATTATTTTGCTTATTTATGGACAGTAGCTTGTTTCTCTGAGCTATTTCTGAGACTGGGTGTGGTATCATGCCACATGTCTACGGCATGATACTGTAGTGTGGCAGCACTATATCTATCTATCTCAAGTAGACATGGTCTCTAAGTGACTGAAATACCATTAACCCTCTAAACAAACTAACTAACTTTCATTCAGGCTTGTCCATACATATTGTATGACACAGATTGGATATCTGCGTAATTACACAATTAGAATATGAATTAGTTGATGTAATTATTAGTAGATATAATTGCTGAGTGTTCACTGTCACCTGCTGTAAGCAGAGGTTATACATAGGGATCTCTTTTCCATTATCTGTCTATCCGTCTGTCTGTCAGCCTATCAGTCACACTTTTTCCTTCACGCTTCAGCAGGTGACACATATGTTCCAAGAACACTCTTGTCTGAATTAAAGATGCTGTATAAATAGTTAAATAATGAAATGACTTGGTAACATTGGCTAAATTTATCAATAGTTTATATAGATAGTAGGACTTTGAAAAATATTATGCGTCATATTCCAGTATCGTGTCTGCTGTTATTGGTCATAATGTTTGATTGTTTTCAGTGTGTAGGATACTTGAATACAAACAGGAAAAATGAATTGTGGGAGAGTGGTACTTACATAGACACTGAGGAAGTAGACTCCTATATAGAGGAAATGAGAAATCATCTGATATATTGAGTCCTGTTGCTGTTGTGTGACTCAGATTTTGTGTCTTTCATGGCGAGAGGCTCATTTTAGG
Organism: Solen grandis; assembly: GCA_021229015.1. Taxonomy (NCBI): domain Eukaryota; kingdom Metazoa; phylum Mollusca; class Bivalvia; order Adapedonta; family Solenidae; genus Solen; species Solen grandis. Next base: position 23,659,411 of record CM037793.1, read on the forward strand.
GGTCAAGGTTATGGAGATGGAGATTCCTGGTGTGATGAGGGGTGACAGAGAAGACCCTGATCAGACAGCTCCTATGGGATCCCCTCTGTTTGCTCACACAATATTCTACACAGTCTTTGTGGCAAAAAAGAATTCATGATTCCATATACCATTTTTAGTTCAGTTAATTAATATTCAAAAAGTCATAAATTTGTACATGAATATTCTTGAGGTAATGGGTTAAGAAAGGAACAACAATTTTCAACTTTAAAGATAAATATTCCTATAGATTTGGTATATATTGTCCTAGCTACAATATTGAATTAGCAAATAGAGGAAATAAGCTGTCTGATCGGGTCTGCTCTGTTTGCAAAGGTATCATAGCACATTTATTTGAATGGAAAGGGCTAATGTTTAAACAAAGATGGGGGCAAACTCCGCGCACCGGTTACGTCACGCTATGCTATTTTAATCACTGCCACCACACAAGTCACGTGATAATAGTTGAAACAATGTGACCAACATTTATAATTTTATAAATTAATGTTATATGATTCGATTTTTTACCTTTCTCGAAATCATGAATGTTATTTTCGTGAAATATAACGAAACTGATATGATATATTCAAAACTAGTCATAAGTGATATTAGAGATAAGTAAATCTGGCCTATATATGCCGAAATCTACTTCTGGTGGCAGTGGTTATCGACAACTGTAAGGGGAGGTAACTACTGCGGCGGAGTTTGAGATGGGGGATGTGATATGTAGAGATGCTCCTGGTTCTTCTAGATAATTGAAGACTAAAGCTAGTTTGTTTAAACATTTCTGTGGTTTCAAATTTGGAAAGAAGTTGTTTCAACTTCTGTTAATCCCTCTAGAAGGTTCCTTGGTTTTACTTTACCTAGCTCCTGAGGAGGTCTGACAAAACATAGACCCGGTGGGGTTAGAGACCTTTAGCTTTCAGATCCATTGTCATGTAATCTACCAGTGTATCAGGTGAGCTAATTTGCTCATTTTCATACTAGACATGCCATAGTTGTGAGTTGGGCAGCAAGGCTCTTAGGGTACTCTTGTGTGACCTGGTGGTTTGATAGACACAGTCAAGTGTTGGGATTCATTGGATAATTTTATCTCTCTCTAATAAATACTCAGATATTAAAGTGGAATGTTCTTTGTGAGTAATAGAAAACTGTGTTTTCCAAAGTGTGAATTCTGGTTGGATTAGTTAAAACTTTTGAAGAGGATCTTAAAAAAAAAAAAAAAATACATATTCAAAAGAAGTTGAAACACTGGAGTTTTGTTCTGGTTATTAAAAGGATAATAAATTACTGCGGTATGTTACCCTTTACTGTCTACAGTCTCATTTTGACACGTTGGTGAGCAGGGGAGACTAGAGTTTTAGGGAAATTAAGATGGAATACAGTTTAAGCAATACCGGATACATGTATTTCAAAGCCTCCTTTATTCTTTTCCTTTGTTTTACTCTTCAAAAGATTTCGGCACTTCCTGGTTATCCAGTGAGAGAGATGAACCTCTTAGAATACTTGGGTATTAACCAACCCTATACCTCATAAATATTTATGTACACATTTTTGACTTCATGAGTATTAATTAAATGAACTTTAAATGGTATTTGAAACTGGATTTTTCTGATCTGGGTCTGCTGTCTATATGTCTATATGAAGTAAAGGATTAGAGGAGGGATATCTGTTTACTTGTGGGACATTAAACCCAATAAACAAATATATGATCACTTGTTTACAGGCCCCTTACCGTGTTTGTAACATATTTCAGTATGCAGTCGGCTTGGGGACTCCTATAATGAACAGGGATTGGATCAATCGAGTATGGACAGAGAGAGATTGCCTTGACTTTCGGGCTGATGACCCATGTGTGGTAAGTAGTGACCAGTGTTTTTGTGTGTGAGAAAAGGCCTTGCCGTCCTTGGTTGTCGAGGGGTCAGAGTTTCCAACCTTTAATAATTTGTTACTAGGTTCGATCCTTGACTGCCGTGACACACCAAAGCCAAAATATGATACTGGTATGTCTCTTAAGTGCATGTTACTCAGATATAAGTGTTGTTCCAGGATATTGTGACTGGCTGTGGTATCATGCCACTTGGCTATAGCATGATACTGAAGTGTGGCAGCACTATATTTGTCTCAAGTAGACGTTGTCTCTAAAGGACTGAAATACTGTTGTTGGGACATTAAATCAAACAGAAAGACAAACAAGAGAGCCAGCTGGAAGTCATTTTTGGTGGTATCTTAAGTAAAGGTTTGAAATGTTTGCACATGAAAAAAAAAAAATTACTGTAATCACTGTTTTTTGTCCAAATACTTAAAGTCATTAAAAAATAATTTTTCAAAAGTTCCCAATTTAAAAAGCCAGCTGGAAGTCATTTTTGGTACTTTTTATTTGATTCTTTAATAACAAAAAAGATTTACCATGACCACAAGTTTTTGGTGAGTTGAATAGTGTTTTTTCCGGAAATCAAACAAGAATTGCAGTTCTAATGTCATTTATTTAGACCAGGGCTTTTTTTCCGAAATTTGGGAAGGGGCCTTAGCCTTCTATTTTGGGAAATTGAAACGCGATTTCGGGGCGTTTTTGGAAAAAGGTAGACTCAATTCACATGTATACACAGTAATATTCTAACAGTCTTATGAATCTTAAAGAATCAAAACGAATTGATATAACAACTAGACATAAAACAGAGCTGTCTTTGGTTCAAATCGCTGCACTATTTAAAATGGTACTAATGTCCATAAACAATCTTCCTCCTTGGTGTCAACACCAAGACTAGCACTAGCTGCAAAAATGTTTTGGCATTCACCAGATAGAGCCAAATCTCTTAAGTTGGAGGCAGATTTTTTAACAAGTGGCTCCAATATATTTTTGTGTTTATATATGCTTTAGTTGAAATGTCAAATGCACATTCATTTGGTACATTATATTTAAAAATAAATAGAAATAATAAACATGTACATTATTATTGAAATAAAGACATTACAACTTTCTTTCACAATATTTCAATTGAAAATTAGATTAATGAAATTAACTCTAAAGTTTTATATAGAAAATTGTTAAAAATAAATGGTATATAATTATTATATAAAATATTTTAAAAAAATTAATATCAATATGTTTAAATATTACATGTATAAAAGACTAATAATAAATCAAAAGTGAAATTTAAAAAAAAAAAAAAAATTGAGTATGTTATGTTTGGGTGACGTTTCATTTTGGCTACGTTTTTGACTTTTTCCTTAGCAATAAGGAATTGGTTATTTATACATCAGGGTAAATAACTGATGTGTTTATGTATTGAAAACTTACTTGGTGAACCGAACAACTGATCAGAATGTTTTAAAAAGATAAACAAGCAACAAAAATGCTAATGTATCTTCGCAAACAGCCGCCATTGACTGAGATGATTGCACAACTTCATAACAGCTCTCAAAATGAAATAGTCGGTAGAAGGTGTGACAAATGATAGTCGTCCAATAAAATCCGAGTATTCCACATTGAGCCTTAGAATGCGTGTTGATTGCGTCATCGAACAGCAGGTGCTTTACTTTAAGTAGTATGCAGTGTAGAGTGACGTATAATTTTGTGCATTACGGAAACAACTGCATTACTGGGTTTTTTTTCTCTGTATTAAAAAATATTCGCATATAGGTTTAAGGAGAAAAATAGTTGGAACATATTGGGAATTTTATCATTGGATTTTGGGAATTCTTTTGGCCAAAATTGGGAAAAATATAGCCTTTTTACGATTGGGAAGTCACCGAAGATCGGCCTCTAATATAGAAGGAAAAAAAGCCCTGTAGACATGTTAAAAAGCAAGCTCATATACAGTACAGTGGGGCTTTCGTTCATGTTGGCAAATGAACCGCACGATACACGCACGATAAACGCAAACGAACCGCACGATACACGCACGTTACACGATAAACGAACGAACGAACGATAAACGAACGATGCATATACACGTTTGATGCACGATGCACGATACACGGACCGCACGAAACGAACGATTGCAGATAGGCACGGTAGCGAGGTTAATCGATTTACTCGGTTTTTTTCGCCCAAGTGAACAAGGCAATTAATCAATTTATAAATAAAACCATCATTAAAACTAACACATACACACACACACGAAAAAAAACAACGAATGTTCTATAATAGGAAGTCACATGTTCTAAATCGTGTCGAAATTACAAATAATTGTTGTTACACATTGAATTTATTAGATCTATAACGATCCTATGCTTTGAACAATTATTTATTCGCGCCAAGCGTCATAGGTAACCGCATAATATGATTTAATTGGCAGGTGAAGTGATGTGAATCTTACAGCAGGTGAAGTGATCTCCCTTCGTACACAATACAGGGGAGACCACTCTACGTAGTTAACTCATTATTTTTATTAAACATGAATCGATATAAGACTTAAATTGTAACAGACAACGTAAGTAATCTACAGTTAAATGTTGCCATGCGGTGAGTAACCACTTAACTGATTTTGAAAAGCTGAAATTCTAATGCTGGCTTTTAAGGAAGCGTTGAACTCAAAATATATCGTGCGGAACGATTCACACGGAAGGAACGATGCGATAAACGAAACACGATACACGTTACACGATACACGAAACACGTTACACGATACACGAAACACGTTAGAATCGTGCACGATAAACGCACGCACCATACACGAACGATACACGGAAACGGAACGCACGATACACACACGATACACGAAAAATATGCCAACATGAACGCAAGCCCCACTGTAACAGAACCTTTATTAACCCTTTCCCTCATATAGACTCATTTTGACGCACTCAGTAGGTACCACATAAAGCCTGATCTGCGGAAAACCACAGTTAAACCTTACCAAATTTAATTACAAAATCCTCATTTCCAGACCACTGAGGAGCAGCGAACAGCATAAAACCTGGTTTTATGCTGTTCGCATAGGTCTTTTCATGGTGTCCTCGATGAGGGAAAGGGTTAATTTGCTGTTAATTGGACCACTTTGTCATTTTTTTATTGTCCTTGATTGCCAATTAATCACCCATGTACATGAATATACAGTACACACCCCTCCCACCCTGTTTTGTTCCCTGAGGCGCGATGTTGTTTTAACAAAGTATCACAATTCAAGTATCTGTCTGGTTTACTAATTAATAAGATAAACAAATAATACTTCACCTGCTTTAAGTAAATAGCACAACGATGTAAATTTCATGCACTGGCATCTAAAAAGCCATATGAAATTTGCGTAATGGTATAGAGAAAAAAGCAATTGGTAAGCAGTAATTATGGAATAAAATTTTATCCCAAAACTAAGAGTCAGTAAAAATTGTCAAATCAAAAGTGTCCCAAAATTTAAAGGCAGAAATAATATTTATTTTCTCAAAAATCAAGGGTGTCCCAAAACTGAGGTTGTCCCAAAACTTAGAAGTACTTGGTAAACTTAAATCACAGTAGTTGTGTTTATAAAGTTTAAGGCCGCTTGTTACAGCGTACTACATTTTCTATGTAGACAAAGAAGGGAAATTTGAGTAGAATTTTTTTTTTAACTTTGAATGATTATAAAAAATCATGAAAGAATCATTTTTATGGAAAAAAAACATCGGGGGTCACTGTCCTTATTAGTCCGCCACCGGCATCGCTGAAGGGGACTAAAGGTTTGCTCTCCGTCAGTTCGTCATACACGTTTTTCTGACTTTTTTTTTCTAAATGCTTGCAGATATTGATCTTATATTTGGTATGTAAGTCAACCACCTTGATCAGATCAGTTACAGATCAAGTTCAAGTTTCATTCCTGTCCGCTAATTTCTGACGAAATTACTGGCCTTGGACATAAAAAATTCCCTTAAAATAGCAGTTTTCTGTTGTTTGTTTTTTCAAAACCCTAGCAGATACTGATGATATTCGGTATGTGAGTCTACCATCATGAGTGACAGATCATGTTTGAGTTTCATTGTGGTCCAAAAATTTTGACAAAGTTACGGGCCTTGGACTAGCAATTTACCGAACTTTTTTTTCTAAATTCTTTCAGATATTGATCTAATACTTGGTATGTGAGTCAACCACCATGAGTTACAAATCAGGTGTGAGTTTTATTCCGGTCCACTAATTTTTAATGAAATTACAGGCCTTGGACATAAAATTTCTTTAAAATAGCAGTTTTCCTGACATTTTGATATTTATTGTTGTTTTCACTTTCATCAAAAGTATTGATCAAATAATCGACTTTGGCGGGTTTTCTTTTTGCCGGTAGGGGACTTAGTATTGCCTAAGCAATACTTTAAGAATGCTTGTTTATGAATACCTGCCGCTGATTGTGATATATTAGCTACTAATAAGTAGCCTGTCAAAGCAATACCATAGGCTGATCCTGTTCTAACCAGTTTTGACAGGAGATAGTGAAATTGTCTGCTACCATAAATAGATGTGTATAAGGCTATTTTGATGAATTTTCAAAACGCCTGGTGTCAAAATTCAGGACATATAATACGTCTACGTCTGCTTATTGAAACCCCTGAGCAATAGGCATCAAAGTTTGATTTGAAAAGAATCTCTTTTGCAATTGATGTGAACAAAATTGATGGATAGAATAAGTGAATCTGCGTGTAGAGTGATCTTCATAATCAGAATATATTGGACCCATCTAGTTCAACTCTTGCGAATATGTTTCAATTAGTAATATCTGTAACACTTATAAGATTGTGTCTGTTGATTCAGTTGTTATGAAAGCAACAAAAACATTTTGCCTGAAAAATGGCGACCATTTGTAGAATGCGATCATTAGAGATTGCAAACTTAAATTGATTTACATTACTCTGTTGCAATGTGACAAAATTAAAAATAAAGACATGTGAATAGTCTATTTTTAGCTTGACTATTCGAGGAATATGAGAGCTATTGTAGTCACCCTGGCGTCGGCATTGGCGTTGCAGCTTTTGGTTAAAGTCTTGCATGCAAGTTACTATCAACCTTATATCTCAATAACTATTTATGGTATTGACTTGAAAGTTTATAAATATGTTCAGGGGCATCAGACAACCAAGCAGATAACTCATTACTGAATTTATTACGAATTATGGCCCCTTTTTAACTTAGAAATTTTGGTTGTTTTGCATGCAATAGAAAATTTGGTTGAAGTTTTGCGTGCAAGCTACTTTCTAGTTTGTATCTCAATAACCATTCATGGTATTGACTTGAGTTTATGAATATGTTTAGGGTCATCATACAACCAAGGTAGATAACTCTTGATAGAATATATTACAAATTATGGCCCCTTTTTAACTTAGAAATTTTGGTTAAAGTTTTGCATGCAAGATACTCTCATGCTTATATCTCAGTATCCAGGCATGTGATTGATTTGAAACATCTTTAATATGTTTAGGGGTATCATACTTTCATGGTAATATTAAAATTATGGCCCCTTTTTAATTAGAAATTTTGGTTTAAGTTTTGCATGCAAGGTACTTTCATGCTAATATCTCAGTATCCAGGCATGGGATTGATTTGAAATATCTTTAATATGTTTAGGAGTATCATACTATCAAGGTAGATAACTTTTGATGGAATATACATTATTTTTCAGCTTGTTCCCAAGGACTTCGGTTTTACAAGGTTCTACTGTATGCAGATATATAAAATTAATTTAAATTACTCATTTTTAGCTCAACTATTCGAAGAATATGAGGGCTATTGTAGTCGCCCTGGCGTTGGCGTTGCAGCCTTTGGTTAAGTTTTGCGTGCAAGTTACTATCAACCTTATATCTCAATAACCATTTATGGTATTGATTTGAAAGTTTATAAATATGTTCAGGGGCATCAGACAACCAAGTAAGATAACTCTTGACTGAATTTAATATGAATTATGGCCCCTTTTGAACTTAGAAATTTTGGTTGTTTTGCATGCAATAGAAAATTATGTTAAAGTTTTGCGTGCAAGCTACTATCTAGTTTGTATCTCAATAACCATTCATGGTATTGACTTGAAAGTTTATGAATATGTTCAGGGGCATCAGACAACCAAGGTAGATAACTCTTGATGGAATACATTACAAATTATGGCCCTTTTTTAACTTAAAAATTTTGGTTAAAGTTTTGCATGCAAGATACTCTCATGCTTATATCTCAGTATCCAGGCATGCCATTGATTTGAAGCATCTTTAATATGTTAAGGGGTATCATACTTTCATGGTAGGTAACTCTTGATGGAATATGTTACAAATTATGGCCCTTTTTTAACTTAGATATTTTGGTTTAAGTTTTGATTGCAAGGTACTTTCATGCTAATATCTCAGTATCCAGGCATGGGATTGATTTGAAACACCTTAAATATGTTTAGGGGTATCATTCTTTCATGGTAGAGAACTCTTAATAGAATATGTTACAAAATTATGACCCCTTTTTAACTTAGTTTTGCATGCACAGTGTTATTGTGCTTATGTCTCAGCAACTAGGCATGGGATTGATTTTAGACATCACAAAAATATTAAGGGGTATCAGACTATCAAGGCATATCATTTTTATACCCCCCGCACAATGAAGTTGTAAGGGGGGTATACTGGATTCAGCTTGTCCGGCCGTCTGTCGGTTTTCTTGTCTGGGCTGTAACTCAAAAAGTATAAAAGGCATCAAGATGAAACTTCATATGTGGATAGATCTCATTGAGGGGGAGTGCAGTGACCAAGACCCATAACTCTCTGTCGTGTAATTTTAGAGTTATTACCCTTTGTAAATTTTTATTGTCCGGGCCGTAACTCAAAAAGTATAAAAGATATAAAAATGAAACTTGATATGTGGATAGATCTAATTGAAGGGAAGTGCAGTGATCAAGAACCGTAACTTTGTCGCTTAATTTTGGAGTTATTGCCCTTTGTAAATTTTCATACTTAATTTTTGTCCGGGTTGTAACTCAAAAAGTATAAAAGATATCAAGTTGAAACTTCATATGTTGACAGATATCATTGAGGGGGCCTGCAGTGACCAAGAACCATAATTCTCTTGTCACGTAATTTCGGAGTTATTGTCCTTTGTTGATTTTCATACTTAATGTTTGTCCGGGCTGTAACTCAAAAAGTATAAAAAATATTAAGATGAAACTTCATATGTAGATAGATCTAATTGAAGGGAAGTGCAGTGATCAAGAACCGTAACATTGTCGCTTAATTTTGGAGTTATTGCCCTTTGTAAATTTTCATACTTAATTTTTGTCCGGGTTGTAACTCAAAAAGTATAAAAGATATCAAAATGAAACTTCATACATGGATAGATCTCATTGAGAGGGCGTGCAGTAACCAAGAACCATAACTCTCTGTCGCGTATTTTTGGAGTTATTGCCCTTTGTAAGTTTTCATACTTTTTGTCTGGGCTGTAACTCAAAAAGTATAAAAGATATCAAGATGAAACTTGAAACAAGAACTGTAAACTTCATTCCTGTGACAAAGTGACATGCTGGGGGTATTTGCCCCATTACAATGGCAGTTCTAGTTGACTATTATTATGTACAGGGTATGTGAAGGGCAAGAATTTAAATAGATTTCATTTCATTTACCAACAAGCATTTTGAATAGTCAAGCGTGCTGTCCTCTGACAGCTTTTGTTACAAACACCTAGTGACATTTGGCCTTGACCTTTAGTGTTAAACTTGTCAGTATGTAAACAGGTTAGAAAACAACAATTTAAAGTTCAAGTTGAGTTCAAAATCAATATCTTCATTTGTAGGATTGTTATGATTTCAGATGAAGTACAAATTGCCCCCATTTTACAAGAGGTGCCTAAGCTTTCTAGGGTTTTCAAAGGAAGAGGAGGGCCACATGGAGGAAGTGACAATACAGAATGGTAATGAACAAGCTCTTAGCAGGTTGTGTATTGTATAATTGTATAGCAGATAATGTATATTAACATCAGGGTCATCTTCATCCCACATCTGAAGTAACATCATATCTTTATTTGCCTTTCTTGTTTTTAGGTCAACTATTCTAAGGGGCCGCCGTGGCTGAGCGGTTACAGTTGTGGACTACAAATCTCTCAGCCCCTCACCGCTGTGGGTTCGAGTCCCGGTAGGGACTTCGGATTTTTCATGTGAGGAAGCCTTCCAGCTGGCTTGCAGTAGGTCGGTGGTTCTACCTGGGTACCTCTGTGTACTCGGGGTCTTCCTCCACCTGTAATTAGCTGGACGTCGCTATATGATTGAAATACTTTCGCAGCGACGGTAAACCCCAATACAACAACAACAACTATTCTAAGAATAGGATGAGCTATTGGAGGCATCCCGGCTTCGGCGTCTAGCTATGTTTAACATTGCCATTATCTCCACTTTACTTGATGGATGACCCTCAAATGTCAAGTAGAAGGAGACACAGTAACTCTTGGAAATATTTGTTTCATATTTATGGGCCTTTTTGGACTTAGAAAAAATGTTAAAACTTGTTTAACATTGCTATTATCTACAATTTCATTACATGGATGTCCATCATAATTCACACATGATATTGCATACCTGTGTCAGTGGTCAGGTTCTGTCATGAATTTTAAGATAGTAATGCTTCTTTTTTTTATGTAGAATCTCAGTTAAGGTTTTCACACCACCTCATTTTTGTGTCGCCTGACTAGAGGCAAGCAACATATAGGGGTTACTTTTGTCAGGGGCGTCCCCATCTGCTTGTCCAAAGCATATCTTTGTCACGATAACTTGGAATGACTTGAGACTTGATATGTATGTTTCTTGCAATGACCTGGAGTGCAGTGCACAAGAACCATAACTCTACCTTGTGTGTTTTTTTAGTTATTCCCCTTTGATTGATTTTCTTAGAGCATTTCTTTGGATCATAACTTTTTCACCATAAGTTTGAATGACTTGAGACTTGGTATGTATGTTTCTTTCATTGACCCAGAGTGCAGTGCACAAGAACCATAACTCTCCTTTTGTGCTTCTTGAGTTATTTCCCTTTGATTGATTTTCTTAGACATTTCTTGTGGATCATAATTTTTCACCATCAGTTTGAATGACTTGAGACTTGATATGTATGTTTCTTCCAATTACCTAAGTGCAGTGTGCAAGAACCATAACTCTATCTTGTGCGTTTTTGGAGTGATTCCCCTTTGATTTTATTAGTGTATTTCAAGTAAGAATGAGATGCATAGTTGGGAATGAGAATCTTGTAAACTTGTAAGCATGTCTGCATAGGTCATTTTTTATTGGTGTTCCTATCAGAAAAAGGATTAAAAAACAAAAAAGTAATCATATTTCATTATACTTGTTAATATGTTTAAGTTATATAGTCCTTACATTTTTTATTTGATCTTTATAAGCCTTTCTCTGTTTGATGCCAACATCATTGCGCATTAACACCCCATCCTTAAAAGAAAGTGACCAACTGGCATCTCAACTGTCAACAGATAAGTCATCGTCTGGCGACACATCTGACTCGCAGAGTTCTAGTTTCACTTAACTGTTTGAGGTATTGCTTTGAAACTTTGAATACCTGTTTATGACCATCACCCCTACTTGTACATGGCAAGAGTACATAACTCTGTCTTACATTTTGACATAATTATTCCCCTTTTCTGACTTGATTTATCTTTTTGTACTAACTTATTTATTCAATGAACTCTTTGAGATATTGTTTTAAAACTGAGCACATGTTTATTGCTATTGGGTATATTTTAATAATACTTTGCCTTTAATGGCAATATTTATTTTTATTGACAAGCATTTGAATAGTCGAGCATGCTGTCGTACAGACAGCTCTTGTTATACCCCAACTACCCTAGCAGGGTTTTTCCTCCTTATATTAGCGCTACCAGAAAACGGAGGCGTTCCCAATCGCCATATCTGACTATTTTTCCCTATCACAAGTATTAAAATTCCCAATTTGAAGAATCGGTGATGTTTTTTTTTCATGTGTTAAAATATGATCTTAGAGTTAAAAAAAAAATATCCATGTCATAATGTAGCAGTTGCAAAAAAAAAAAGAATTCTTACATAACAGGTTATATCCATTGTTTAGCTGCTTCTCAACTAAAACAATTGATAAGAGGCACCTCAAAGAACCAAGCTGGAGAGATCAAAAAGGCCACATGACCAGTTTCACATCCTTTGAACTGTTCTGCAGCAGTTTGTTAATGTGTGTGTAGTGATGTCATACAAGGTGACCCACCCACCCCCTCCCTTTTTATTAGCCATGATAAAGTGCTTTTAGACAGACTATATTTAATACTATTTTTATCCCATATTATGCTGAATATTCATATAATAACCCTTGGTTTTCTAGTTATATTACATTCCACCTCTCTTTAAATATTTATCATCTTAATCATTGAATCCTCACCTTTCTCCACAGACCAGAATGGCTATGACAAACAGTGCAGACCCTAATCAAGGGGCTTCTATAACTATTGTATTATAAAATAAGTATCTGTTCATTTTCAATTCTGTAAATTTATAATTACTGTTAAAAATGATGCAAATTTTTCCCAATTAGAGCAGAACTGATACAATTCCCAAATAGCTGAAAAAAAAACCTGCCTAGGTTAAGGGGTGTTATATAGGAATCACTTTGTCCATCCGTTTGTCTGTCCCGAAATTTTTTGTTCAGCTCTAACTTAACAATTCCTCGTTGGATTTCCAAATGGTTTGGCATATATGTTTACCATATTAAGATGGAGTGTTGCATGAAAGAATCAGATTGCTAGCTCAAAGGTCAATGTCATACTTTGAGGCAGCAGTAAAAAGTCAATGCCAATATGCTTGTCCAGGCTGTAACTTAACAATGCCTTGCTGGATTTCCAAATGGTTTGGCACAAATGTTCACCATATTAAGATGGAGTGTTGCATGAAAGAATAGGATTGCTGGATTTTCAAATAGTTTAGTTCAAATGTTTACCATATTAAGACTGAGTGTCAAGTGAAAAAACCAGGTTGTTCGCTCAAAGGACAAGGTTATACTTAGAGGTTAACAAAAGAAAATCAATGCAAATATGCTTTTTTATGGATGATTACTCATTATGTATTGATTGTTGCTTGTTTTCTTCCCATCATCTTCTTAAAATAAATTAAAGAATCTTATAACGTTCATTTCATAGAAAAATTATTAACTACCTCTAAAATAATCCAACTTATATGACAAAGATTACAGGCTACATTCTTTCTGCATGCCAGGACCATATTTTTACAACAGACTTTGATGGGTATGTCAGCTGGTAAATAAGATTAATATGTTATTGACTGACAAATGGCAGGGCAGTGGGGGTATTAATCACTTCAGTGATAGGTCTAGTTTTTTTTGTGCTCGTTGAACATTTAAGACCTTTCTTTTCCATGTATTGCTAAGTCAGCTGTTTGCAAACAGTATCACAAACAAAACCATGTGTTCTTTTGAGTAAACCAGGTCATTCATTGACTCCCAATTAATCCCAGTGTAGCTATTTGATAGCCTGTAAGCACAGGGACTTGCTCCCGTATGTTTAACACACACACACACACACACACACACACACACTGTGCATACAATATCAACAAAGGTGGACATCTTTTCAGGGGTCGACTCGCTTTAACTTCGTTTTTTCAATTTATTCGAATAATTCTATGAAATTTACATACGGAATCAATCAAATATACATTTCTCTATCGAAATACACAAAAATATCGAGAAACTTATCTTTCTTTCTCTATTTAATTGTTTGAAATAGTTGTGAATCCGAGAAAAGGACAACCTGGACCAGAGGCGATAGTAATTTTCGGGATGATTCGGACTATTACGCTGCAAAATCGGTCAGCGATATTGCGAATTCTTCAAATATTCAAATTTTAAACAGTTTGACAGTTGCCGGGAAAATATTCGCTTATCACTGACCAATATCGCAGGGAAAAAATCCGAGTTATCCAGAAATCCATATTGCTTCTGGTCAGGGTTGTTGTCCTTTTGTCGGTTTCACAAATATTTCGAACAAATAAAAATACATAGGGAGAACAGTTTCACGATGTTTTTATATATTTAGATAGAGAAATATATTTTTTATTTAATCCGTACATAAATTACATAGATTAATTAGAATGATCGGGTAAAAACGAGTTGAAGCGAGTGGACCCCAGAAATGATGTCCACCCTTGTTGATAGTTATGTGAACAGTGAATGTTTTTGTTATCATATAGGAGAAAGTCCCTGTGCTGTAAGTCAATTTAAAATACATCTGTTATCACTGGAAAGGCCTGTTTAATATAAAGTTTGAGAATGATCATCATACGTAAGTCAAGGACATTTCTTAGGTATTTTGGGAAAATAAAGTTATGCACTTCATTGGGAAAACTGCTTGCAAAAAAAAAAAAAAAAATCTATAGATTTTGAAAGAAAAAGGTTCTTGGATGAATCTGCTTGATTTTGTGGTCCATCATCTATAGATCGGGGGCATATTGTTTTTGGTCTTTCTTTGACTGTCTGTTTGTCATAAAATGTTAACCTTGACCATAATACGGAAGTCCTTCCACCTACAGCCTCCAAACTTTACAGATGCATGCACCTTAATGAGCTCCACTCTCCACCCCAACCCCATTGACCTTGACCTTCAAATGACCCTGAGCCCCAAGGTTTTGGGGTATGGCTTTCATTTGAACGTTGCACTTGCGAAGAACTTTCAGTTGTGATTTGGCCATAATATCTCACAATGGGACAGCTACAAAAAAAAAAACAACAACTTATATAGAGGTTGAATTTTGAGTATTTAGATGAACAGGCTTGAATAGTTACTTCAGTGCTGTTTTAATCATTTTTAGCTCGACTATACGAAGAATTTGATAGCTATTGTAGTCAGCGTCGGCATTGGCGTTGCAGCTTTTGGTTAAAGTTTTGCATGCAAGTTACTGTCAACCTTATATCTCAATAATCATTTATGGTGTTGACTTGAAAGTTTATAGATATGTTCAGGGGCATCAGACAACCATGGTAGATAACTCTTGACTGAATTTAATATGAATTATGGCCCCTTTTTAGCTCGACTATTCGAAGAATATGAGAGCTATTGTAGTCGCCCTGGCGTCGGCGTCTGTGTCGGCGTTGGCATTGCAGCTTTTGGTTAAAGTTTTGCGTGCAAGTTACTATCAACCTTATATCTAAATAACCATTCATAGTATTGGCTTGAAAGTTTATAAATGTGTTCAGGGGCATCAGACAATCAAGATAGATAACTCTTGATGGAATTATATATGAATTATGGCCCCTTTTTAACTTAGAAATTTTGGTTAAAGTTTTGCATGCAATAGAATATTTGGTTAAAGTTTTGCGTGCAAGCTACTACAGTGGGGCTTTCGTTCATGTTGGCAAACGAACCGCACGTTACACGCACGATAAACGCAAACGAACCGCACGATACACGCACGTTACACGATAAACGAACGAACGAACGATAAACGAACGATGCATATACACGTTTGATGCACGATACACGATGCACGATACACGGACCGCACGAAACGAACGATTGCAGATAGGCACGGTAGCGAGGTTAATCGATTTACTCGGTTTTTTTCGCCCAAGTGAACAAGGCAATTAATCAATTTATAAATAAAACCATCATTAAAACTAACACATACACACACACACGAAAAAAAAACAACGAATGTTCTATAATAGGAAGTCACATGTTCTAAATCGTGTCGAAATTACAAATAATTGTTGTTATACATTGAATTTATTAGATCTATAACGATCCTATGCTTTGAACAATTATTTATTCGCGCCAAGCGTCATTGGTAACCGCATAATACGATTTAATTGGCTATCTTACAGCAGGTGAAGTGATCTCCCTTCGTACACAATACAGGGAGACCACTCTACGTAGTTAACTCATTATTTTTATTAAACATGAATCGATATAAGACTTAAATTGTAACAGACAACGTAAGTAATCTACAGTTAAATGTTGCCATGCGGTGAGTAACCACTTAACTGATTTTGAAAAGCTGAAATTCTAATGTTGGCTTTTAAGGAAGCGTTGAACTCAAAATATATCGTGCGGAACGATTCACACGGAAGGAACGATGCGATAAACGAAACACGTTACACGATACACGTTACACGATAAAGGAAACCAAAACCCCTTGGTTACACGAAATACGTTCACGATAACGAAACACGCTTTTTTAATTAGAAATTTTGGTTAAAGTTTTGTATGCAAGCTACCATCCAGTTTGTATCTCAATAACCATTCATGGTATTGACTTGAAAGTTTATGAATATGTTAAGGGGCATCAGACAACCATGGTAGATAACTCTTGATAGAATATGTTACAAATTAAAGCCCCTTCTTAACTTAGAAATTTTGGTTAAAGATTTGCATGCAAGGTACTTTCGTGCTTATATCTCAGTACTCAGGCATGGGATTGATTTGAAACATCTTTAATATTGGGGTATAAAGGAAGATAACACTTGATGGAAAAATTCCCCCTTTTAATTTTTTAAATCCCTTATATCTCAGAAATTGCTTGTGGAATTGACTAGAAAGTTAAGAAGTGTCTTCAAGGGCATCAGAAAACAGGAGGATAACTTTTGGACTGATGCAAATTATGGCCCTTTTCTAACATGGATTTTTGGTTTAAGTTTTGCATGCACAGTGTTATTGTGCGTATGTCTCATTAACTAGGCATGGGATTGATTTTAGACATCATAAATATATTAAGGGGTATCAGACTATCAAGGTATATCATTTTTGACTATTATTATGTACAGGGAATGTGAAGGGCAAGAATTTAAATAAATTTCATTTGATTTACCAACAAGCATTTTGAATAGTTGAGCGTGCTGTCCTCTGACAGCTCTTTTTGTTGTTTTTTTTCGAGATAAAGTCGAAGGGAGACAAATGTTAATGTTTGTTGCGGGATTGTTTCAGGTGGAACATTTGCGTCTGCAGGAGATGAGGACTGTACACATCTTGTGGTGGACGAGGCCGTGAAGGAACTACCCACAGATATCCACCTGCCTCGTCATGTTGTTAAAGGGGAGGTAAGTCAGGTTGTTCAGTATCAGGGATGGTAAATCCAATTATTATCAGGAGTAAAATTTCACTTGCCCTGGTCAGTGAAAATTACGGCAGGGCTAGTGAAGTTTCAGAGGATTTCTTTGTAATATTCTTGATTTTACTGTCTTAAATTTCAGACAGGCTATAAAGCAGTGTGAGTGATAATTTTTCAGTAATTCAGCACTCCTGATTAAGTTTTATGGAGGTAAATATAGAATATTCATTTAACATAAAGAATGATGCAAATTTTACTTTAAGGGGAGGTAATTTGGTATAAGATCAGTTATGGTTATAATACCTAAGCTAAGATGAATATCACAGCAACAAAGAGCAAAAGCAAGTCTGCCATCATTCTCATATTATGTAGTAATTAAGTAGTAAGTATTGCTTCATTTTTCTCTGATGCAAAAGTTCTTCCTATCAAACATGAACCTGAGAAAAATTTTCAAACTAATTTCCCTGATGCAGATTCTCATTGGAAGCAGAAGGTTGTGGATATGATCCCAGGGTTTGATATACCAAAGTCATAAATAATGGTACTCCCTTGCTCGGCATTCGGCATATAAGGGTAGTTCAAGGACAAGTTTGGGGCATCTGTGGCTGAGAAGGGTAAAGTCGCTGACTTTAACACTCACTTAGCCTCTCAACGTGTTGGTTCGAGTCCCGGCAGGGTCATTCATATTTTCATGTGAGGAAGCCTTCCAGCTGGCTTGCGGTAGGTCGGTGGTTCTACCCGGATGCTTCCTTGCATTCGGGGTCTTCCTCCACCTGTAATTAGCTGGACGTCGCTATATGACTGAAATACTGTCGAAGTGACGATAAACTCAAATAGTCAAGTCCAGGACAATTTTGCCAGGTATCAGTATAATGTGACTGTGTGTTATAATATGCAACATGTATAAGGCGAGATATTGCAGTGTGGCAACACTATCTGTCTCAAGTAGACAAAGTCTCCAAATAATTGAAATACTGTTGGTGGGACGTCGAACCCAACAAAGAAACAAATTTTCATATATATATATATAAAAAAAAATCAAAAAAAATCCAATATTTCATTTCTTAACAAACATTGTTAGTCATTATGGCAATTATTTATGTCAGCTGAGTCACCTACTTAGATATTTTGTAAAACCAGAATGATGAATACATTTCTACCTAAGTTAAGAATTTATTTACTACTTTGCACAAAGTTTTATTTTTGGAATTTGAGCTACCTGTTTCTTTTCCCCCAAGTAAGTCAGGAAACCATCCCATTGACACATTATGCAATTATGGTTAATTTGTGCTATTTTTACTGAATATGAAATATCACACAAACTTAAAAACATAACAAAAGTCTATTAATTTATACATTTAGGGAACAATGTAAAAACCTTTCAGACTTGACAATTAACTTTCATATATGTTTATTAGTAAATGTATTTAATTTCCTTGAAGGACTAGCAAGCATACATTGTCTATATAAGCACAATTTTAGACTTGCCTAACTTGGTAGTACAGTAATAGAAGTTGCAAAATATTTGTTGCAGTGGTTCTGGGCCTGTATACAGATGGAAGCATGTGCAATGGAGAATATTTATACCTTTCAAAAGGTAAGAAACTGTTTCTTGTCTTTATTTCATAATTTCTACCAAATTTCAAGTAGAAAATTAATATTCATCATTAAGCAGTCAGAGAAAAATATCTTCCATTTGCAGATTTCATTTAGATTTTGAGAGATTTCTTTATTTACCTCATTGTAGATAGATATGGACACTGATTTTGAAATATTTTAGGGTTGAAATAAGCCATTTTTCTGTGTCTTTGAAATCCTTGATTATAATTTGACATCATACTTTGCAGTTTTGATGTCTTAAGGTAATTCCTCCATCATTAAATTATGATCATGGTCCATCAAGTGCTTGTGGGAATTTTATAGTAAAGAATCCTTTATAGACTTTGAGCAAACGAGTATTAAACTCTAAGGTCAAAAGGATGCTTGCATATTCACTTAAGTCTTTAAGCATTCCAAAATGAAGAAAGGACAAGTCTAGTTTTGAGGGGTGAATGTGAAAAGGTTCTAAACTTTTCAGGAGAAGGTTAAACCTTTTTTAGCTCACCTGAGCACAACATGCTCATGGTGAGCTTTTGTGATCGCCTTTTGTCCGTCGTGCATGCATGCGTCCGTCGTCAACAATTTCTTTAAACAACATCTTCTTCTAAACTACTCACTGGATTTTGATAAAACTTCACAGGAATGTCCATTATGGGGCCCTTTACCAAAGTTGTTAAAATTATTATGATTGGTCAAAAATCTAGGTCACAGCTAAAAATAGATTTTAAAAATGAAAATTTTAAAAATCTTCTTCTCCGAAACCACAAGGCCTAGCCTTTTGATTTTTGGTATGTAGCATGATCTTATGACTATCTACCAAGATTGTTCAAATTATGACCCTGGGGTCAAAATTGGCCCCACCCCAGGGGTCACTTGATTTAACATAGGCTAATATAGGAAAAAAAACTTGAAAAATCTTCTTCTCAGAAACCACAAGGCCTGGGGTTTAGATATTTGGTGTGCAGCATTGTCTAGTAGATCACTACCAAGTTTGTTCAAATCATGGCCCTGGGGTCAAAATTGGCCCAGCATCAGGGGTCACTTGATTAAACATAGGCTAATATAGAAAAAAAAACTTGAAAAATCTTCTTCTCCGAAACCACAAGGCCTGGAGTTTAGATATTTGGTATGTAGCATTGTCTACTGGGTCTCTACCACGTTTTTACAAATCATGACCATTGGGTCAAATTTGGCCCCACCAAAGGGGTCCCTGATTTTACATAGGCTAATCAAAACAAGGCCTGGAGTTTAGATATTTGGTATGTAGCATTGTCTACTGGATCTCTACCACGTTTTTCAAATCATGACCCTGGGTCAAAATTTGGCCCCACCCCAGGGGTCACTTGATTTAACATAGCTAATATAGGAGAAACCTGAAAAAAATCTTCTCCGAAACCACAAGGTCTGGAGTTTAGATATTTGGTATGTAACATGGGCTAATAGACCTCTACCAAGTTTGTTCAAATCATGACCCTGGGGTCAAAATTGGCTCGGTCCTAGGGGCCACTTGATTTTAAATAGCCTAATGATACCAGGTGAGCGATCCAGGGCCTCATGGCCCTCTTGTTATTTTGTAAGTTTGAAGTTAACAATTAATATCAATATCTCTGAAATATAAATGATTAATCACTAATACTTCTCAAATATTTTTAAATTTAGGATCAAGATTAACACACACATAAAATATAGCAAAAATGTTATAAAAATGGTTTTGTTTTATCAATTTAAGTAAGTGCTCGAAAGGTCAAAGAAACATTGTTTTGAAACCAAAAAAAGTTCATTATTTATTATTCACCTTCATTTTCATCTGTATTTTATTCATTATTCACCTTCATCTGTATTTTGCTCATTATTTACCTTCATCTGTATTTTGTTCATTATACATTATTTACCTACATTTGTATTTTGTTCATTATTCACCTTCATCTGTATTTTGTTTGTTATACATTATTTACCTAAATCTGTATTTTGTTCATTATTCACTTACATCTGTATTTTGTTCGTTATACATTATTCACCTACATCTGTATTTTGTTCGCATTATTCACCTACATCTGTATTTTGTTCGTTATACATTATTCACCCACATCTGTATTTTGTTCGTTATACACTTTTTTGTATTACTGTTTTTCATTATCACACACGATTTGTTCATTATACCACATCTGTATTTTGTTCTTATACATTATTCACTTCATCCTGTATTTTGTTCATTATACATTATTCCACATCGTATTTGTTACTTATTCACTACATCTATTTTGTTCATTTTTCACCTACATCTGTATTTTGTTCATTATTCACCTACATCTGTATTTGTTCTATACTATTCACCTTCATCTGTATTTTGTTACATTATCCCACATTATTACCACACCACTGTATTTTTGTTGTTTTCATTATTTACCCACATCTGTATTTTGTTCCTTATTCATCCACATCTGTATTTTGTTCATTATTCACCTTCATCTGTATTTTATTATTTACCATTATTTCCCACCATCATTCTGTAATTTTGTTCATACATTATTCACCTTCATCTGTATTTTGTTCATTATACATTATTCACCTACATCTGTATTTTGTTCATTATTCACCTACATCTGTATTTTGTTCATTATACATTATTCACCCACACCTGTATTTTGTTCATTATTCACCACATCTGTATTTTGTTGTTCATTATTACCACATCTGTATTGTTCCTTATTCACCACGATTCACATTCTCTGTATTTTGTTCATAAACATTATTCACCGCATCTGTATTTTGTTCATTATTCACCTTTCTGTATTTTGTTCATTATACATATTCACTACATCTGTATTTGTTCATTATCACCTACATCTTTTTGTCGTTATACTATTCACCCACACTGTATTTTGTTCATTATTCACCTTATCTGTATTTGTTATTAACATTATTCACCTACATCTGTATTTTGTTCATTATTCACCTACATCTGTTTTTTGTTCGTTATACATTATTCACCCACACCTGTATTTTGTTCGTTATACATTATTTACCCACATCTGTATTTTGATCCTTATTCATCCACATCTGTTTATTGTTCAGTATTCACCTACATCTTTATTTTGTTCATTATACATTATTCACCCACATCTGTATTTTGTTCATTATACATTATTCACCCACATCTGTATTTTGTTTATTGTTCAGTATTCACCCACATCTGTATTTTGTTTATTGTTCAGTATTCACCCACATCTGTATTTTGTTTATTGTTCAGTATTCACCCACATCTGTATTTTGTTCATTATACATTATTCACCCACATCTGTATTTTGTTTATTGTTCATTATCACCTACATCTGTATTTTGTTCATTATACATTATTCACCTACATCTGTATTTTGTTCATTATTCTGCCACATCTGTATTTTGTTTATTGTTCAGTATTCACCCACATCTGTATTTTGTTTATTGTTCAGTATTCACCCACATCTGTATATTGTTTATTGTTCAGTATTCACCCACATCTGTATTTTGTTCATTATACATTATTCACCCACATCTGTATTTTGTTTATTGTTCATTATTCACCCACATCTGTATTTTGTTTATTGTTCAGTATTCACCCACATCTGTATATTGTTTATTGTTCAGTATTCACCCACATCTGTATTTTGTTCATTATACATTATTCACCCACATCTGTATTTTGTTTATTGTTCATTATTCACCTACATCTGTATTTTGTTCATTGTTCATTATTCACCTACATCTTTTTTTTGTTCATTATACATTATTCACCCACATCTGTATTTTGTTTATTGTTCATTATTCACCTACATCTGTATTTTGTTTGTTATACATTATTCACCTACGTCTGTATTTTGTTCTTTATACATTATTCACCCACATCTGTATTTTGTTCATTATTCACCTACATCTGTATTTTGTTTGTTATACATTATTCACCCATATCTGTATTTTGCTCGTTCTTCATTATTCACCTACATCTGTATTTTGTTCATTATTCATTATTCACCTACATCTGTATTTTGCTCGTTCTTCATTATTCACCTACATCTGTATTTTGCTCATTATTCAATATTCACCTACATCTGTATTTTGTTTAACTACATTCTTTAGTTACCTAGTAAAGTGAGAAATGAAATCACTTAGAATTTTTTCACAAATTTAATGAATGCGAAAAAATGTTCTAAGTCATAAATATGAATATAAAATATATACAAATATAAAATAAAATAATATCAAATAAAAACAAAATTTTATATATGTTTTTTTTTCATGAATGCTTGATAATAACATATTTAGTTGTTTTCACAGTTTTCTGTAAAGAGAAGGTGATTTTGAGTAAAAATGTCACGTAGAACCTTTTTACTTTCACCTCTTGATTTAGAAATTCAGCATGGTAAGGATTAAAGATCTGGTAGTCATAGGCTCTTTGACAACCCGTTTCATTAGTTGTGGTTGTGGTGTATTGTTTGGTATCATGCAACTTACTGCAGGCTATGAAAGTGAAATAGATATGGTTATCTCCAAGACTGGTGTACTGTGACAGGATGTGGTATCATGCTACTTATTTAAAGTGTGATATGACGTGAGACTGAAAAAAAAATTTCACACAATTAAATTTAGCTCACAGAGCACAACTGCTCAAATCACCCTGCATCTGTCGTCTGTCGTCAACAATTTGCTTTAAACAACACCTCCTCTAAAATCGCTAAGTAGAAATTGATGAAATTTGGCATGGATTATCCTTGGGTGAATCTCCACAAAAGTTGCTAAAATAAACTTGATCCATACAGAACTCTGGTTGCCATGGCACAAATGTTTACCTTATAGTGCTCTACCATGATTTTAAAAATGATGTTGATCCCTTAACAAATGAGGCCGCTAGGGGGTTGGCTAATTTCCTTATAAACTGTATTAAGAAAATTTCAAAATTCTTCTTCTATGAAGCCAATGGTCAGACTTTAATTTCACCTTATGAATGTCTACCATGATTACTAAAATAAAATTGATTCCTTGAAAAATGAGGCACTTAGGAGGTCTGCTTATTTCCTTATATACTAACTCCATATAGAAGATTTCAAAGATTTCTTCCTCTATGAAACCATTGGTTAGAATTCAGTTTCTTTTGCATGAATGGTCACCTCATGGCTGTCTACCATAATTGCTAAAATAAAATAAAGAAGATCCCTTGAAAAAATGAATCACATAGGAGGTGGTCTAGTTTCCTTATAATTTATACTCTATATAGAAAATTTAAAAATGCTTCTCTCTTGGAATAATGATCAGAATTAATTCTTGTATTGCACCATTGATTACCTCAAGGTTTCATACCATAAAGTGTAAACATTTTTGATTCCTCGAAAAATGAGGCCTCCGGATGATTGACTAACTTAAGAATTTCTTCTATCTGAAACTTGAATTTGGTTGTTGCTGGAAGAAACCAGGTAAAATCAAGTGACTTGAATTATTCTAAATAAGCTGGTGTACTCTGGTGAGCGATCTTGAGCCATATGGCCCTTTTTTAGTGTTTTAAAACATTCTTACTGTTTATATGAAAAGGAGTGACCTATTTCTGTTTCTGTCTTCCAAATGTTGATTGAAAAACTGTGCCAGGATCTTTTCTACTTTGAACAATTTTGCCGTCAGTGCTTAATATGTGATCTTGATTTTTTTTTCCACCATAGGCCGAGGCTGTGATGAATTTGTTCACTCCAAGCACCAACATGTCAGGTTCCAAGTCACGGAAACGGAAACGACTGAAAGAAAACATTGCACAGCTAGCGTCAGATGAAGAATTGGAATCTCCACTCTACAACAAGCGACGTTCCAGCGATATGGGAGGCGTTATTAGTCCGAATTCATTCCTGGATGCATCTAACACGCCTGATATCTCGGATGTCAATATCAGTAAGTGTACACTAGGTAATCATGCTTCATGTCTATTTTTCCATCTTCATTTTTTTTTCTCCCCTCATTATCATCAGCTTCCTTTTTTTAGATTTATTTATTTACAGTCAAAACTATCTTAAGAGGTCAGTCAAGGCTAAACATAAAACAAAATGCTAGTACCGGCCCCAGTGGCCGAGTGGTTAGAGCATTTGCCTCTGGAGTGAGAAGTTGAGGGTTCGATCCCGGCCGCAACATACCAAAGACGTAAAAAATGGTACTGTTATAGCTCCCTTGCTTGGTGCTCAGCATATAAGGGTAGTTGCAGGACTGGTTGGCCCGGTATCAGGATAATATGACTTGGTGTGGCCACATGTCTATGGCGTAATACTGCAGTGTGGCAGCACTATATCTGTCTCAAGTAGACATCATTTCCAAATGACTGAAATACTGACAGTGGGACGTTAAACCCAACAAAATAAACAAAACTGATCACTAAATGTAGGTTGACCACTTTGTATGCCCCTTCTTCACATAAATGGAAGCTTTATAGCCATGTTCCATTGTACACTCACATTAAATGAAGCTAGGGGTGGGGTACATTTCAAATTGACCTATCTTTCCCCTCAAAGTCTTCGAAATGTTTGCAGTTGCCGCTTTAGATTTTAAGTCAATCTCTCCTGAAGAGTTTTTGTAATGAAGTATAATGCATGAGACATCTGATAAGACTGCTCAGCCTGATTCATAGGAAACTTAACAGGAAAACTCTCTTATGTTCATCTTGATTTCTCGAAACTATAATTGGATAATAAGTGGATTTGCTAAATAAAGTACATGGAATAGACCCATGAGAAAGTGATATTAGATTGTTATAGATAAATTCGTAATAACTTCTTTTCACCAACAAATCTTAGCACATAGGTACAAGTATATGGTTTCTATATATTCTTCCATTCTGATTTAAACAAAATATTTAGGTTGATGACAAAATTGTCAAAAAAATACTTCCCTTTATGAGTAACAGCATTTGTTCGAAAATGAAATGTTTGGGTATTATTATAAAGGAAAAAAAATGGTGAAATGTGTCCCTTATTATTTAGGTATTACTTAATGCAAAGTAAAGCTGGTGGAATTTGAGCCAGGTCCAAAGATTTAAAAAAAATAAAATAAATAAAAACAAACATTAAGTATGATCTCAGGATTCATCTTATAAATTAACTCAAATCCCTAGAGAATCTAATGGCCATACTTTGAGTTTGCTCTTAAAAATGAGGGTGCTTAGTGAGTTTTGAAACTGGGGGTACAAATAATGTTTTTTGCTGCATTTTGTATCTTTTCATATAGGGAGTCCTTACAATTTTTGGGCTACATGGCCAATTTCGGGGGTAAAAAAAACCAACTCTATAGATAATTAGGCATGATGAAAAGTCCTATGAAGTATAAGTTAACTTTGAAAACACAGGCCAGCTCCATTAAATTTTAGAAAATGAAAGTAGATTTAAAAACTTTTTTTTAGTTTATATGGTCCAAATACAACCTTGTAATTCAGTTTCCTCAGGAGCAAAAATTGATTTGTTAATACAGGAGATATGCTTGTGTCACCACCTGTCCTTCATTCATATAACATGAGGTTTAGGTAGGATTCCAGGTTTTAATGACTGTTCTAGATATTCAAATCTGATTTAATAATGGAATACTTTTTGTTGCTTGCATGTGTATTTTTAACCTGTACTGAGTCATCTAGGGAAAAGGGTTTATTAGAAAACAGACCACCTGAAAGAGGAAGGAAAAAAAAAATCAACAAAAACTGCTTAACCCCAATTCAGTTGGAGTGTAAAATAAAAGGCTTGTTGTATTTTGTAGAAATTACACCAAAAAGTACTCCAGTTGATCCAGGAATAAGTAGGATTTGTGTTGGTTTATACAGTTACTGTGTTATGTTGTGTAGCCATATTACACTGTTTTGTTTTTATTAAGCTTCCTTTTCTTATTGTTTTGAAATGTCAAAATTTTGTTTAATTACAAATACTTCCTCTGATATTTGAAATTGGGAGTACGTTTTCTGTTTTTCCTAATTTTTATTCCCCAATAAGGTTTGCGTGGCAGTATCTTGGGAGAGCAGGGGTTGTTTACCTCTTCTTTGAAAAAAAAAAAGAAGGTTTCCAGGGAAATGTAAAATGGGACTTACAAATAGCAGATTATTGAAGCATTGTGCTTGAATAGATTACTTTTTGATTTGTAAGACATTTGTTTCACTAAAATTATTTTTTATATGTGGAGTTTTTTCTGTGTGTATGATTATTTATGCTGAGAAGGCCCTCTTATGTCTTATAATGGTATTTACACTGACTATTAATGCTTTCTAAATTTAAACAAAAAAAGCAAATAATTGAAATCAATATATTAATGTTAAAACTTGATCAGTAATTACCCCAGCTCCTTTCAGAAGGGATATGAAAATCATTTAAAAAAAAGAAAAAAAGTTTCATTTTAGACATTCCTTATGTGTTATAAGTTAACTGGCCCTGCAAAAGCAAACATAAATAACAGTTAATGATAGTGTACTACTATATTTAAAGGGTATGATTTTTCTTCTTTTTTTTTACTGTTGTTACTGGTTATTTATTGGCTGGGTTGTGTTGCAGACGACAAGGAGACGGTGAAAGTCACTCCCAGACTGCAGGTGGTCCGAGAGTTTCTGCAGACGGAGAAAAACTATGTTAGCATTCTGCACACAATTATTTATGTGAGTATTTATGTTATTTCATTTTGTCATGACCTTTCAGCCTTAATATTGATTCTTCTTCTCTGTCAAAAATCACCCTTTATAATGTAAATTAAAGTTAATAAATGAACATTTTTTTATGGATATGCAGATAATTACCAGATTGCTGAGTGTATGTATTTCTTGGAAATTAATAACTGTTTTGATACTTGCAGAAATCTTTTGAATGAATAATATGTGGTAACTTGTTAGTCTCATTGCTGGACAGTTTCAATTGCATGATATTGTAGTTGCCAAGGTCTGCACTGTTGATAAAGTCCATAAATGACTAAGTTTTCCTAAAGATAAGATGGTCCAGTGGTAGCATATATTCCAGCTGAACCCAAAAGGTGTTGGTTGAACCCTTGGAGGCGCAAAGTACTGGTCCAACCCCCCAGGACCCATCAAGAGGGAACAGTTTAATTAAAGAACTTAATTTCTGATCAGCATGACATGAATAAGTTGTTTAAGCTAAACTATCTGATATGGTATGGCCTATTATGTGGGGAATGAATATCAAAACTTAAAATTTGCCAATATTCATCTGCTTGATTACTCCACAGACGTTTAAAGAACAGATAGAGAAGCAGGACCAGTACAATGGAGCCATTCTGGCTGTACCAGACGTGAAACTGATATTTGGCAACATTCCCGCCTTATACAACATACATTGTTACATACGGGACGAGCTGGCAAACATGGTAGACAATTGGCAGGAGGAGCATCTTGTAGGCAACGTTATCAGTAAAAATGTGAGTCAAGTTAAAATTGTGTTCTGAGCTATCCTGTACATAGCAGCTTAACTGTTTTTAGCATTGTGACTTCAGATTTCTGAAGTAGCAGTTCTTTCATGCATTTTTAGCTCACCTGAGCACAAAGTGCTCAAGGTGAGCTTTTGTGATCGCCCTTTGTCCGGCGTCGTGCGTCGTCCGTCGTCAACAATTTGCTTTAAACGACATCTCCTCTGAAACCGCTGGACAGAATTTAATGAAACTTGGCAGGAATGTTCCTTGGGTGAGGCTCTACAAAAGTTGCTAAAATAAAGTTGATCCATGAAGAACTCTGGTTGCCATGGCAACAAAAAGAAAAATAATTTGAAAACTTTAAAAATCATCTCCTTCAAAACTACTGGCCAGATTTCAAAATAATTTGGTACAGATGTTCATTGGGTCAACCTCTACCAAAGTTGCTAAAATTATTCCGATCCGTAAAAAAACATGGCCGTCAGGGGCGGGGCTTATTTGCCTTATATGTATATTGAAAAACCTTTAAACAACATCTCCTCTGAAACCACTGGACAGAATTTGATTAAACTTGGCAGGGATGATCCTTGGGTCAACCTTCACAAAAGTTGCTAAAATAAACTTGATCCATGTAGAACTCTGGTTGCCATGGCAACAAAAAGGAAAAAAAATGAAAACTTTAAAAATCATCTTTTCAAAACTTTTAAAATAAATTGGTACAGATGTTCCTTGGGTCAACCTCTACCAAAGTTGCTAAAATTATTCCGATCCGTAAAAAAACATGGCCGCCAGGGGCGGGGCTTTTTTTGCCTTATATGTATATAGAGAAACCTTTAAACAACATCTCCTCTGAAACCACTGGACAGAATTTGATTAAACTTGGCAGGGATGATCCTTGGGTCAACCTTCACAAAAGTTGCGAAAATAAACTTGATCCATGTAGAACTCTGGTTGCCATGGCAACAAAAATAAAAAATAAAATGAAAACTTTAAAAATCATCTTCTTCAAAACGACTGGCCAGATTTTAAAATAAATTGGTACAGATATTCCTTGGGTCAACCTCTACCAAAGTTGCTAAAAATTTTCCGATCCGTAAAAAACATGGCCGCCAGGGGCGGGGCTTATTTGCCTTATATAACCTTTAAACAACATCTCCTCTGAAACCACTGGACAGAATTTGATTCAATTTGGCAGGAATGATC
The DNA here is from genome assembly GCA_021229015.1 of Solen grandis. NCBI lineage: Eukaryota > Metazoa > Mollusca > Bivalvia > Adapedonta > Solenidae > Solen > Solen grandis. Next base: position 23,688,627 of record CM037793.1, read on the forward strand.
CCTGGGTCAACCTTCACAAAAGTTCCTAAAATAAACTTGATCCATATAGAACTCTGGTTGCCATGGCAACAATAAGAAAAAAAATATGAAAACTTTAAAAATCATCTTCATCAAAACTACTGGCCAGATTTTAAAATAAATTGGTACAGATGTTCCTTGGGTCAACCTATTTATCTCAGGTGAGCGATTTAGGGCCATCATGGGCCTCTTGTTTTATATACCCCCTGCTTCTCAAAAGTGGATGGATAAATTACCTTCAGTCAAAGTTCTAATTTTGTTCTATTCAGTAATTAAAAATTAACAACCCACTGGCAGCTTTAACACTATTTGACATGTGACCTATTTTAGCAGCAACAATTTGTTTTAACAGTCAGCATTAATATTCTCAAAGTGGCATGTTGTTATACATTAAACCTCTATTTACCACACATTTGGGATAAGTGGACACTTTTTCAAAATGCATTGATTGGTCACTTGAGACAGGTATGACTATACTTTAGATTTTTTTTTAGCAAGGTTTTCATTTTGTGAACTTAACCCTTTCCCTCATATATACTCATTTTGACGCCCTCAATAGGCATCACTTAAAGCCTGATCTGCAGAAAACCACAGTTAAACCTTACCAAATTTAATTACAAAATACGCATTTCCAGACCACTGAGGAGCAGCGAACAGCATAAAACCTGATCAGCCTGCGAGTAACTCGCAGGCTGATCAGGTTTTATGCTGTTCGCATAGGTCTTTTTATGGTGTCCTCTATGAGGGAAAGGGTTACCGTAAACAGAAAAGAGAATAGATGCTAATGAAACACAGATTTCTGAAATATTGAAATTAATGTTATTATTTTTACATAAAACTGGAGAATTCCTGCAATTTTCCATATAAAGCTCAAACTGATGTAAATGTTTTTCTTTTCATTGGTTTCAGGCTGATGCGTTAGTAAAGGCATATCCACCTTTTGTGAATTTTTTTGAAGATACAAAGGAAAGAATACAGAAATGTGATAAAACTAATCCACGGTTCCATGCCTTCTTAAAGGTAAGTTAGACTACCATAGTAATATGAATCCTGTCCTGAAACTTTCCAAGATAAATACACCTAGAAGAGTCGCCAAGATAAATTGCATCGAGAAATGCCACCATGTTAAATAGACTGAGAAGTGTCAATAAGTATGGAAAAAAAAAAAAAAGTCTCGCTCAAAAATTATGTTCAAGATAAAATTTTGAGAATCTCCTTTGTTTCCTCATACAGTAGAATCTCTCTGAACCAAACATTGCTAAGCTGATTTCCTCACCATTTCAAAGTCCCCGATTTCTTCCCTTCTTAATTTTACTTAATGTTTAATCTGATTTTGCAGTTTTGATTTTTTTAGCTAATTCAAAGTAAAAATCCTGGTTCCGATATGGTAATTTATACATAGGTCTCGTGTCACCTGCTGTAAGCAGAGGTGAGACATAGGGATCACTTTTCCATTGTCTATATATCAGTCACACTTGTTCCGTCAAACTCAAACTCCGTCAAACGCTCTTGTTAATATTTATTTCGAAGTCAATTTTCATAAATTTTCATTACCAAACCATCGCCCTTATCATCAATCATACCAGTCTCAGTATCTAAGTTTATTTTACAAAAGCACCTAGAGTGATGACTTAGACCTCTTTCAAGATTAGGTTGATCAACATGTATCTGACCAGAAATTGTTGGATATAGTTTATCAATGGTTGACAGGTTGCATAATATGCACATGGAAGCAGATAAACCCCCAAGTGTCAGATCTAGAGTACTTTCATTATCATCATCATGTTTTTCAATGGAATGCAATGCTACCTGAAGCAGTGGTAAAAACATGTATCACTATGTTGACTTGTTTGAACAATTATTTTAATCAGAAGCATCTAAGTAGAGCATGTAATATATAATTATAATTTGTTTTTTCATAACTTTCAAATAATTAAAACCTACATGGTATAATAAAAACTCAGTTGGTGATTTTCACGGCTTAATATTCACAATTTGAACCAGCAATGAATGCAGACATGCATATCACAAACTGAAATTTCCATTGGATTTTTGGACGAGTTTTTCAACGAAAAATTCTGTCCTTTAAATTGATGATGTCTGGTCGGGTGTCAGCTCAGATAAGACTCTCAAAATTTGGACAGTTGCTTAAGTGGATGGACCTCTTCATGATGCAGTTGACCATGACCCCAAATTGTCCATAATACTATCAGATCTTGTTAATCCATGGTTCGCACAGGTCTTGAAAAACCATTGAATTTGATGTCTGTCTTGAAAAACCCTTGAAAATCACATTTTGCATTGTAAACCCTTGAAAAAACTTTAAAATTAACTGAAATGGTCTTGAAACACCCTTAAAATTGAAATTATAATATTGATCATAAAAAAGTTTTATCAAGTTGTTAAAAAATTGAGGTTTATCCCTTTTGTGCCTTAAAATGTAAAGCATAAGTTGCGCTTTATGCAAGTCCTTAATTTTGAATTTTAAGGCCTTAAAAAAAACCTTGAAAAACCTTAAACTTTGCTTCAGAAAATTTGTATGAACCTCTTAATCAGAGTTTTCACGTTGGTCCCAAGGACTTTGGTTTAATTAACCCTTTCCCTCATATAGACTCATTTTGACGCACTCAATAGGTACAACATAAAGCCTGATCTGCAGAAAACCACAGTTAAACCTTACCAAATTTAATTACAAAATCCTCATTTCCAGACCACTGAGGAGCAGCGAACAGCATAAAACCTGATCAGCCTGCGAGTTACTCGCAGGCTGATCTGGTTTTATGCTGTTCGCATAGGTCTTTTCATGGTGTCCTCTATGAGGGAAAGGGTTAACAAGGTTCTACTGTACTTTATTGTGACTCAGATTCTACACAGTCTGCATTGCATGACAAAGTAAAGTCCATTACCACTTACCACAAATCAGGACATTAGTGTTATTAATACTAATCAAGACATAAACTTGTGCATGTTTATTCAAATTTGTGCATGAATATTCATGAGGTAAAGGGTTAAACTGTTTATGTTACAGGTGTGTCAGACAAAGCCCGAGTGTGGGAGACAGACGTTGACGGAGCTGTTGATACGGCCGGTACAGAGGCTGCCTAGTATAACGCTGCTTCTGAACGGTGAGTAATTATCCAGGGGAGGTCACTGTGCCTGAGTGGTTAGAGTGTCCACCTCGGGAACAGGGGGTTGTGGATTTAATTCCCTGCCACAACATACCAAAGTTGTAAAAAATGGTACTGGTATAGCTCCCATGCTTGGCACTCAGTATATAAGGGTAGTTTAAGGACTGGTTGGCTCGGTGTCAGGATAATGTAACTGGGTGTGGTATCATGCCACATGTCTACGACATGATTCTACAGTGTGAGGGCACTATATCTGTTGAAAGTAGACAGTCTCCAAATGACAAATACTGTTGGTGGGACGTAAAAAAAAAACATTGTAGAATGTTCTAATATTTTCTCAAAATTGTGCATATTCTTATATCACCTCTTTATATCTCATTTTGATGAATTTGCAAACGACATACCCAAATCATATCAGGGTCTCAGCTGTTCAATACAATACAAAAATTAAAGCTTAGATTCCCCTCATTCTGCATGGCGAAGAAAAACCTAGTTTTAATATTCCGTTAAATAATCAAATTAATTTTCATCAAGTCATAAATTTATGCTTGAATATTCATGAGTATAAGGGTTAAAAGAAAGTTTGGGATAAATAGGAAATGATCAATGGTCATTAAAGGAAATTTTTTAAATGTTAACTGCAAAAACTGGAATGGTGCATTAGGCATTGGACTCTGTGTAGAGGTAACTGGCCTTTGTTGATAAGTTGCTGCTTTTCAGAGGTAAATTTGGTTTTTGATGCTATTGTTTATGAAAATCTACTATTCATGCATTAAAAAAACATTGTTATTTTATGATTTTGAACATTTAAATTTTATTGTCATATTTATTTTTGTATTTGTTCTTTTCTTCTGTATCTCTCCGGACATTTGATGGTCTACACAGACATACTGAAGCACACAAGCAAGTCAAATCCTGACTATACACATCTGGAGAAAGCTAACAGTGTATTGAGGGAGGTCATGACGTAAGTAAATAATTCTTTCAACGAAAATCCTGGTTATTAGAATGGGGTACGTCTTTGGGCAGGTAGGCTGGCAGGTGGGTGGGTGGGTGGCAGCTGGGCAGACGTCAAACAGGTTGTTTCCTTTGAATATCTCCTGTTACAATAGAGATGCAGTTTTCATACTTGGTAGGTTGATACCTTATGAGAAGAGTAATATTGGGCTTGATTTTCAAGATAATAAGGTCAAGGTCACTGTTACAAAAAATAGATTTTTTGTTCCTGTCAAATAACTTAGTTGAGGAGTTAGGTATGATGGTTAGACTTAGAAGATAGATACCTTATGGAAAGAGAAAGGTTGGGATTGATTTTCAGGTCAATCAAGACAAGGTCACTGTTACTAAATATAGTTTTGCTTTCCTTGGGCGACACTTGATGTGTTTCTTGTCTATTTGTTAACCCTTTCCTTCATTTTTGACGCCCTCAATAGGTATCACATAAAGCCTGATCTGCAGAAAACCACAGTTAAACCTTATCAAATTTATTTACAAAATCCTCATTTCCAGACCACTGAGGAGCAGCAAACAGCATAAAACCTGATCAGCCTGCGAGTTACTCGCAGGCTGATCTGGTTTTATGCTGTTCGCATAGGTCTTTTCATGGTGTCCTCTATGAGGGAAAGGGTTAATACACATATATGCATTAATTGTTTCTTTTTTTACTAACTATAGCCAGTCATTGCTTATCATATTTCCACTTACTGAAGTCCATTACAAAGTGCTCTGTTATGGGAATACCATGTACCAGCATAAGATACTATAAAAACATTAATTTACTAATGATGTCATATATAATTACTGCATACAGGGTTTTTCCCTTTGTTATCCCCCGCCGATGAAATCGGGAGGGGGATATTGTTTTGGCGTTGTCCGTCCGTCCGTGCGTCCGTGCGTCCGTCCGTCCGTCCGTCCGTCCGTCCGTCCGAATTTTGTCCGGAGCATAACTCCAAAAGTATTCAAGCTACTGCTTTGAAACTTCACAGGTGGACAGATCTCATTGAGGAGAAGTGCAGTGCACAAGAACCATAACTCTCCGTAGCCGAATTTTGGAGTTATTGCCCTTTGTTATTTTTCATACTTGTTTTTGTCCGGAGCATAACTCCAAAAGTATTCAAGCTATTGCTTTGAAACTTCACAGGTGGACAGATCTTATTGAAGAGAAGTGCAGTGCACAAGAACCATAACTCTTCTTAGCCTAATTTTGGAGTTATTGCCCTTTGTTATTTTTTCATACTTGATTTTTGTCCGGAGCATATCTCCAAAAGTATTCAAGCTATTGCTTTGAAACTTCACAGGGGGACAGATCTCATTGAGGAGAAGTGCAGTGCACAAGAACCATAACTCTTCTTAGCCTAATTTTGGAGTTATTGCCCTTTGTTATTTTTCATACTTGATTTTTGTCTGGAGCATACCTCCAAAAGTATTCAAGCTACTGCTTTGAAACTTCACAAGTGGACAGATCTCATTGAGGAGAATTGCAGTGCACAAGAACCATAACTCTTCTTAGCCTAATTTTGGAGTTATTGCCCTTTGTTATTTTTTCATACTTGATTTTTGTCTTGAGCATACCTCCAAAAGTATTCAAGCTACTGCTTTGAAACTTCACAAGTGGACAGATCTCATTGAGGAGAAGTGCAGTGCACAAGAACCATAACTCTCCTAATTTCTCATTATTCTATAATTGCAGACTAAAATGTTACATAATTAATAGTTTTATGTGAATCTGCCTCCCCTTCTTATCCCATATAAGTTTGTATATCTCAATCTGCTTTGAATATGTTAATTTATCACTCTGTTTCTTCCACTGTCCTCGACATTCTGTGCTCTTCTTAAATTAATACACCAGAAAAAGCTTATGGTATAGTTTGTTTATATATTTAGTTGTGTGTATATATAAACTTTTCTCCATGTTGTATACTTGGAAGTAATAAAGTCTCTTCATGTTCTGTTCTGTTATATCAATAGACAATAAGGAATTATAATCATATTGACAGCATGACCCAGTTTGATCTTTTACAATGGAGTTACGGCCCCTGATTTATGTTCTGTAAAAACAGCTCCCATTCATGAACTAAACATATTTGGCGGGGGATTTCGTGTCTGTGACACAGCCTTGTTTTTCTTCTTTTATTTTAATTGGTGGTCAAGTGACTTCTAGGTATGAGATCAGGAGACACTTTTTGAATTAAATGGGGGTCATTTAGACAATCTGAGGGTCAAAATTTACAATTGTCTTGAGTCATGAAAAATCTTGAACCCAGTCAAATATTTCTGTGTCACCTGATCAGGATTCATGGTGTTGTAATAGATATTTACAGCAAGCATCAAGTATTGTTTATTATATCTCGGCTTCACATAGTAAAGTAGGGGATATATAGGGAACATGCCTGTCACATTGTGTCCTGTCAAGTCACATCACATCCTAGACTTTACACTGCATCGTGACCGAGTGGTTAGAGCGTCCGCCTCAGGAGCCGGAGGTTGTGGGTTCAGTCTCCGGTTGCAACATACCAAAGTTGTAAAAAATGGTACTGTAATAACAACCTTGCTTGGCACTCAGCATATAAGAGTAGTTGCAGGACTGGTTGTCTCGGTGTCAGGATAATGTGACTGGGTGTGTCTTTGGTGTGATACTGCGGTGTGGCAGCACTATATCTGTCTTAAGGAGACATCATCTCCAAATGACCTAAATACTGTCGGTGGGACGTTAATCCCAACATACAAACAAACACTCACACTGCATGAAGTCAAGTAACTGTTGTTGTTACTGCAATCACTCTAAGAATAATGATTTATCATAAGACCTATCAGCAGGTAACTGGGTCAAGGATTTGGTAAGGATTATATGTTTTCTTATGTCAAAAAAGCTTGGGGGTGGAGTATTAATCCATTTTAGTGATAGTTCTAATTTAGGTGTTTAAAGCAATCTTCTAGATATACCATTGAATCTCAGAAAGATTGCAAATAACTCTAAACCACACAAGGAATAAATTGAGACTGAGCAGGTTATATACCATTGTCTGCTCAGCTATGCCTGTTTGAGAATGTAGCACTGCTATACCAGATCAGACTAAATCATGGATGTTATAAGCGGGGTGATAGTGATTTGTTACAGATCCATAAAAGTGATTTTTATGTCCCCCCTTCGAAGAAGAGGGGGCATATTTTTAGCTCACCTGAGCACAAAGTGCTCAAGGTGAGCTTTTGTGATCGCCCTTCGTCCGGCGTCCGTCGTCGTGCGTCGTCCGTCGTCAACAATTTGCTTTAAACGACATCTCCTCTGAAACCGCTGGACAGAATTTAATGAAACTTGGCAGGAATGTTCCTTGGGTGAGACTCTACAAAAGTTGCTAAAATAAAGTTGATCCATGAAGAACTCTGGTTGCCATGGCTACAAAAAGAAAAATAATTTGAAAACTTTAAAAATCATCTCCTTCAAAACTACTGGCCAGATTTCAAAATAATTTGGTACAGATGTTCCTTGGGTCAACCTCTACCAAAGTTGCTAAAATTATTCCGATCCGTAAAAAAACATGGCCGCCAGGGGCGGGGCTTATTTGCCTTATATGTATATAGAGAAACCTTTAAACAACATCTCCTCTGAAACCACTGGATAGAATTTGATTAAACTTGGCAGGGATGATCCTTGGGTCAACCTTCACAAAAGTTGCTAAAATAAAGTTGATCCATATAGAACTCTGGTTGCCATGGCAACAAAAAGAAAAAAAATATGAAAACTTTAAAAATCATCTTCTTCAAAACTACTGGCCAGATTTTAAAATAAATTGGTACAGATGTTCCTTGGGTCAACCTCTACCAAAGTTGCTAAAATTATTCCGATCCGTAAAAAAACATGGCCGCCAGGGGCGGGGCTTATTTGCCTTATATGTATATAGAGAAACCTTTAAACAACGTCTCCTCTGAAACCACTGGACAGAATTTGATTAAACTTGGCAGGGATGATCCTTGGGTCAACCTTCACAAAAGTTGCTAAAATAAACTTGATCCATGTAGAACTCTTGTTGCCATGGCAACAAAAAGAGAAAAAAAATGAAAACTTTAAAAAATTAAAACACAGG
>CM037793.1:23696953-23746953 GCA_021229015.1 Solen grandis
ATTCTGTGAAACGGCACAAAAAACAAAACTCTCTTTCTATTCTGACATATTTGCTAGACATAAGGGCTAATATTGTAAGGGCTCCAGCGCATACACAATATTTACAAAATTATTTTAAAAGTGCAAATATATTGTGTCATGACAGGCATACGTAATACTTGAAAAAAAAATACAGGCACACATGTACACAATTAACCACATTATTTCTACAGCTATCTGTTTTCCATACAGTTAAGCGTACAATGTTATAAATAATTATTCCAATGGCCGATATCCAGCCAGATCCAAATTTATGTTAGCACATTCATGACAATTTATTACACTTACCCTCACGTCACATAAGTAGGTGCTCCTCACGTCACATAAGTAGGTGCTCCTCACGTCACATAAGTAGGGGCTGTATTATATAGGACTCACTTGTCATATTCCATTATATCCTACACTCATTACTTGAAGACAACTTCGGACGCAAGGGTGATAAGCATCTTTAGTGAAAAGTCTAGCTTAGTAACGTAAGACAGTGTTGAATCTTTTGCCAGCTGTTTCTGGTACCTTTAGAACTATTCAAGCATTTCCAGCCTTAAAGGTGGCATAAAATAAAAACATCCTATCCATAGCTTGCATTGTAGTATTTAAACAAGATTGATTTATACCCTTTTGTTTTGAAGAACTTATCTTGTAAAGTTGATACGGCGATCCATTTTTTCGATAAACAGTGTTCAATTCACTTTTTTGTGTCACCTGCTGTAAGCTTAGGTGAAACATAGGGATCACTTTTCCGTCGTCTGTCCTTAACACTTTTTCAATCACATTTCAGCAGGTGACTCACATGTTCCAGAAGAACACTTTTGCCTATGTAATTAACTATGCATGTTTGGACAGGATGAGGGAGACAAAATTGAGCCAGACAGGAAGCGGTCCAGGTCCCGGTCCAGGGAAGGGTCGGACAGTGGGGACAATAAAAGAAGAAAGGTCGAAGGTTACCAGGAAGGTGGGTGAAGTACTTAAACATTGTTATATGATTGACAATACTGAGGTTTCACATTATGTAACTGCATAATTATACTTCTTCAATCAAATTTGCCATTTTTTTTCTCTTTTTTTCATTCCCTGTTGTTCATTTCTCTATGTAGAAATAATTGTGGCCACAGGAATTACGGCCTTGCCTGACGTAGCCAAACTCATTATAGTTCTACATTGTTCAATTAAGTATGACTGAAGCTTATGAGCAGTTTACCCATCTCTGATAAGCTCATCCACTGTAATAAGTTACAGAGCTAGCCCAATGAAATAAACAAAAAGTAGTTGTTGCTGCTTATATTCAGAAGAAAAAAAGAGTTTAAGAAAGAGGCTTATCCATTGTTATACAGTTTTGGTGTTTGTACATACAGTGTATGGCATGTATTTGATAATGCAAGTTTCAACATGAATAGAAACGTGTAAAAGGTTATTTCAACTGCATTGTTACCTAAACACAGCATTCAGGCTGTTACCAACATTGCTATACATGTAGTTCTCATGTTCTTGTTGTGTTACACAGGAGAGGGCCAGCTGACAGGCTATGTCATTAAGGACACAGTAGAGTCAGACAAGGAAGGTGAGTACCCACCACATTATTGAGGGTTATGATCATTTTGTCTCATCTTTTCATCCGTCCATTAAGTGACATTATTTGCGTCACCTGCTGTAAGCAGAGGTGACACACAGGGACCATTTTCCATTGTCTGTACGTCCGTCTGTGAGACATAGGGACCACTTCTCCATTGACTGTCTATTTGTCACACTTTGTGACTGTCACACTTATTCCATCACACTTCTTTCAGCAAGTGCCTTTTTGTTTTCCAAGGAACACTTCTTGTATTGCGACAGATGCTTTCTGAATGAATGGGTTCAAGATCAAAGTCAGTAAACATATTAGTGAAAAAACACACACAAGAAAACACAGAGAATCATGATCGGTAGTTTATGAGAGTTTGTCGTGTTAGTTACGACTAGTGATGTTACGGGGGGGATTTTTTCAACGTTATATATGCATCTAGATCATTATGGTGAAGCAGTTTATTCTTGGCTGAATGGTCCCAGTCTTCTTCAAATATTGACTGTTTTTGTGTCACCTGCAGTAAGCAGAGGTGAATTATATGGATCACTTTTCGTGTCGTCTGTCTGCCCGTCACACTTTTTCTGTCACACTTCAGCAGGTGACACATGTGTTCCAGTGAACACTCTTGTTTGTAACAATTTACCTGTTGTTGTTTCAATACTTAGTTAAAATACTTCTTCTTTTATGTACGGTATATGTTTCCAGAACCAGCCAACTTCGACAGCATTGAGCAGAACTTCAGTGACTGGTCAGATGACTCCGCTGATGACATTCTGAACCAGCCTGGAGAACCAGTAAGTCTTTAATTTACTTCTATGTCATCTGTAATACTCAATATGTAAATTTTACCCTACCTCTGAGATCTTTCAGATTATAACAGAAACAATTCAAAATTTACATTATCCATACATTTCAGGGCTTCCCTTCTTTCTTAAAGGATTGTTCAAAGCCACCTTCCTTTTATTAGTCCCCTTACCGGTGTTTGCACCAGAGGGGACTATTGGTTAGCCCTCTGCCTGTTTGTCCATCCGTCTGTCCGGAAATCTGGATCCAGCAATAACTTAAAAAAAATTTTAAGATAATATTATGAAACCTGGTATATGAATAGATGACAGTATGGAGGTGCTGCATATCACTTTGTTTTTGGTTTTTTTCTGGGACCAAAATTCTGTTTGCTATGGTAACAGAAAAATTACACATCCCACTGGTAGGGGACACATGTGTTGCTTGCTGCACCAGTTACTGGTAAATTCCATTCTTTTTATTCAAAGACTGAAATATTCCCATTAAAATATATTGTTTAAATTAATGATAACAGATCCCAGTATGTCTGTCAATTTAATATCACATTGATTCAGCTTGGTGAAAAATTATTAACAATGATGTCAGACCATAGACATGTTGTCTTATATTTGAATTTTCCTTTGAGGAGTTTTTAGAGACTAGATAGAGAGATCAAAAAAAGAAATAAGGGAAAAGTTAAAAATATTTGAAAATCTTGTTGACTCCACTGAAATAACATATTTCAATTAACTCATGGTCATGGATAATATATCCACTGCCACTTTGAAAAATTTCAGTCAGTGACTTTCTAGAAATGAAAAAACAACTTAAAATTCAGTCCATGAACTTTATTTAGGGAAAGCGTCTCTCACTCAAGACATTTTCTAACTCTGAAGTTCTTTGTTTATAAATTTTAATGGCTGTATAGATGACATTTTCTGACTCTATGATCTGAAATTCTTTGTGAATTTAGACAAGCGTAAATCTAGCAAGCATGTACATTTCTAAGGGACCGGTCCTGGTGGCCAAGTGGTTAGAGCATCCACCGCAGGAGATTGTGGGTTCGATCCCGAGTCACGACATACCAAAGTCGTAAAAAATGGTACTGGTATACTCCCTTGCTTGGCGCTCAGCATATAAGGGTAGTTCCAGGACTGGTTGGCTTGGTATCAGGATAATGTGATTGGGTGTGGTATTGTGCCATATGTCTACGGTGTGATACTACAGTCTCTAGCAGACATTGTCTCCAAATGACTGAAATACTGTCAGTGGGACATTAAACCCAAATAAACAAACAAACAAATGCCACCTTGTATGTACAGTCCCCAGTCCCGGCGAGAGTGGAGGAGGAGGTTAAGGAGCCAGAGAGACGCAGCCCCAGTCCCCATGGAAGCGTCACCAGCCAGAGGAGCAAGGCCAAGGATGAAGGGTATGTCTGTCTGTTTTACACAATTCAAGATGTGAGAGTGAATCTGGGATAAGTTCTTATATAAAAATACACACTTAGCCTAGTTTTGTGCTCACCCCTTGACATGTTGTAACATAATTTATGTACTTTGTTGTCAAAACAGTGTAGTGGTAAAGTTTAATAGTAAACTGTTTTTATATAGCCTCTTCGTTATTTGTCATCATCCAGTCCTGTTGTAATGTCCTACACTCACAAGCTGGGATGTGGGGATGTCTTCCACATTTTGTGTTAGTTAGTTTAAAATGAATTAGGAGACAATTTTTTTTATATTTATTGCTTTATGTCCCTCTTGATCAAAGTTATCAGCTCTCTGTTTTCGCTCCTTTACTCTGCATATGAATATCTGACAAAATCCCCTGAAGGGTTGTCTCATGTCGATCTTTACATGAATAATGATAAGAAAATGATGTTGAAATTTTCAAATCAGAATGCACATTTCAAAACATTGATATCAACAAAATTAACATGTACAGTGGTTTTCCAAGTTCATTGTAGGTACAGGCTCATATTTACAGTTTGCCTAAAAAGAATAATAATATAAAGAATAATAATATAATTACTACATGTGCTGCATGCGTTTCAGCAACATTGCAAGTACACCTTGTTTGTACCTGTATGGAAAAACCTATTTATGTGCGAGTTCCTAATACTGTTTATTCATGAAGTCACACCCAAGCATTTTGTAACCTATGATTTGATTGGCTATCAATCAAAAGTCAATTTGAAATGACCTTTAACCCTTTCCCTCATATAGACTCATTTTGACGCACTCAATAGGTACCACATAAAGCCTGATCTGCAGAAAACCACAGTTAAACCTTACCAAATTTAATTATAAAGTCCTCATTTCCAGACCACTGAGGAGCAGCGAACAGCATAAAACCTGATCAGCCTGCGAGTTACTCGCAGGCTGATCTGGTTTTATGCTGTTCGCATAGGTCTTTTCATGGTTTCCTCTGTGAGGGAAAGGGTACAATATCATCAGATCCTACCTAGCAAGTGTCAGTTAAATTATGGTTTTAATGAAATTGCCATCGCGATGGAATATTGGTTGGATTAGTACCTTGCACTTTGGAAAAGTATTTTTACCCCCAGCAGAGATCAGACTCCCTGTACTTTGAACACAACCACAAGACTACAGCCTTATCATTTCAATGCTCACATACTTTCAAGGGGTTTTCTTTGAAAACACTGGTTTTGTAACACAGTTATGACCACGTATGTCACCATCTGTTCCTTTGAAGGTAATCAATATAAGTTGTTAGAGCTTGTTAAAATATTTAAATTATGAAAATCTACTTATAGAATCTGCAGTATAATGTCACTATGTTATGTTTTCAGCCCTGATATTGTGAAGGAGACAAAAGAAGAGGAGGGTGGAGAAGAAGGTATGATCCAAAACTTGGATAAAGCTTGCTAACAGTTAGATATTGGATTGTTAGCTTATCTGATTTTTGAAGAAAAAAAGTTGATGTGCTATTGTAATCATCAAACCAGTCCTGATTGCTGAGTGGTTAGAGTGTCTTCCCCAGAATCTGGAGGTCTTGGTTTCGATCCCCAGCCCTGACATACTTAAGTGTTAAAAAAAAAAAAAGGTACTGGTATAGCTTCCTTGCTTGGCGCTCAGCATTTAAGGGTAGTTACAGGACTGGTTGGCCCATTGTCAGGATAATGTGACAGGGTGTGGTATCATGCCACATGTCTACGGCGTGATACTGCAGTGTGGCAGCACTATATCTGTCTCAAGTAGACACCGTCTTCATATGACTGAAATACTGTCAGTGGGACGTTAAATCCAACAACAAACAACTATTGTCGTCCCCCTTGCCTCCTTACATATCAAATCTGTTAATGTATGTATTATTTACGACGACAGCATTATTTTGTGCATAAATGCATATAATTTTACTTCACCAACAAACAAGCTGAAACATTGTCAATACAACACTGCTGCAAGGCTTCGATTATTCTGTGGTGAAAAGATTGAGAAATCTTTATTAATGATGAATCACATCATACTTCATAGAAGACAAAATGTTATCATTTTCACTCTGAGAAAAGTTTTCTGCGTTCTTATAAATTATAAAGTAATGTCATATTGTCTAAGAAAAGTTGAAAAATGATGATAAATTATGTCAAATTGATATTGGTATGCTTAGCTTTATATGTCACCTGCTGTAGCAGAGGTGACACATAGGGATCCCTTTTTGGTCGTCTGTCTCCGTCCATGACACTTTTTTCGTCACACTTCAGCAAGATGACACATGTGTTCCAGATAACACTCTTGTTCATAGCATTATCTACTTCTATCTTACATATTGTTTTTCTCTTCTCGTCCAGCAGCCGCAGGAGAGGATGAGCTAGAGTCCATTTCATCAGATGAGGGCAGTCTGCTCGGCCATGTTAAAGCAGGTATGTTATCTGAACATGTCAGCCTCCATTTGAATCCCTTGTACACATGGTTGCTTAATATGGCAGCAAATTTAATCTTATAGTTTACAAATAAACATACTGTTCACCTGAGATTAAAGGAAAGCCTCCAATATCAGTGTCTGACTTTATGGCCAAGCAGTTATATTAAACACTGGGTTTTGTGTCCCTATCTGGTCATTCAGATGTCTTGTATGAGGAAGCCTTCCAGTATACTTACAGAAGTCATTGGTTCTATACAGGTGACTCTTTCTGCACTTGTACCTATAGTTATCTGGATGTCAGTATATAAGCGAAAAAAACTGTTTGGGCAATGGTTAAATTTCAAAACAACAGGAAGAGGATATGGAAGCTGCTGTGCAGTCTGAACATGAGAAATAAATACCTGGTATAGTTCACTTTATATTGATTGAGAGAAAATGTTGAAATTGCTTGTTAAATCTCCAATATCATGCTGCAAATATAACATGATAGCTATAGGCTGTCATTATTTTCCTTTCCACAGATGTGACTCCTATTTACAATACAGTTTTATCCATGAATTGCAAAACCAGGACCTTTTATATGTGACCAACCAGGACCTTTTTTATGTGACCAACACCTAGCATAATGATTTTATAATTGAAAGTGACATCTTTATTATTATACATAATAAATTTATGATTGTTTATGTGTGGTTTCTATAGTAACTTTATCTGTGTTTGACTTCAGCTGCTGTGGATGCCCTGGAGATAGACTGGTCAGGACTGATGAAGGACAGTCGCCCTAAACTCAGCACAGGCTCCGGCCTGCAGCGCTACAAACCTGGAAACCTGTTTGCCCGTATGGGACTGTCACGTCAGTACGCAGGGGAGGGGCTATACCAGGAGGTGGTCGCTGTCTGTCAGCGGCAGCAGGATGAGGCTCAGGGTGAGTTTAACTCTTTATCTCATGAATATTTATTATATACATTAACTCTTTACTTTATGAATATTTATTAAATACATTAACTCTTTACTTCATGAATATTTATTATATATATATATACGGCTTGATGAATATCAATTTGAAACATTTGATATTTCTTTGCCTTGTGCACATTTTAGCAAATTGTGGCAATTATAAGTAATAGTCACTGAAACAGGACTTTTTTTTCTATGAACAGAAGGAGCTGTAGAGGGAGTTGAACAATTGACAAATGGAAAAAGTGCAGTAGACAAAACTGAAGACAAGCAGTCGGATTGTGCAATCAAAACTGGGGATACCAAAGACACTGATCTCACCGTTAAAACACGGACAAAACAATCAAAGTTTGAGTTTCAGAATGATGTTGCATTATTCCACACTTCTGCCGTGCAGAAATTGCGAGAACGTCGAAACCTTTTGTCAAACATCGGACCATTCCGCCGAGCCTTGTGTGCTCGTAGGGACCTGGAAATCCGGAGGCAGTTGTGTAAAGTGGACAAGGTGAGAGTGATATTCTAGTCATTATACAGTGCAGCTCTACAATGACATAATTCCAGGTTCAAGTACTGATTTAATGGACTGCATAATAACTACATGAAAATGTTCTGTTCATTTAAGGTAATCCATCCATTACAAAATTATAATCATGGTCCTTCAAATGCTTAAAAAGACTTCAATGCAGATGCAAGCATCCATTGATTTTGAGTTATAGGCTCTTTTGCTCAAAGTCTGTATAAGCTTGCATATACCATATGAAATTCCCATGATCACTTGATGAATCAATTTTACATGTACCTCATTTAAAAAAATGATGTAGGAGCTTTATAGTAATAATAACATGCTGTCCTGTCATGACCCCATTTACAAGGAGATCAGAATCTTATATAATGTTGAGTATTGGAGGTGTAGTGGGGATAGGAAGTATCTTTATGACAGCTCTAGAATTGTCAATATTCATAGCATTTGTTGGTTTACAACTCGTGAGTAAAATTTTCTAAACATATTGGGCAATTTGACCTAGATATTAATATACCTTGGACATGAAGTTTAAACCATTGCACTACTCTTGACCACCTTGTCCTACATTTAACTGACCAATTGACCTCTGTCTCCCTAGGTACTGGACCAAAGTCAGGTCTACACGACGCTGGAGCCAGACTCGGACCTCTACAGGCTTAGCATCCAGATGCTGAAACACGCCAAGGACCCCACAGTCAAAATTGACCTGCCCAAAGCTGACCCAGACAAGCTAGTGAAGTCTGGTTCAGCACCTCAGAGTCCAGCAGCCAAGCTAGAAGTGACTTGTCCTTGATGTGTCAATATTATAAAGGTTGTTAATGAACTTAAATGTGCATCAAAGAGGGTCACCACCAGTTGCAATGGGTCGTACTCCTTGTAAAATAAAAACGCAATTGTTTATATAAATACTAGACAGGGTTCTCACAAACATTTAAATTGGAGTCCTGAACTATCAACTTTTCCAAAGTAAGCACTAGTATTTTTTTTTTAGATGACTTTGGGGGATATTAATTAGAAAGTCTTGATTAGGGACCCTATTTTTTATATCGGGAAACTAAGTGAGATCCCTGTCAGACAGGACCAAGGACTTAATGCACTGTGTTCTCCAAAATGAAAATGGAACCGCTACTTAAGTATGATTTTTATACTAAGACTCAAACTATGCTCATTGGTTTCAATAGGGATTTGAGCATGATGCTCAAATATGAGCCTGAGATCAAACCAAGTTTATTCAAATCATGTCCCTGGGGTCAAATTTGGCTCCGCCATTGGGGTCACTTGATTAAACATTGTCTAATATAGGAAAACACTTGAAAATCTTCTTCTCAGAAACCAGTATTTTCAAGAAAACGGGGCCTAATCTCTATACTGGACCAGTCAGAGCATGGAGTATTGTTCTATTCAGTCCAGTATTTTATTTAGTTAGTCATTTAGAGATTGCCACATAGTGGCTTGTAATTAAACCATGGACAAGCAGTAATTAAGGGTATAGGCCCTGTGTTCTTGAAAATTAAACTGATACCAAAGTATGGTTTTCATACTGAGGCTCCAACTATGCCCGTTAGTTCTAGAAAATCTGAGTATGGTGCTCAAATTTGAGCCTGAGATTGTACATATGCGGGGCTAGATATACTGTATAATGTCCATGTGGAGGATTTGAAAAAGGATAGCCTTTTAGACAGATGGCTGCTGTTTACAGATATATGTGCCATCAATGTTCAGGGTTTTGACAATAGGCTATGGCTTGCAGGGGATAGTGCTTTGATAAGTTATAGAAGAATAATATGATCAGCATTGTAGAAAAACAGGTATTAGAAGTAAAGCGGGACCTTCCGATGGGTGAAATTGGCATTATAGATCGCATAAGTTTGGAATTTACAGGACTCTAATTATACATGGGGTAATGTTCTTGGGCAAAATGTATGTACATGCAACTTGCCATGTACAATTTTTAATCCTTTTTTGTGACTACTAAAGAGTAGGGATCCTTATCAGCATGTTCATATCAAGTTGTCATCTCACTTGTCAGTAATAATTTTTAGACTTTCTAAAAGTCTTTGGAAAAAAAAGTTAGTATGATGAGGATGGATGATTAAAACTCTGATAAGAGGTTCTAAGAGGACATTTGTCTGTAGTTGATACAGTAAGACTTTTGAAATACAGGCTTCGTTTAGATTATTTTGTAATTGAGATAAAGCATTTTTGTTGCATACACAAAACTGTTTATGATATAATGAATCTTTAATACCAAATGCAAATTTATCAAATAGCTACACTAAGATATGTAATTAATGACTGGGCTAGTTTACAGAAATAATCTTGTGGGTTTATTTGTGATGCTGTTTGTGAGCAGTTGACCTGGTCATGAATTGACAATAATCCCATATCATTGGGTAAAAGTTGGACTTGCATTTTTCACAGCAAATTCTGGAATAATCCATTAGGTATATTTAAGATATGATGAAGGTTTCGTTTAAATATTCTACATTTATGAGTGTTTGCCTGCTTTTAATCAATTATGGGAGGCTTGTTTACCTTCTTTTTATCAGTTGGGAACTACCGATACTCAAAAATTGAAAGTCTGACTTATATATGTCAACTTTCTGACCTGCAATACTGGAAAATCATTCGGTTTTGTATGGTCACAAATTTCTTTTGTATTGTAAGAAAAACTTTTAATATAGTGACAAGTGTTTTACATATGTATACAATTAAAAAAAATCTGTAAATGGAAAAACCTGGCCTAAGGGGTCTTTTTCTGGTAGTCACCTAGCATGTTGAACTTAAAATTTTTATACTACACAGGTTTATACCTGTACACCCAGGGAAATTGTTTGCTGAAGAAAATCAGCGAAATTTGATTTCAGCTAAAATAATATTTTTTCAGTATCTGTCTTTGAAAGTGAGAATTAATCTGATAAGCTTTGGTGTTATGTACTGGTCACTGTTTATGAATTGAACGTTAAGCCAGAAATTCAGTATAAAGCTGGTTTTTGATGACTTGTTAATTATTGTCTCAAATAAATGATGGATAAAAAACATTACAATTTTTGTTATTATTATTTTTGTCTCCTTTTTGTCATGGCCTGATCAGTACTTGGTACCTGAGATTGACTATTTGCATTTGGATGAAAAATGTTTCTTTTTAAGCTTGACTATTCGAAGAATAGTTAGAGCTATTCTAGTCACCCTGGCGTCAGCTTCAGCGTAACACTCAAGGTTAAAGTTTTGCATGCAAGTTTTTATATGCTGCCAGAAGCGGTTGTATATTGGCGTCATCTTCTCCGTAAGTATGTCTGTCCGTCATCAGTACATCCATTTCTTGTGAACGCATCTCTTCCTGCATTTCTGACCATATCTTTTCAAAACTTGGTCAATGTCATTAATATAATTGTTAGATGAAGCAGCAATGTTTCGGTTCATTGATTTTTGCAAGAGTTATGTCCCTGGACTTAGTCTCCGTAGTTTAGTTATATTGCAGCATTGTGAACGCAACTCCTCATATGTTCCTGATTGAATCTTTTCAAACTTGGTCATTGTCATTACTATGATGGGTAGATGTGCATGAAGTGGCAATTTTAATGGTTGTTTTTGCAAGAATAATGTCCCTTGAAACTTAGTCTCTAGCTTTTTGATGTTGCAGCCTTGTGAACACAACTTCTCCTACGTCTCTGAATGGATCTTTATGAAACTTGGTCAATGTCATAACTTTATTGTGTAGATGTGCATGAAGCATGGATTTTCTGGTTCAGCAATTTTTGCAATAGTTACGGTTTTTAAAACTTGGTCTCTATTGCATATTAATTTTAGAACGCAACTCCTAAGTTTCCACATTGATCTTGATCAATGTCATAACTATAACGGGAAGAAGTGCATAAAGCAGGGATCATCCGGTTCAGTGATTTTTGCAATAGTAATGCTCAGGACAAAAAAAGGATACATATTGACACTGCCATTTGACCTACTTTCATATCAGAAGCCTCTATCTTGATCTTTATATTTTGTGGAGGCCTATATTGTGGCAGCACTGGTACTCTTGTTCTATATTCTTATATCTCCACAACCACTTAATTTTTTCCCTTGAAACTTTACAAATGTATTTGGGGCCATAATTGTAGCTCAGTAACCAAGACCCATAACTCTAACATGGATTTTTACTGAATTATTCCCCTTTATGAACTTCAAAACTTCCTGGTTAAGCTTGTGCGTGCACATTCAATCTCCACAACCACCAAAGGTATTCACTTGAAACTTCACACATGTCTTCAGGGCCATAATTGTACACAACTTACCAAGACTCATAACTCAAGCATGGATTTTTACTGAATTATTCCCCCATGTGAACTTAGATATTCCTGGTTTAGCTTGGCTTTTTTTATACTATAAAGCACTGAGAATAGTCAAGCACGCTGTATTCCTGACAGCTGTTATTTTGTTTTGCCAGTGTGACAAATATTGCATATCTGGGATAACAATTATTGTTTTTACTGATCAATGTGATTATTGAACAAAAAATATATTCAAGCAAGTAATAGCATTTTTCAAGCTTTTTGCATAACTTGAATTAAAATTTATTTCCTTAAAAATGATGAGGAAAGAAACATTTACATAGATTTCATTTTCACTGGATTTGAATTTGCCATTCTTTATTTGACCTGTCTTCGGACATGTTGCCGCAGAATAGCTCCGCAAAATAGATGCCCGACTACATCCGGTTTGTCAAACTTGTTTAATACGTTAAATAAATTGGTGATAATTTACTAGGAAGAACGATACTTGTTCAGCATTATTTTTTTGTAACACGAAACTGTTCTTTACAATTTTGACATTAAAAGAAGAGACGATAAGGTTACTGATTTTGGTTTATATTTGGATGACCTGTCATGAACAGGACACGTAAAGTTGGGAAACATTTTTTCTTTTCAAGTCGTAAGTTTTGATTAATTCAATATGAAAAATATCAATATTTTAATAAATAAGCTCATCAAATCTAAAAATTCCGAAGTCATCAAATGTTGTTTTTTTCTCTCACCAATTTCGGAGTGAAAGACCGGTACCGTTAAAATTGGGAAAATTACATTACAAATCACATTTTGCCATATAGGGAAATGGTATCCTCAAGTAATGAGTTCTCGCCATATTGATATTCTCAGGCTATTAATTAGTGCAATATTTGACGTCAAGTGTGATGTAATTTTACAGAGAAACCATCAACAATAAACAACACTGACTGATCCTTGTCTCTAAACCTTCTTTTTATTGAAAATGTTTGGGAAATGGGTAAAAATATTCATTCAATAAAGAAGTAACAGTTTTCTACCATCTTCACATATGCTGCTTTTTAGGATTTTTTAAACCACTTGTTAAATCTACCGATAATATTCAGCAAGCATACGATCACTGATTTATGTAAACCAATATCTGTTCTTAAAATAGTGTAGGTTTGATTATGAATACACTTCTCAACAATATGCCATACTATGTACAGACGTCATTTAGAGCCATAGCTGTTAATTAATATGATAGTAAACTTTATACTTGATAATTGTAATACAGCATGCCCATATAACCTTTGTATAGGGTTTTTACCCCCAAAGTTGGCCATATACTTCCAAATTGTAAGGACTCTGGTTGAAAGAATACAAAGGAAAATTCATTGTCAAGAACTCCAGATGCCATTTTAGAAATATTTTTTTTGACTGTTGTTGGATTTTGACAGTTATTTTTTAAATTTGTTTTTGATTACCATTGAAAATTAATTTATACATTTGAAGGAAATATATTGATGCATTTAACGATATATTTAATATAAAAGTGAGGGGTCGTTTTGTTCATAGTTCTTGCAAGAAATTCATATTCTTATGCTGTCGAGAACTGGATACTCCAGGATACCATTTACGGGAGGTAGATATATAGGAGGGACTATATAATATATAATGTAGACTACCTCAGTAATTCAGCCTGGTGGGAAAGTGACTGAACTTTACATTTTTTATCTATACTGTATACAACAAGTAACCTCATCATACAAGAAAAAGTTCAACATCAAGGCATTTACTTTGCCTATATCACTACAATTTTCCTTTTTTTTCTCTTTACAGTGGTGAGAATTTTCTGGAGACCAGCAGATTTCTGCCCTTTTTTTCTCTTGCATGGACAGGGTCATTATTGAGATTAGATAATAGTGTACCCTAAATGGCCCCATTGATCCCCAGCCTTTCATATTTTTAATCTCTTTGGCCAGTTCATTCTGGTCCTATCTTGATTATGTTAATACCAGTCCTAGTGGCAGGGGTTAGACAATACCCCCTAAACTGGGCAATACTGGGTAATATGATATTTTAGCATTTTTTGCAAGGAATAATGAACATATTTACATTTATTAACAACTGGAAAAAACATAAGGATAGCCAGCTGAGGATAGCACTAGTGCATGGGCAAATACACAATTAGTTCAACTATGTTTTGTCAGTGTACAGTACAATTGAAATAAGTTCACCACTCTATCTCTTCCTTTCCTCTCAGCATTCTGTAACAGAAAACTAACTTAGCACACTTTTGTATTCCAAGTTTGTTTCTTAATTTACTTTGAATAAGTCCAAAGTTTGAAAAAATGCGCTCTATGGAAGCTGAACTTGCAGGCATCCTCAACAGTTTACAAGCCAGCTGACAATGTGAAAATTTCCAGTTACAACAGAAAGTCACTTTTTCTTGCTTGTTTGACTAAACCTTTACTAGTAAAAACTGTTCACACAGATTAGCTCAAATTCACTTAATATGTTAGGTTTTGCTGGTATTATAATGAAGAATAATTACAGGTAATCCCCCAGTCAGAGCTTTAAGTAAGGTATATTGTTGCCTATAGATACAAACAATTATCACTTCAAATTAGATGTTAACACATTTAAGGCAGGTGACAAAGCTTGCTTTGTAAAGAAAAATACTAGACTAAATACACCACATATTCAATGCTACTTTATGGCTGTGATATTAATTGAGAAATTTCTATTACCCAGAAATGCCCAGTATTGCCCAGTATTTATTATTAACCCAGAAAAACCCGGGTTTTCCCAGTATTACCCGCCGGGCTGGGCAATACTCATAAAACCCGGGGTTTTGCCAACCCTGGGTTAGAGAGTTCATCCTTAGACTCATTACAATTTGTTATAAATTTTTCAGTGAATATGCGACAGGCTTGTCATATTTTTAGGTTTCAACATTTACATGGTGAGATCAATGGTCAATTGTTAACTTTAACTCTTTCCCTCATATAGACTCATTTTGACGCACTCAATAGGTACCACATAAAGCCTGATCTGCAGAAAACCACAGTTAAACCTTACCAAATTTAATTACAAAATCCTCATTTCCAGACCACTGAGGAGCAGCGAACAGCATAAAACCTGATCAGCCTGCGAGTTACTCGCAGGCTGATCTGGTTTTATGCTGTTTGCATAGGTCTTTTCATGGTGTCCTCTATGAGGGAAAGGGTTAAAGCAAGTAACACATCACACATTCTCAAGCTAGTTCAACAAGTTGTTAAATACTTGTGACTTTGTCTTGTAATTTACCAAACATTGACGCAGCAGTTACTGCCACACTGAGTCACTACATGTCCATGGTCATTGTTGTGTACCAAAACTTAAACTCTTAAGTCACGCTTTAATAACTTGTGATAAAAAGATAATTTAAAATAAATAAGTTTAAACTTATAAAACATTGTGCTTTGGAGAATGGATTTGTTTGCCTGCAAACTTTGTTGTCAGTATTAAAATTAGTGTTGGAGGAACCATCTGTCAGTATAGCTTAGATGATAGAGTATGGTGCATAGCTAGTAAAGCAATCTGCCAGTGGTGAGTTTGAGCCTTGCATCAGAAGTTTAAATCAAGGAAAGGAGAAGTAATGAGGCTGACATGCCCTGTCTGTATAAGGAGTATGGTACATGTAACAGGTTGATAGAGTACTGTACTATTATGCTGATATTCTTGAGTTAACCCTTTCCCCCATATATACTCATTTTAATGCCCTCAATAGGTATCACATAAAACCTGATCTGCAGAAAACCACAGTTAAACCTTACCAAATTTAATTACAAAATCATCATTTCCAGACCACTGAGGAGCAGCGAACAGCATAAAACCTGATCAGCCTGCTAGTTACTCGCAGGCTGATCTGGTTTTATGCTGTTCACATAGGTCTTTTCATGGTGTCCACTATGAGAGAAAGGGTTAAGATATGCAGGGTATCATGCCACTTGTCTACAGAACATCATAGAGTTGAAACACTTAAATACTGTCATGTGTAGGGGAAGTCCACAAATGACTAAAGTACTGTTGGTGAGACTTCAAGTCCAAGCGCACAGACAATAGAGACATTCTTTGCAAAAGTCAGACCTTTCTCAGGACTGCTTTAGACCTCCTGGATTAATTAATTAAGACATGTATATAAGGTAAAGTCCCTGTAATGGTTCCGCTACGTCTTGGACAACTTAACCTCTACCAAGATAACCAAGGTACCCTAATGAAACACTTGGAAACCTTGGTTATCTCCTTAAAAAGGCCATGCGGTCTGAAACCATTACAGGAACTTTACCGTAAGACCTGATTTTTAGGTAAACTAAAGTCAACTTTTTCTTATCTATGATAAATTGGGTCAAGAGGATAGACAATTGTCCTTATGATTTATCATGATAAGAACTGACAGTTATGAAGGTTTACTTTTATTTTAACAAAAACAAGAAAACCTTTAACTTGATAAACTGGATATATTAAAATAAATTTTACTTAGTTTGTGTTCCAACTCCGGGTATAGTGATGTTTTAATTAATGAATTAGACTTCTACCTTGGAATTGCTTTAGTTTAAGTTTACCTAATATATAGTCTCAGCTTAGGAATCAGTGGTTCATAAAGTAAAACTTGTTATCAGTGCATACTGCACAGCATAAGTTGTTGCAAGAAACCGACAACTGAAATTTTTAATTTGCATTTACTGATATACACAATGTTAGCCATTTTAAAAGATTTTTTTCCTCAAATATTTGAAGGGAAACTCCTTTCGTTAGACTTCATACATTTATTCACATGATGAAGATGTTTAGAATATCTCATCCCTGACAACTTGTTTGACAGCTGATCAGCTTTGTCTGTCATGTTGTAGATATTCACTGAGTCAGTTATACCTTTCTATAGCCAGAGGGCAGTAATTTCGCTTCATGTCCGTCGTTAATTAGCTTCTCAGTCAGGTTAATGCGATAAACATTCACAAGCTGGTAAAACATATATATTGAAGAGAAGTTATAAGAAGGGATTGTTTAGCTGATTTTTATGTTACTTATTTTTTTCTTTTAGAAAATGTAAGAATCATTTTTTGTATCAAGGGATTTTATAAACCATGTACATAAATGTTTATTATGTTATATAGAATCCCTGATGTATCCTTTATATTTTGAAAAGCAAGACTTGGGTATATTGTTTAAAACAGTCTTTTATTCTACTTTTTGTAGAATAAAAGTTTGTTTAACATCATAAATGCTCTCCTTTTTACAGGTATTGAACATGGATTGACAAGATGGATGTGTAGCAACATTAATAATATTCCAAAGAAAACTTGAGTTTAAGAAAGGTATCTGAAAAGAATAAGAACAGAGCCATGTCAGGTACAAATGTGAAGGTAAACTCTCGTAGGATGAGGTCAACACAGTCCCCACCTCCAGGGGCAGGAGGCCTTGACCCTTCGGGTAAAGGGACAGTATTACTGAGAAACCCGTTGCCAAAATACAGCTTTGAGACCCAGCTGAAAAAGGGAAAGAACTCTGCTAATGCCAAAGCCAATGCTGATAAAATCAAAGATACCAGTGCCAATGTTGGAGAGACTAGTGAAAAATTAACAGCGTACAAAACTGATACTGTGTCTGAAATTTCAAAAGGAAACATCAAAGAATCATTGAAAACAGCTGCCGGACATAATGATTCCCTTCAAATTGGTCGACTGGTCAACTCTTTCCCACAAGCCATTGTTGACCCAGAATTAATGAAGCACTCTCCATCTTCCACTCAAAAGAAGGAATATAATGAAGCCAACACTGAAAGTTCAGAAACTGTTGTCAAAGAGAAGCCAGTTAATAAAGTGGACCCTTTCAGTACTAGTGGAGTAACTAAACTGTCTCACAGTGTCAGTGAATCATCTGTCATTCATCATGAGTTGGTCTCAAACACAAGGATTTCTGACAACCAGTCTAGAATTGCCTCTGACCAGCAGAGAACTTGCCATCAAACATCAGCTTCCCAGCAAGAGGTTACAAGTCAGAACCAGTCAGAAAATGGTCCAGGGACTGTTTCCCAGAACAGTGAGTTAGAGAGGCAGGCAAATGTGGCTGATACCCATTGTTGTGTCTGTCAAGATAAGATTAAACACCTAGAGGAAGAGAAACAGATGATGAAGAACCAACTGGAGGTGCAACTGCAGGTATTTATAATAAGGAATTTCATTTATTGTAACTAGGCATGGCAACAAATACCTATTTTGAATTTCAAATATTCGGTAAGCATTGCAAGCGAATAGTCAGATCATCAAAATATATCATAAAATGTTAGACTTCTCTCAATCGACCCCCATGTTATGATAGAGGGTGTTGTAAAGGATCTCCACCACTGTATTTGAATTGATCTTTCCACAGGTAAACCAGGAACTGAAGAAGCTGCTGGTAGCGTCAGTAGGGGAAGACCTGCAACATCGGGTGGAGAGGCTCACCAGGTAACCACCCCTCTTGTCAGTGCTTGGATTTCAAGCAAGTTAACATTTCAGTAATGGGAGGACATTTAGTGATGTCCACAAACAGTCTCTTAACGGTGATCTCCCTCTACATGACTACCGGTAGCTAATAACATTTATGAAAATAATTTATTTTTAAAAGCAATAAGATTTTTTTTTTTTTTTTTAAAGATTTATTTTTACTCTTTGACCTTTCATTCTGCTTCACCAGCAATGATCACATGACCTAATGATCACTCTCCTGACCACATGACATGACCATATCACATGACCTAATGATCACTCTCCTGACCACATGACATGACCATATCACATGACCTAATGATCACTCTCCTGACCACATGACATGACAGTATCACATGACCTAATGATCACTCTCCTGACCCCATGACATGACAGTATCACATGACCTAATGATCACTCTCCTGACCCCATGACATGACTGAATCACATGACCTAATGATCACTCTCCTGACCCCATGACATGACTGAATCACATGACCTAATGATCACTCTCCTGACCACATGACATGACCATATCACATGACCTAATGATCACTCTCCTGACCACATGACATGACCATATCACATGACCTAATGATCACTCTCCTGACCCCATGACATGACTGAATCACATGACCTAATGATCACTCTCCTGACCCCATGACATGACTGAATCACATGACCTAATGATCACTCTCCTGACCCCATGACATGACTGAATCACATGACCTAATGATCACTCTCTTGACCACATGACATGACAGTATCACATGACCTAATGATCACTCTCCTGACCCCATGACATGACAGTATCACATGACCTAATGATCACTCTCCTGACCCCATGACATGACAGTATCACATGACCTAATGATCACTCTCCTGACCACATGACATGACCATATCACATGACCTAATGATCACTCTCCTGACCACATGACATGACCATATCACATGACCTAATGATCACTCTCCTGACCCCATGACATGACTGAATCACATGACCTAATGATCACTCTCCTGACCCCATGACATGACTGAATCACATGACCTAATGATCACTCTCCTGACCCCATGACATGACTGAATCACATGACCTAATGATCACTCTCCTGACCACATGACATGACCGTATCACATGACCTAATGATCACTCTCCTGACCCCATGACATGACTGAATCACATGACCTAATGATCTCTCTTCTGACCACATGATACAACCATACCACATGACTTGTAGACAACCAGACATCTGTATTGCAGGGACCGGGCACTACTGTGTATGGAGGTGGGGGACTACAACAAGAAGCAGACGGAGGACTACGAGCACCTTGATAAGATCTCCATACAGGCGGACATGTGGCGCAGCAAGTACCTGGCTTGCAGGTGAGTGGCTACCTGCTGATCCCCATCATCAATATGGATGGTTGTAAACTTCCTAGAATTATGACACACCCTTCCTCATACTTCCTAAATTTGAGATAATAAAATCAAGATAAATACTTAAATAGTAACATGAAGATAAATATATAGTAAAATCAAGATAAATACAAAGATGATTTTTCACTTGCCCTGCACAATAGTACTTTGTCGTGGTGGGTCATCAAGTGAAATTTTACACCCCTTGGTTATGGCTGTTCCACGTGAACATTTTCAGTAAGGGTGAGCATTTTCCAAGACTATTCAAGTTGCAAAGTGCTGGTAAAATCTTGGAAACCTGAGAGGATTAGTATAAGTTATATCAAAGACCTATTAAACAAAGATTGGCAACTAGACTAAAAATCTCAAAGAGGCACATAACAAATTATCCAATTCTCACAGAGTCACATTTTCAAATATCTTCTTTTCTATTGAAGATATATGAACATAAGTTGTACATTAATCACCATCAAATTGATACCTTTAGACAATTACTAATAGAAGTTAAGAAATAAAAATGTTTTATGTAAAATAAAAAGGATCTACATGATTATAACTTTGTAAAATGTGTTGTTTATCTGCTACAATTCTTGAATTAAACTCACAATCTAAAAGAATTTTAAAATCAAAGTGAAAATATTTCCTTGCTGTAGTCTTTAGAGAATTAATTATGTTATAATATGGTTACATTTTGCCCTGTGATTTTTTCATACTTTTTGAATGTTTGAAATATTCAATGGTCTGCTGTGTGCCTAAACAATATTTTCCACTGGCAATTACAGGAGTTTCCTATCTGCTTAATGTGTCTTTACTTATTTTATAAAAAATTTAAATTAAATATTAACAAGCTTTGTGCAATATGTACACCCTAAGTGTATTAAGCAAAACACACTTTCCACTTTCTATAAATTTGTTTTAGTGTGATTTTCTATAGAGTTATAAAAAGGTGCTGATATATCTATGGTCAATGGCATGTATCACTCCTATCACTCTTCATGGCTTTATTCAAGCAAAAATTTAATTTGAGCAAAATAAAAAAGTAGAATTACACCTTCAGTATTCAAATAGTCTGTGTTAACATGCAATGATTGTTAATGATGTTATTATATTTGTGACTAACCAGGGTAATGGCAGATGAGCTGGCCTCATCTAAGGCATTCTACACAATGCAGTTCCAGGAGTGTCAGATGGCGCTACAACAGCTCCTGAATGAGAGACACGAGTTGCGAGCCAACCTGTATGACACTTACAGGTATGTGTGGATAATGAACATGTTTCCCAGGACTGCTAAGGAATTATTCCTCGGCCACTACACAGAATGACATTCTTCTGATAGAAAATATTTTGAACCTTCATGGGTTTGGCATTCCGTGTTCATGGGAAGTAACGGGAATGTTATTAAACATCCGCATCGCATGAGTGGGGATTATATTTAGAGGTGCACGGTCTTTCCGGTATACCAGTAGACTGTCGTCCAAAGTAATTTGTGGTACAAACAGGTACAAGGATGAATAATACCGGTACTTTGGTGGTTACTGTGTTCCTGAGTACAATTTTTAAATAAATTTGTCATTACTGATAATTTTATTGCTTAACAACATCAAAAACCTCATAGATATGATATAAATGTAATAATATCCATTCAAATTTTAGAAAATGTAATTGTGTATGAAAATATTCACTTGTTATTAATAATGACCTTGAAAGAAAATTAAAAATGGCTGACGGCGATGACTTGTTTTCCTTTGCAAAATTTTAATATATGAATAATCTTCAACAAAAGTCCCAGAATATTTTGTGCACGATATATCATGGTTAGTACCACGGTAATTACCTAAAAACCACAGTGTACCATGGTACAGTTCTAACCCACGGTTCCCAGCTCTAATTACACTGGTTGCATCCTGTCACATCACATCCCATCTTGTCACGTCCTACACAAACATGACATGACAACACGGGATGCAGGGGTATTTATAGCCTACTGACAGTTCTAGTTTGATGTTTGAAATGCTGCAAATTTTTACT
Organism: Solen grandis; assembly: GCA_021229015.1. Taxonomy (NCBI): domain Eukaryota; kingdom Metazoa; phylum Mollusca; class Bivalvia; order Adapedonta; family Solenidae; genus Solen; species Solen grandis. The sequence continues at coordinate 23,718,921 of CM037793.1, forward strand.
CTTTTTTTTTTTTTTAATTATTTTTCAGTTGTAAATAGTAAACCAATAAATTCTGTGGATGAACATGACTGAACTGATATGAGTATAACATGTCTGTCACCTGCCAAGATGGACACAGCTCACCATAATTGATAGCCATTTTAAATCAACTTGTTATTGATCTTTGTTCAGTTGGAACAACTAAGGACTGGCTATGACTTTTGCAAGTGATTCCCATCTCTGTCAGCATTGTGTAAAACAGCAAATGGGGGTATTGTATAGATAATACCAACAATGCATTTCTTGTGTTACAGAGGACTTCAACAGATTCAAGAGGCATTTGACCCTCTGAACAGTCAAAGTTCAGTGACACGCCTCCTTACGTCCAAGAACATCCTTGACCTTGCTCGGACCAATCAGCACCTCACAGAGTCTGTCAAGTACCGCCTCCTTCCTAGTCACGTGACCTCCACTATAAACAATAAGATGGAACCAGATTGGCATGACTACCTGACCAATGCAGAGGCTCATGCCCAAGAGGTATGGTTTGTTTGTATTGTCATTGTATTGGCCCATACCAAACTTTCTTTCAAATATTTCTTTCATTAATTTTAGATAATGTTACAAATATTGATCTATGAAATATTAATGCAATTGATTCATGTTCAATCATCTCTGTTCTTACGGACTTGATTCAAAACTGTTGTGACTATATACAGATTAAGAGGCAGGTACAATTGTTTTGCAACATGTTCCCATTATACACTGTAAACTCCTTATAACGCTCCTCGGAACAACGCTGTATCCAATGTAGCGTGGATGTCCATGGACCCCTTTTTTTTGGAAAAAAATAGCAATTTTCGTATATTTTGTATGTATCATTCTATTGTAGCCGCCATTTTTGTTTACAAACAGCGGTTTCCGGTTATCCGCCGATTACCTGATATGTGTTAGTTTCTCTCGCTGTAGGCTGAAAACCAGTCACACTAGTACACTTAGGTGCGTGAACAATGGTAAACTGTCATAAGTCAAACAGTTAAGAAGCCAATATCGGCTATTTTCCCCCCGACTAATGACATGAACCTGTTATGTTTTTGCACTTCAGCACGTGTCAGCGTAATAATGATGGCAAAACAATTAAGAGCCCATTATCGGATTATCGATTAAGCACAATAAGAATAAGACAGAAACTGACCGCCGATTTTACTGGTACAGTGTAAGCGGGTGGGTGGGGGATGGCTTTACTCGATATAGCATACAGTATAAGTGGATGGGGGGGATTTTAACCTGAAATAGCAATAACGCGGATTCACATAGAGCGCGGATCACCACCTTGGACTCCCAAACCCGCGTTATAAAGAGTTTACAGTGTATATAAATATTCATGGGTTTTGTTGTAGAATTTAGAATTTATGAAGTTAGGATACTGAAGTCACATGTGTATGAATGTTTCTGATGTGGGTGCACTAATAAAAAAAATGGATGGATATTTTTTTTAAAAAAATGAACGGAGATAAATAGGTTTGTTATAATCCAAATTGAATGAAAGTTAAGATGTTCTTTTAGACTGGTTCCCGTGGTTTGATTCTGAGCTGCAGCTTACATCTGTTATTAACAGTCATTAAAAAAAGGATTTTGGTATTTCTCTCTTACTTGGCACTCAGCATGAAAAAGTAGTATTGCCCGAAGTCAACATATTGTGACCGGAATCATGCTACTTGTCAATTGTGTAAATTTTTACTGAGGCAACACTTAATCTCTCTCATGTTTTGTATTATAGAAGGTCCCAATTAACTTGAATACTTTTGGAGGGATGTTAAAATCATGTAAGGGTGCCGTGGTTCAGTGGTAACATATCCGATTACATATCCGAAGGTTGAGGGTGCGAACACTGTTGGAGGCAAAAATTCTTCACAACCTTCCCAGCGCAAAGTACTGGTCCAACCCAGGAACCGTCGAGAGGGATTAGTAAAAGTTGTAAGAACTTGTTTTCCCAATTGACATAAAATAAATAAGTTTAAACTTAACCCATGTAAACAAGCAAATGTTTGTTTCATCTTTCAGCTTCTAACACGTGAGGTTCGACCAGAAGATTTCCGGTTCATGTCCAAATCAAGTATTGTTGCCCCAGGAGTTATGGCAGTTGACAGGTTCCACCCATGTGCCCGCTATGACAATCTGACCTTAAATGTGTGCTGTAAATGTAAAGGGGAGATAAGCATTGTGTAGGGTTTTTTTAAAAAGAGATGAAGTGTGTGTGAATGTGTTTGGTATGAAATGGAAGATTTTCTAATGAGATTTTCAAAAATTCTTTGCTATTTTCAGATTCAAATGTATAAAGAAAAATATAAAAATAATTTTCTCAGGGAAATTGAATGTGATTTTAATTCAGGCTTTTTTTTTTTTTTGTTAAGAATAAAGAAGTTTGAAAATATAGCTTAAGGCATACTAATTTAGGAAGACCTAAGACATGCAGTAGGCAAACTTACTGCTACTGTAAACTGAATACTTTGTTTTGGGTCTCTTGATTGTTTTTTACTCCCAAGAGTATTGACTCATTGGATTCTTGCTGTAGATTCACCAACAATACTTAGCGCTAATAAGATAAACAATATAATCTATTAACTTTAATTGTTTATATATGTATATGTACTGATGATCTATGAATTGGTTTAAACTGGCTAAAAAAGATTTTATTCAACATAGGAATTTCAGGTAACTTTTGATTAAGATATGCAAATTTATATTTTTATTGATTTTTCTGATTCCTTAGAAATTTGAAACTAAATAAAATGAAAATCCTAATATAACCGAATATCAGATTACTTTTTAAGTCACTTTACTAAAACTGTTTGAATAAAATACATCAATTTGGCGATTATTTTCCCTAAGTTAATTATTTTAGGGTTTCTACTCTAAAGAGGGGTCAGGTTTTAAAAAAAAAAAAAATTAACCTGTTCAGATATGCTACAAGTAGGTATTCACTGTGAAGATTGGCCTGTTTTTTAAAACTCATATATTTTACCCATTTAACAACTTTACAGGTGTGTAAAGGATCTGAAATATTCAAGTACATGACTAAGTTAGCATAAATCATTGCCTTGACAACTAAAACTGTCCATTAAGGATTGAAATATTGGGTATTTTATGAGAGAAACAAGAATGGTGAAATTTTTCCTTAACCCTTTCCCTCATATAGACTCATTTTGACACACTCAATAGGTACCACATAAAGCCTGATCTGCAGAAGACCACAGTTAAACCTTATCAAATTTAATTGTAAAATCCTCATTACCAGACCACCGAGGAGCAGCGAACAGCATAAAACCTGATCAACCTGCGAGTTACTCGCAGGCTGATCTGGTTTTATGCTGTTTGCATAGGTCTTTTCATGGTATCCTCTATGAGGGAAAGGGTTAAGTAGCTACATATAAGTACAGTGTTCTTTCTAGCCCAATATTTTTGGGGGTCATTATGACCCCGTATCTTAAAAACTGGGTGTCATTTGAAAATTCAAGGGGTCATATTTACTTAGAGACTTTATAACAGAGAACAATAGCATGAATGATGATAGTGTCAGAATATAAATGACAAATATTTAACTATATCCATAGATCTTATCCTGAATCATTTTTTTTTCCGGGGATTCCTTTAACTGAACAGGTTAATGATTGCACATTATTCTGCCTAAATATGCTCTACTGCATCAAAACACATTTATTCTTACAATATAAAAAAAATTTTGATCTCAATATCTGCCATTATGAAAATTTTTTTTTTTTTGTCTTTTAAAACATTATCCAGTAAAGTATACTTGTGCATGTATAATACAGAAAAATATATCAATGTATATTTCTTTGCTTTAACCATGTATTGATGACTTTTCAAGCTTAGACCGAAGAAAGTATGATTCACATAATGTGATTTCTATCTGGTCCATGCACATGTCTAAATATAGCACATTTTACGGAAAACCTTTTTAAAATGATATCATGTTTTCTGGTGAAGAAAAAAACCCCAAACATTTTTTCCCATAATGATCATCTCGGGTCGCAAGTTTGTCTTCCTCCTGAAAAATTTTGTTCATCAGGAAATTGCAAACGGCTGACGCCTCTCTTAATCAAAGCAAATGACATATTGCCGGTGGTTTACATCGAGATATGGAATCCCAGTCTTAGACACGCTTTAAATTAAAATAACCCTCTCAATCATTTGATGCTATTCATGTATCTATCAGGACCTTTATATTTGCCTCGATCAACACCGAATTGCTTTGCTATGGTGTTTAATTGCTAACGGCCAAATGCGTACATTTAGGTATAAGTTGCATTATTAATGACGCACATATCTTACTTCTCTGGGTCAATATCAAATAGATTGCGTCAAAGATGCAGGAAGTACACTCTAGAGAAAACACTGTAAGTATAACTTTATTGTAACAAGTGTGGTGTGTGGAATCTGAACCTGATCTGATGATATACTCAACATATTGTATAGAAATTTTACAGGAATAGACGTACTCCTGAATTAAGAATATTTGGAAATTTCCCAGCTATTTCGGGGTTACAAACAAACTTTTACAGTTACAACTTCGTGGTGTTGCACTAATTCTAATGAGAATGGTGGTGCACCGTGAAGCTTCAATGGTAAAAGTTTGTTTGTACCCCCGGATTAGATGGGGATAACCCATATTTAACGAGTTCCGGATGATTCCGGTTCCGGTAGTAATTACTAGTACCCACAATATTGTCCTCATTACAGACACAGCAAAATGAAGATCTTACAGTATGAATGTATAGAAATATCCATTGCTTAGATGTTGGTGGTGCTAAATTATTTTGCAGATTTGAATACTGTTTTACTAGTTGATATTACATTGTGTTTTTATCAAAGAGAGTCGTTTTTATTTTTATTTTACATTGTAGAAAATTTTTATTTGTTGATACATGTTCTTTGAGAGATGTGTTTGTTTGGTGCTATCTTAGTATCTGAAATTTGAAACTGGTCACTGCTGAAAGTAACCAGGTAAAATGAGGTTACCTGAATTGTTTTAATTAGGATTATGGTACTCTGGTGAGCAATCTAGTCCACTATTGCCCTTTTGTTGGAAAAGAAAAGTAAAAATAAGATCTTCTCTTCTGCCAGTGAGGCACATGGTGAGTTTTAAATATACAATCATTGTATACAATCATTGGACAGATATTTTTCCTGTTTTAACAAAATTTACAATCATACAGACAGGTATCGGTAAATCTTAGAATCTGACTTAAGTCAAACTTAATCTTTACTGTTACTAGTACCAGATTCTTAAAGATTGATAATTTAATGAAATAAATATGTCACTCAGTGAATTAGACATAATACTTGGGCCTTCGTATCAACTTACATTCTCCTGTTTAAAAATAATATATCTATTTCTGTCTTTTACTTCTTTCCCATTTACTCTTGTTTGAGTATCTTTTTTCAGTTATTGTTTCCTTTTCAATATCAAATTTAGGTAATTTTGCTCATCAGATTTCCCCCCAAACATTTTGATTATGCAGTTTGAATCAAAAGATTGTATGTTGTATGCTTTTTGTTCTCCTTTATTCTTACATCACACATTTTAGTTCATTTTATTTGTTTTTGTTATTACTATTATTGGTTTAATAAGTTCTTATCTACTATACCAACGCTTGATTTTTATCTCTATTATATACATGCCTTCTGTATAAATTAATTATATAATTAGTTGAACATTTAGGGGTGGTTATCTTTTATAATTATTAAACATATAAATATAAACCATTTTTGAGCAAAATTATTTTCTTTATTTACTTAGGCCAAGTTTGGTTTATGTTACCTGGACAACATAAACATGTTAACATGACTCATATGGAAAGATAATTCAGAATTATGTCATTTACAGTGTATTGTGAGTTTTCAGAAAGGCAGAACTGTTGCTGTATTATATTTTATTAAACAGTTCTAGCCTTTCTAGTTTGTGTTCATTTTATACTACAACGTCTGGAATCGTTCGTGAAAATTTTTGTTAACACTCTAGAGGCCATATTTTTTGGAATGTTTGATTCCATAAAATCTGACAAGTTCAAATTTGGGTAATGTGGGGTCAAAAAGTAGGTCATGAGGTCAAATCTTAGAAAAACCATGTTTACACTCTAGAGGCCAAATTTTTGCCCAATCTTCATGAAACTTAGTCAGAATGTTTGTTTCCATAAAATCTTGGACATGTTCGAATTTGGGTCATGTGGGGTCAAAAAGTAGGTCAATATGAAAAATCTAACATATGTTCATTTATAATCAGGTGAGCGATTCAGGGCCATCATGGCCCTCTTGTTTAATTTTACTCTGATACATGTACTACCTTTTTTTATATACATATGTATATGGGAAACACAATATACAACTGATACTAATTCTTTTTGACAGTAGCTAGTTGGATCAGTACCTTTCACCTGAGAAGGATATGAAAAATGCTTTATACACTGTAGCCTCGCTATAACATGTTTTTGGGAAACCATGGTAGCAATCCGCGTTATAAACGAGGAGTGTTATAGAAAATTTTCTGTACATAGTTTCTACATAAGTGAATATCCCTACTCATAGCATCCGTTTTTATTGGTAACTTCAAGTGATTTGTATGTAAATATAGGGAAGCAGAAATTTCTTCTTCTTTTTTTTCACAACTTTGTTATTTCTGCTCCAAGTATCAAAATGTATACATCATTAAATAGCTCCTAAAATTTATAGTTTTAGGATGAAATATTTCACTATATATGGATACAAGCTAAAAAAAACACACACACACACACACAATAAACACACATTTAAGAAAAAAAGTATGTTCATCCTTAAACAAAATAAACAGTGTAACTTTTTTGGTTAAAGTTTTTACCTTAAAATTTATCAAAGAATTATTTTCATATCTAAAATGATTCCTTAAACTGTGCAATAAGATATAGATTTCTGTAAGATAAACCAAGACATAAAGGCACATTGATCATTAAATAGCAGCAAGAATACTCAGATTTTGGCCTGCATTAACTCAAGCCAAACAAAATGGCTGCCAAAAATGTCTTACATGGGAACTCTGTATACAGGCACCTCACTCACGGCGGTCATTTTCTTGCGAATTTGATGTGTAATTAATTGCTTATCCTTATAAAATGCTATTCTCAGTCAGTATATTTTGATATTAAAACTAAAAAATGATTGGTTGTAGTTGCATCTGGTATTAAACTAGCAGCCTTTTTATCCAATGTCAGTGAACACGGTGCCTTATATTACGATAGCATTTTAGCTGACAAGTGTATTATAATGGTACATGTACCCTTAGCTGATCTAATGTATTATGATCTAGTAACCAACTGTCTTAATATAATGTAAATCTTAAGATATCTGTATATTATAGACTATTCTGAGAGCAAAGTTTTTTTTTTTGTTGTTGTTGTTGTTTTAGTTTTTAAGTTGGTTCGAACAAAGGGACTTATTTCATTTAGAAAAAGGGACTATTTCTCAAAATTTTGATATAAAAAGTCTCAAAATTTAATTGATTTTCAGTTGATTGTTGTTAAAAAGTTGAAAATGGATAAGATAGATAATCATTCAAATGTTTTCAAAATAAATATAGTCTACTTACAATTTCGTGCTTTTTTATAGTTTTACAAATATGTAGTTATTTTAAATAAAACTAGGTGCACTTCTTTAAGCCGCGAAAAGAATCAATATTGGTGCCTCTCAGTGGTGTTACTCCTCATGAGTGGGTTACTTGTTTAAGTTTCTCCAGAAGGGAAATGTAACTAAATAATAAAACAGTTTGTTTACATCAATCACCTTTGAATTTGATTGCTTTATTTTTACCGATTATTAACCTGTGATCGTGTTCATTAGTTCAGTCGTAAGTCTTTCATCATATGTCAGTTCAAATTGACACAGGTTTTCATCTGCTATTGAGATCCATGGCTCTGATATACCCTCGATTTATGATTGACTTATGTCATTTGTAATACCCAGTTCTTACAAGTACGATCCTATAATATAAAGTAATGTATACCTAAATATACGGTATATTCAACTTAAACCGTTATGTTACATGCCGAAAAAAATGCTGATCTGTTTAGAGGCTCAGTTGCATTATTTTGAAGATGAATATGTAGATTTCGAAATAATAATTGCACGTAAACATTTTGAATAAAGCAATTACATACCTTCTCTTTTTTTTTTTTTTTTTGCACATCTGCCTAAAAATGTCAGTCCCGAAAAAATAAACATCGCCATTTCATAGGTTTAATATTATATATTTAATCTAAAACGGATGCAATCTGAGAACACAATGCAGATCGTTTTTGTTGTTAGTTTAATCTTTTGTCATTTCATTATGTTTTTATTTTTTTGACAAAAATTGTAAGCCGCTGAACTGTTCCATTCGTGTTGGAACCCGGGATTGAACCTGTTGCCACCGTCTGTCTACGACACAGGAAATAGGTACTTAGGAAAACGAGAGGAGTTATATTTTGATCGTTGCACATGTTGGTATAAATGTGATTTCATAGTGTGTTCATAGTATGTACGGGTTCTTTAGCATGCCAAAAGATATAAGAACTGTGATACAAAGTATCACAGCGGGCCCACAAACAAAGCCAACCGACATGTAGATATGTCACAGCGGCCCACAAACAAAGCCAACCGACATGCAGATATGTTGATGCATATTTCCACTTTTCTGTTGCGCAGCTTTCGATGGCCCTGGACGTCACACAAACTGTTAATGGTCTCTCCTCTTCTACCAGTCTTAGTGGTGAAGAAAAGCCGTGCTAAGTTGATTCATCAATCCTTTCAGAAATATCAGCTAAACATTTTTTAGCTTGAATATGAGAGCTATTGTAGTCGCCCATGCGTTGGCGTTGCAGCTTTTGGTTAAGTTTTGCGTGCAAGTTACTATCAACCTTATATCTCAATAACCGTTTATGGTATTGACTTGAAAGTTTATAAATATGTTCAGGGGCATCAGACAACCAAGATAGATAACTCTTGATTGAATTTAATATGAATTATGGCCCCTTTTTAACTTAGAAATTTTGATTAAAATTTTGCATGCAATAGAAAATTTGGTTTAAGTTTTGCGTGCAAACTCCTATCCAGTTTGTATCTCAATAACCATTCATGGTATTGACTTAAAGTTTATGAATATGTTTAGGGGCATCAGACAGCCAAGGTAGATAACTTTTGATGGAATATATTTCAAGAAATGGCCCCTTTTTAACTTAGAAATTTTGGTTAAAGTTTTGCATGCAAGATACTCTCATGCTAATATCTCAGTATCAAGGCATGTGATTGATTTGAAACATCTTTAATATGTTTAGGGGTATCATATTTTCATGGTAGATAACTCTGGATGGAATATGTTAAAAATTATGGCCCCTTTTTAACTTAGAAATTTTGGTTAAAGGTTTGCATGCAATGTACTCTCATGCTAATATCTCAGAATCCAGGCATGTGATTGATTTGAAACATCTTTAATACGTTTGGGGGCATCATACTATCATGGTATATCATTTTTGACTATTATTATGTACAGGGTATGTGAAGGGCAAGAATTAAAATAGATTTTTAGATTCGTTTTAACGAACAAAAAGTGTGACTGTAACCAAGGAATAGACTGTGTCCCGTGTTTTGGTGTTGAAAGAATGCCTTACTAAATTTGAGGAAAGAATCGCACATTCTTTATGTTACTGCATTAACACCCCGTATTAAATATAGCCCCCATTTCATCCTTTGCTATCAAACGGACCATACGCAGGTATAATTATGTAAACTCAACCATTATTTGAGAAATATGCTCAGATATCATCCTCGGCTTTCAACAGGCTATATGTGGGGATTAAATATGTAAACTTCATTGTAGTTCCCAAATGTTTATTGTTGGTAAACACATTTATTCAAACTGGAATAAAGGTTAAGATAAAAAAAATCAATTTTGACGATTCATGGTAGAAATTAAGGCTGTTACATTATTTTATATATGAATTTGTTGTTGTTGTTGTTTTATTGGGATTTACCGTCGTTGCGATAGTATTTCATTCATATAGCGACGTCCAGCTAATTACAGGTGGAGGAAGACCCCGCGTACACACAGGTACCCGGGTAGAACCACAGAACCGCAAGCCAGCTGGAACGCTTCCTCACATATATGAATTTGTGCATTTAAGAATATTAATTGAGTGTAAAGAAATAGCGTATCATGAAATGTGATAAATATTTTGGCGTTACTGTTTTATCTATCTTTTTTCCCATTTAACGGAGAAATCAATCGTGAAAAACAAAGATTATCTCTTAAAATTAACTATCACATTTTCATTAGGAAAACATTGTGAGACTGAATTTAGTCCCAATTATGTTTACATAATGGCCAATTGAGACGATAAAATTGCTTTTGATTGCAGTTCGTTATAAACTGATGCTAAAGTTTCAATGAGATATTTAAACTTTTTTTCATTTTTAGCACGACTATTCGAAGAATATGAGAGCTATTGTAGCCACCCTGGCGTCGGCGTTGGCTTTGCAGCTTTTGGTTAAAGTTTTGCGTGCAAGTTACTGTCAACCTTATATCTCAATAACCATTTATGGTATTGACTTGAAAGTTTATAAATATGTTCAGGGGCATCAGACAACCAAGGTAGATAACTCTTGACTGAATTAAATATGAATTATGGCCCCTTTTTAACTTAGAAATTTTGGTTAAAGTTTTGCATGCAATAGAAAATTTGGTTAAAGTTTTATGTGCAAGCTACTATCTAGTTTGTATCTCAATAACCATTCATGGTATTGACTTGAAAGTTTATGAATATGTTAAGGGGCATCAGACAACCAAGGTAGATAACTCTTGACTGAATTAAATGAATTATGGCCCCCTTTTTAACTTAGAAATTTTGGTTAAAGTTTTGCATGCAATAGAAAATTTGGTTAAAGTTTTATGTGCAAGCTACTATCTAGTTTGTATCTCAATAACCATTTATGGTATTGACTTGAAAGTTTATAAATATGTTCAGGGGCATCAGACAACCAAGGTAGATAACTCTTGACTGAATTAAATATGAATTATGGCCCCTTTTTAACTTAGAAATTTTGGTTAAAGTTTTGCATGCAATAGAAAATTTGGTTAAAGTTTTATGTGCAAGCTACTATCTAGTTTGTATCTCAATAACCATTCATGGTATTGACTTGAAAGTTTATGAATATGTTAAGGGGCATCAGACAACCAAGGAAGATGACTCTTGATGGAATATATTACAAATTATTGCCCCTTTTTAACTTAGCAATTTTGGTTAAAGTTTTGCATGCAAGATACTATCATGCTTTTATCTCATACCACATGATTGATTGAAATTCTTAATATGTTAGGGGATCAGACAACCAAGGTAGATGACTCTTGATGGAATATATTACAAATTATTGCCCCTTTTTAACTTAGAAATTTTGGTTAAAGTTTTGCATGCAAGATACTATCATGCTTTTATCTCAGTATCCAGGCATGCAATTGATTTGAAACATCTTCAATATGTTTAGGGGTATCATACTTTCATGGTAGATAACTCTTGATGGAATATTTACAAATTATTGCCCTTTTCAACTTAGAAATTTTGGTTAAAGTTTTGCATGCAAGGTACTTTCATGCTAATATCTCAGTATCCAGGCATGCGATTGATTTTAAACATCTTTTATATGTTTAGGAGTATCATACTATAAAGGTAGATAACATTTGATGGAATATATTACAAGTTATGGCCCCTTTTAGAAATTTTGGTTAAAGTTTTGCATGCAAGGTACTTTCATGCTAATATCTAAAGAGTCCAGGCATGTGATTGATTTGAAATATCTTTAATATGTTTAGGGGTATCATACTATAAAGGAAGATAACACTTGATTGAATATATTAAAATTTATGACCCCCTTTTAACTTAGAATTTTTGCATTCAAGCTACTATCCAGCTTATATCTCAGAAATTGCTTGTGGAATTGACTAGAAAGTTAAGGAGTGTCTTCAGGGGCATCAGAAAACTAAGGAGGATAACTTTTGGACTGAATTTTATGCAAATTATGGCCCTTTTCTAAATTTGATTTTTGGTTAAAGTGTTGCATGCACAGTGTTATTGTGCTTATGTCTCAGTAACTAGGCATGGGTTTGATTTTAGACATCATGAAACTATTAAGGGGTATCAAACTATATCATTTTGACTATTATTATGTACAGGGTATGTGAAGGGCAAGAATTGCAATAGATTTCATTTGATTTACCAACAAGCATTTTGAATAGTCGAGCGTGCTGTCCTCTGACAGCTCTTGTTATTCTTTTCTTTGCTGACTATTAAAAAATTGTCAGCCGCCGAACCGTTCCGTTCGTGCCGGAACCCGGGATTGAACCGGGGGCCTTTAGATCTTCAGTCTAACGCTCTCCCAACTGAGCTATTCCGGCTGACGAGGAGAAAGGCTGCCGTTTTATCAGTCGGTGATAACACATTTATACCGAGTTCAAAAGTCGTTGTTAAGCATTAAGGCGTCGTCAACGTCTTTTTATACACCGGAAATAGAATACTTAGGAAAAGGAGAGAAGTTCTAATATGACTTTCAGACGTTTAGCTGTCTTTACGCCAAAAAGCCGGGCTTGCACATTATTTTTCCGCTTACTATTCTTTAAATTTATAATAAAGTAGTCGTATGTTTTCTGTAGATACACGAACAGTTTGTTTAAAGGAGCATTTCATTCAGGTACAGGATCCAAAAACGCATTAGACGTCACCATTTGCATTCTAGAATTTCAATATTTTCGTGGTGGGTGGGGGCGGGGGGGAGGAGGCACGCCCCGAACGCGCCTAGCGAATTCTTAATGCGGGATTGAACATCTTTTCCTGTCCAGCTACGCATCTGGATTTCAGGTCGGATTCATGGACATACATGTACGGTTCTATGAGTTATTAATGTATACCTAATGGTCGTCAAATTTGACATGTAACTTGACTTTATTTAAGAAATATTAAAGGGATTTTCATCCTTGGCTTTCGAACGGACCATTCGCGGGTATAATTCTGTGAACTCAACCTTTATTTGAGAAATAATACAGAGGTAATATGAACAGATTTTCATCCTCGGCTATCAACAGACTATGATCGGGGATTAATAATGTAAGTTTCAATGTAGTTCCCTAACGTTTATTATTTTATAGTTGAATTTGAACATTTTAGAATATTAATTGAGTGCTATCATTACTGTATAAAGAAATAACGTATCATGAAAATTGATCAATCTTTCAGTGTTACTGTCTTATCTATCTGTCGACCCATTTAACGGAGGAATCAAACGTGTAAGACACACAGATTATCCGTAAAAAATAAATACAATGTATCACATTTTCATTTGGAAAACATTGTGAGACTGAAGTTTGTCCCTAAAGTGTATAGATAATGGCCAATTGAGACGATAAAACTCTTTCTGACTGAATTCAACAGATTTCGCTATAAACTGACACTAAAATTTCATTGAAAAATTTCACCTGTTTTTTTTTATATATTACTTCCCTCTCCCCCTTTTTTTGGCTGACTATAAAAGAAATGTCAGCCGCCGAACTGTTCCGTTCGTGCCGGAACCCGGGATTGAACCGGGGGCCTTTAGATCTTCAGTCTAACGCTCTCCCAACTGAGCTATTCCGGCTGACAAGGAGAATGGCTGACGTTTTATCAGTCAGTGATAACACATTTATATCAAGTGTAAACGCCGATGTTAAACCTAAAGGCGTTGTCACCGTCTGTTAACGACACCGGAAATAGAAATAGATACTAAGGAAAGCGAGAGAAGTTAAAATACGACTCATGTCCATGTATATACACGTGATGTCACGGTGGATTCATGTACATACATGTACGGTTCTTTGATATATTAATGTATACCTAATACTCGTCAAATCTGACATTTAACTTGACCATTTTTGAGAAATAAAACAGGAATAATTCGCCGATTTTCATCCTCGGCTATAAGCGGGGATTAATTATGTAAATTTATATGTAGTAACCAAACTCAAACTGTTTGGTAAACAGTCAAATTTATTCAAACTGGAATAAATGTGAAGTGAAAATGTCTAGTTTGATGAGCCATAATAGATTTTGCTGATTTGTATAAAGGTTGTTGCATTATTTAATACATGTACATGTAGGTGAATTTGTACATTTTGGCATATTAATTAAGTGTTCTCATTTTTTACAAAGAAATATTTAGGGGCCTCTGTGGCCGAGACGGTAAAGTCGCTGACTTTAACACTCACTCATCCCCTCACCGCGTGGTTGCGAATCTCGACAGAGTCATTCGAATTTTCATGTGAGGAAGCCTTCCGGCTGGCTTGCGGTAGGTCGGTGGTTTTACCTAGATGCCTCCCAACTGAGCTTTTTCGGCTGACGAGGAGTTCCTCTGACGTTTTATCAATCAGTGATAACACATCAAGTTCAATCTGTCAACGACACCGGAAATAGGTTCTTGGGAAAGCGAGAGAAGTTATAATATGACTCGTGTGCATGTTTATATATGGTGATTTCATGGTAGATTCATGTTCTTACATGTACGGTTCTATGATATAGTAATTTATACCTAATGCTCGTTAAATCTGACAATTAACTTGACCTTTATTTGAGAAATAATACAGGGATAATATGCACAGATTTTCATCAACGGGCTATAAGCGGGAAGTAATTATATAAAGTTTAAAGTGGTTCCCAAATGTTTATTGTTGATAATCAAATTATTCAAACTGGAATAAAGGTTAAGATAAAAATTCAAGGTTGACGAGTCATGGTAGAAATAGCTGATTTATTTGAAGTCTCTTACATTATTTTATAAATGAATTTGTACATTTAAGAATATTAATTGTTACCATTTCTGTATAAAGAAATAACGTCTCATGTAGTTGATAAATCTTTTGGAGTTACTGTCTTTATATATCTTTTGACCCAAATATCAGAGAAATAAAACGTGAAAGACAGAAAGTTTATCCGTAAAAAATAAATACAATGTATCACATTTTCATTTGGAAAACATTGTGAGACTGAAGTTTGTCCCAAAAGTGTATAGATAATGGCCAATTGAGACGATAAAACTCTTTCTGACTGAATTCCAAATATTTCGTTATAAACTGACGTTAAAATTTCATTGAAAAATTTCACCTGTTTTTTTTATATATTACTCCCCCCCCCTTTTTTTTGGCTGACTATAAAAAAAATGTCAGCCGCCGAACTGTTCCGTTCGTGCCGGAACCCGGGATTGAACCGGGGGCCTTTAGATCTTCAGTCTAACGCTCTCCCAACTGAGCTATTCCGGCTGACGAGGAGAATGGCTGCCGTTTTATCAGTCGGTGATAACACATTTATACCGAGTTCAAAAGTCGTTGTTAAGCATTAAGGCGTTGTCACCGTCTTTTAAGACACCGGAAATAGAATACTTAGGAAAAGGAGAGAAGTTCTAATATGACTTTCAGACGCTTAGCTGTCTTTACGCCAAAAAGCCGGGCTTGCACATTATTTTCACGCTTTTACTATTCTTCAAATCAATAATAAAGTAGTCGTATGTTTTCTGTAGATACACGAACAGTTTGTTTAAAGGAGCATTTCATTCAGGTACAGGATCCAAAAGCACATAAGACGTCACCATTTGCATTCTAGTATTTCAAAATTTTCTGCGGGGAGGGGGCACGCCCCGCACCCGCCTAGCGAATTCTTAATGCGGGATTGAACATCTTTTCCTGTCCAGCTACGCATCTGGATGTCATATTGGATGTACGGTTCTATGAGTTATTAATGTATACCTAATGGTCGTCAAATTTGACATGTAACTTGACTTTATTTAACAAATATTAAAGGGATTTTCATCCTTGGGTATAATTCTGTGAACTCAACCTTTATTTGAGAAATAATACAGAGGTAATATGAACAGATTTTCATCCTCGGCTATCAACAGACTATGATCGGGGATTAATTATGTAAACTTCAATGTAGTTCCCTAATGTTATTTTTTATAGTTGAATTTGAACATTTTAGAATATTAATTGATTGTTATCATTTCTGTATAAAGAAATAACGTATCATAAATTGATCAATCTTTCAGTGTTACTGTCTTATCTATCTGTTGACCCATTTAACGGAGGAATCAAACGTGTAAGACACAAAGATTATCCGTAAAAAATAAATACAATGTATCACATTTTCATTTGGAAAACATTGTGAGACTGAAGTTTGTCCCTAAAGTGTATAGATAATGGCCAATTGAGACGATAAAACTCTTTCTGACTGAATTCCACAGATTTCGCTATAAACTGACGCTAAAATTTCATTGAAAAATTTCACCTGTTTTCTTTATATATTACCCCCCCCCCCCCCTTTTTTTGGCTGACTATAAAAAAATGTCAGCCGCCGAACTGTTCCGTTCGTGCCGGAACCCGGGATTGAACCGGGGGCCTTTAGATCTTCAGTCTAACGCTCTCCCAACTGAGCTATTCCGGCTGACGAGGAGAATGGCTGACGTTTTATCAGTCAGTGATAACACATTTATATCAAGTGTAAACGCCGATGTTAAACCTAAAGGCGTTGTCACCGTCTGTTAACGACACCGGAAATAGAAATAGATTAGTAGGAAAGCGAGAGAAGTTAAAATACGACTCATGTCCATGTATATACACGTGATGTCACGGTGGATTCATGTACATACATGTACGGTTCTTTGATATATTAATGTATACCTAATGCTCGTCGAATCTGACATTTAACTTGACCATTTTTGAGAAATAATACAGGAATAATTCGCCGATTTTCATCCTCGGCTATAAGCGGGGATTAATTTTGTAAACTTATATGTAGTAACCAAACTCAAACTGTTTGGTAAACAGTCAAATTTATTCAAACTGGAATAAATGTAAAAAATTTCCAATTTTTTAAGGTTGTTGCATTATTCAATACATGTACATGTAGGTGAATTTGTACATTTTGGCATATTAATTAAGTGTTCTCATTTTTTACAAAGAAATATTTAGGGGCCTCTGTAGCCGAGAGGGTAAAGTCGCTGACTTTAATACTCACTCATCCCCTCACCGCGTGGGTGCGAATCTCGACAGAGTCATTCGAATTTTCATGTGAGGAAGCCTTCCGGCTGGCTTACGGTAGGTCGGTAGTTTTACCTAGATGCCTCCCAACTGAGCTTACATGTACGGTTATATGATATAGTAATTTATACCTAATGCTCGTCAAATCTGACAATTAACTTGACCTTTATTTGAGAAATAATACAGGGATAATATGCACAGATTTTCAACGGGCTATAAGCGGGAAGTAATTATGTAAAGTTAAAAGTGGTTCCCAAATGTTTATTGTTGATTATCAAATTATTCAAACTGGAATAAAGGTTAAGATGAAAATTCAAGGTTGACGAGTCATGTTAGAAATAGCTGATTTATTTGAAGGCTCTTACATTATTTTATAAATGAATTTGTGCATTTAAAAACATTAATTGAGTGTAAAGAAATAACGTATCCTGATTGTGGAAAATCTTTTGACATTAACGGAGGAATCAAACGGGTAAGACAGAAAGATTATCCGTAAAAAATAAGTATCACATTTTCATTTTGAAAACATTGTGAGACTGACTTTTGTCCCAAAATGTATAGATAATAGCCAATTGAGACAATAAAACTCTTTCTGACTGCATTCCACGAATTTCGTAATAAACTGACGCTAACATTTCACTGAAAATTTTCTTCTGCTTTATATATATATATATATATATATATATATATATTTATATATATTATTCCCCCCCTTTTTTGGCTGACTAAAAAAATTTCAGCCGCCGAAGCTTTCCGTTCGTGCCGGAACCTGGGATTGAACCGGGGGCCTTTAGATCTTCAGTCTAACGCTCTTCCAACGTAGCTGACAAGAGATCGCTTGATATTTTATCAGTTATTGTAGGGATTCTATGTACATGTTATATAGGTTCCCTTGGTAGTGAAAACACATTTTTACCGAGTTCATTCGTCGATGTTTAGCCTTAAAATGTTGCCACTGTATGTCAACGACACCGGAAATAGGTACTTACATGTACAGTTCTAGTATTTATTAAAGTATACCTAATAATCGTCAAATTTAACCTTTATTTGAAAAATAATACAGAGATAATATGCACAGATTTCCATCCTCGGCTATCAATGGTCTATAAGCGGGGATTAAATTAGGTTAAATGTAGTTACCAAACTCAAACTGTTTGGTAAGCTGTCAAATTTATTCAAACTGGAATAAATGTTAAGTGAAAATATCTAATTTGATGAGCCGTAATAGAGATTGCTGATTTGTATAAAGGCTGTTGCATTATTTCATACATGTAGATGAATATGTACATTTTGGCATATTAATTGAGTGTTCTCATTGTGTAAAAAAGAAATATTGTGCCATGAAATGGGATAAATCTTTGGCGTAACTGTCTAACCCATCAGTTGACACATTTAACGGACCAGTCAAACTTGTTAGACAGAAAGTATGTCTCCAGTGATTATCAAATTCTCATTCTCTAAATATTATGAATCTGAATTTAATCCAAATTGTACATATAAAAACATTTATACACTTAGGAATTTCTAAACGTCGACTAAGAGTTTTCATAATGTTATAGATGTTAAGTTACGCATTGAATTAAACCTATACTAATATTATTTATGTCAAACAATATGTAGGCCGTAACTATGTACAACTTAATTAGGCGTACCCACGCATTTAATTGTTTAGTCTTGCATGTAACAGAACAACTCTAAAAACAAAAACAAATATAATCAAACTCAGCATTTTTTTTAATTCAAAACAAAACGTGTACCCTGCAGCACATAGTAATGTTTACCTACATGTATATGCAACTTTTCATCACATTCCGTCAAATATTATTGCTCGTTAAACTTGACATTTATTATCATACATTACAGGTATATTTGAGCCATGTATTATCTGTTATTAGCGTCTTTAAGCGGCGATGAATTATATAAATAAAGCAGTAATGTTTGTTGAACAGTCAAATTCATTCAAAGTTAAACAACCAAAACTGATGGGCTGTAATAGAGATTGCTTGTGGGTTTGGAGACCGTTGCATTATTTTAAAGACAAATTTGTATTTTTTTTTAAATTTTAAATGAGTGTTATCATTTTGTATAAAACAAGAAAGTATTAATCATGTTGTTTGGCGTAACTGTCTAACCCACCACTTTAACCACTTAACTGACCTCTCAAACGAGTTAGACGGAAACAGTTTTCAGTCCCAAATAAATCAATATCACCATTTCATTATTGAAATATTTTTATGAAACTAAATTTAGTTCAAAAAAGCCAAATGAAAACACATAATTATTTTAGGCTGCAGTCAACGCATCAAGTAGTTTTTGTTTCTAAACTTTCATGGAGTAAGTCATCTTTTTATATTTTGTTTATATCATTCATCTAACATTCTGTCAGCTGAGATTTACCTGTTGTAGAAAGGGTAATCTGATGTTTTATTAGACATTTAAAACACATTTAGATAGAGTTCACTAGGCGATGTAAAGCTTTGATAAAGGCGTTTTGACACCGAGAATAGGAACCACATAAAGCGAGAGCCGCTATATTATGACTCTTGTGCATGTCGACACCTTAAAAAGTATTGTATATGCGACAAATGAAGCCGTATTTTGATTGCTTGATTAGAATTTTTTTTTTTAAGGAAATTTGAATTTATTCACAGAATGTATGAATATGAATTCAGTCTCATAATGTATGATGTATGAATTAAGGTCTTAGAAAATAATGGGTAGGGGTGTAATTTTATAATATACACTGAACCACAATTTTCGACAAAACAAACACTCAACATCATTTTGACTTGACTATTTGAGTTTACCGTCGCTTCAACAGCATTTCAGTCATATAGCGACGTCCAGCTTATTTCTGGTGGAGGAAGACCCCCGAATGCACGGAGGCATCCGGGTAGAACCACCGACCTACCGCAAGCCAGCTGGAAGGCTTCCTCACATGAAAATCCGAATGACCCTGCCGGGATTCGAACCCACGTGGTGAGGGGCTGAGTGAGAGTTAAAGTCAGCGACTTTACCCTCTCGGCCACGGGGGCCCCAACATCATTTTGGTGAATGTTTCACTTGAAACATATCATGGTGTTAATGGTCTGCCAACATGTAGATATTTGAATTTATATCAAAAGAATACAAGCGTATTGTTTAGGATAACCCACTAATTCGAAAGATTGCAAAATTCAGTATCACTACCATTCTCATCCAAATCCAAAACAAGAGTTAAACATTGCTTTAGAATGTGAGTCTTTAGTAAATGTGCTGCTTTCGAATTACGGGATTATTCTTACACTCTTATATGCATCCAATCATTTACATTTTAACTTTTACTCCTTGATATGTTTTTAGATGAGACATTTTTTATTGTTTGCTCTATCAGATATATTAAAAAATCTAAGTGACCAATTAGAAACGTTGTTCAGTGTAGATACTTTTAGGTTAAGATGCGTTTCTGTTATATATTGTATTTTTCTCATATGGGGGATCTTCATACTTAAAACAATTACCTTTAATGAACAGGCATCTCTCAAAAAGCGTAAGGAATGAGATTCAAGTTCAAGTTTTATTTTTCTTAATTAATAGACACTGGAACTGTGCCTCGTTAACTTACGTAAATTTTTGAGATGAAACTTTATTATTCTACAGATTAAAACTGTACTATTTTACACAATGCATTGTATTATGTAATTGCATACTTAAATACGAAGCATGTCTTTATTACCATTGTATTGCATTTGTTCTTCTTTATTCTTACAAAACACATTTTAGTTTATTTGTGTTTATGTTATTGCTATTTCTTTCACAATACATGTCTCACTGTTGCATAGATACTATACAGTCAGTTTATATAAATGGATTGTCTTATTACTTTAATATCTGTTGGTGGTCATAATTAAAAAGCGCATAAAATATGAAATACAGTCAATCCTGTCTTTAGCGGTCAATCAAGGTAACAGAAGAAAAGGACCGCTTAACAGAGATGACCGCCTAATGAAGCTGAAGTATATAACAAAATATTTCAGTCTGGTAATATTACGTTCGACCACTAAATACACACATACAGGTTTACCGCTTAATACAGGAGGCCCCTAATACAGATTCAACTGTACATATTTAAGCGTTACTTTACGTATGGAAAGTGTGACTTATGATATTAAGATGGGTAAAACAATGTTAACAGGACTCATATAGATTGAACAACCAATACTAAACAATCAAGACAGTTTTTGGCTTGGGCCAGTATCAATGTTATTTTTCATAGACTTGATTTGGTAAAAAAATAAGGGACATACTCTCTATTTCAAAACTGAGATGTATTATCATTTATATCAAATTTCAGATAATTATTTCTACTATCATAGAGAAGTTAGATCAGAATAGAAAATAGCTCCAAGAAAAATAATAATTCATATTTTGCCCGATTCATGTACTCAGTTTCATGTTTACAATGCTTATTGCAATTTGTCATAGATTTCCAATAGATATTTTGCCAGAAATACTTACTTAAGTGTTGTAAAAATCGGAGCTGTTACCACTTGGTAGAGGTTTGGGTGGTGTCAATGGACAGCTTTGATGTATGAGTGTTATTTTTCCCAGAGACACATTTATAATATGCTTAATTTCTTGGTTCTGACTACTTTCTTAATGAATGACCTTATTTATCTATTAATCTTAGGTCTTTCACTATTGTTCAGTTCACACTGACACGGTGTTTTATCTGTTTATGAAATCTGTGACACTGTCTACAATGTTGGGCTCATTTTATTTGAAATAGTTCCTACACTTTCATATGATATTGTAAAGTGTACCTTTTAGGCAAGTCAGCTTTTTTGTAATTTCATGACAAAAATATTGATATGGGTATTTGTTAGGTTTTCGTGGACTGCAACGCAGCCGCGAAAACCTACTGTTCTTCTTGTGTTTCTTTTTCCCTTTTTTTTTTTTCCATTATTATTATTCTTTGCACTTTTTTTGTGGCCGCTGTTGCGGCATGATTAGAAGTGCTACAAATATGAAAATTTCCATGCATACTCACATGTATCTGAAGTTGTGCACCATTAAGTTTGTTTTTCATTTTAGTGCTAAGTTTTGCCACTAGGTGGCGTTTAGCATCAAAACATATAATTGCCGATAACTCTGTCATTTGACATTTTATTTGTATGCAGTTTTTTGCATTCTGTTCTCTGTCAACTGCCCGTTTAAATATGATGAGTGGCAATATCCATATCTTTGAAAATTTTGAGCTAGAAGAGGTTGAATGTTTGAATCTTTGAAAAAATCTGGCAAATTAGGGTGTGTCCACGAAAAACATGCCCATATTTGTTAGAGATTAGATACGCTCATTCTGTTTTTTGAAATTGATTCCGAAGATCTTTGCGCACAAAATATATGGGGTGGCGATTTCAGAAAATGCATAAAATAGCTTTCAATAAGCGGTCAAAGTGCACTAAAATATGGAGGAAAACATTTTTTGAGAATACGCATTTTTTTAGTTTTTTGATGATTCTGCCATTAATTTTTAATCAATCTTTATGAAATTTTCACAGATTGTATTGTTTGTTGTTTCAAGGGACTTCACAGTTTCAAAATTTCAAAAAATGCAAAGGTCAAGGTCATATTGCGATTATTGGTTTTTTCTTTGACCTTAAATATCTCAAAATCTAAAAATATTTTATCGAAAGAATATGGGTAAAATCAAAAGCCTCTAAAGAGTACTTTTTGAAGAATTTTAGTTTTTCAGATCGGGGTTGATTTGGTTGTTTGGTGGCAGTTTGAAGTTTGGTCATACTTTGAATTGATTTTAAAGCCTTTAAAGTTTAAATGTGTGATATATTTTATCATCATTGGAAAAAAGAATGTCTTACCTCGTCAACAAAAAAAGAATTTTGCAAATCTGTCGAGAATTGATGAATTTATAGAGAATTTAAATACATGACCCAGAATAAAAACAGAGAAAATTTGACAGTATGAGCACACTGGTTACCTATGTTCTATAAATAGATGCAGGCTCTGCTAGCTGTAACAGGTCATGAATGTATGTGTAAAACTAGCCTACTATCTCACTTCCATAGTAGCAGGTAATTTAGTTATGCATCAACCCATCAGAGGTTTTACCATATAACTACTATATTGGCTAAAGACTCCCTGCAGTGATGACCAGCAATTAACAGGTCTGATCACAGTGGATGGGGGCCTGGCTCAGTGGAAGATCACATTCCATTCGAGATGTGGTCACAGCTGAATTCACCAATGAACGAAAAAACTAAGATATATAAACGTTTTGCATTTTGTTGTTTTACTGGTATTTTAACTTGGCTGATCAGGTTTGAAACTGTTGATCATCACGAAAACCGTTGCATTTGCAGTATGCAAATCTAGTTCTTTTTGTTCTGGAAACAAAGATATTTTTGGAATTATTTTTGTTGTTAAAAAGTTATTTCTGCAAAAATCAGTATTGATAGATTTCTCCCAATATTATTGATAAATTCATCACAATGTTTAGTGCAGTTTAGTAGTTGATCGAACAAGTTAAGGGCGAATGACGGTTGTTCCCTTTTGTGGTTCACAAGTTCCGTCGAGCATGGTTTGAAGATGGCGTGCTTTTTACGGCTTTCCGCAACCTGCGGAAAACGTATAGGGTTTGTTATGTTTATTCTTATTACGGCTTTCCGCAAACCTGCGGAAAACGTATAGGGTTTGTTATGTTTCTTCTTATTATTATTATTATTCCTCATTTTCCAACCAAATCCAAGAGTTAATTTCAGTATGTTGCCAGTGTCTGAGGAAAATAAAAATTAAATTGCCTCGACAAAAACGTTCAAATTTTTAAATTCTATCATTTTAAATTTTCAAAGACGTCAAACGACGTCAGATTTGACGTCAGCATCAAAAGTTTGTTCGCGCTCTGGAGCCTTTATTTTTTGTCGTTTTATCTTGATATTTTCACAGAAGAAGTATGTTATGATGTAGATGTGCACCTTGTCTTTCAAATTTTCAAATTCGAAAAATTTAAGAATTTATGGCAAAACCGAGTTTCGAACTTTGGTCCTAAAACTATTATTTAACATTACAAAGGCTACTGATGAGATAGAAGCATGAAAATTGGACAGCTCATCGGCCCAGAGGTCTACTTTCATTTCTGTAAAAGATTTCCTTTTAAGTCACGTGGTTATGACGTCATTTAAAAAGCAAAATCCTATTTTTTCAAAGATTTCTCTGACTCTGGCATCATGCATTTTGAGTCAATTTGAATAAAATTGAAATTGCAGTAATAAAAAAGTATCTCTTTATACATTCAATCATTTTCAATTTTCATTGGCGTCATATGACGTCAGATTTGACGTCAGCTTCAAAAGGTTGTTCGCGCCATAGAGCCTTTAATTTTGGTCCAGTTATCTTGATATTTTTACAGAAGATGTATTTTAGGATCTAGATGTGCACCTTGGCATTCAAATTTCCAAATTCTAAAATGTTAAGATTTCGTGGCAATACCGAGTTTCGAACTTTGGTCCAAAAATTAAATTTAAATGTTACAAAGCGCCCTGATGCGTTAGAAGCATGAAAATTGGACAGCATATCGGCATAAAAGTTTACATTCTATTTTCTGAATGATTTTCTCTTAAGTCACGTGGTTATGACGTAATCAAAAAGTCAAAAAGCATTTCTTTTTAAAGTTTTCTCTCGCTCTGGTATCATCAATTTTGAGTCAATCTTAATTCTATCTTCAGTATTCATACAGTTAAAATTGAAATGATCCGTACTGCAAAAATTGTTTGTTTTGTCACGTGATTATGACGTCATGCATACTTAAGCAAGAATTATTTAAAAAAAATCATATAAAATCGCCAATTAGACCAATGAACTTAAAAATTTCAAGAATGTCGAAACTTCGTACGTTCATAAGTCTTTGAAAATTTTAAGTGATTACGTCATCAAACATGTCAGATATTAATGTTTACTGGAATGCCTACTTAAACATATGAAAACAAACCTGTTCGCATTCTCGAAGATATTTTTTTCTGGATTAATAGAACGTTAGCTGAACATGTCATTCCAAAAAAGATACTTTTCTTTAGTCACTTGATTTTGACGTCGTTGAAATATTAAAATCATTTATTTCAATATGTATTCGCGCTCCAGCGTCATGAGTATTGATGCCAATCTTAAGCATACCTTAAGAAATTTATGTTGTACCACTTGTTCATGACAACATTGATTTGTAAGCAAAATATATTAAAAAGATCAAAAGATTGGACATATTAACTTTAGATAAGTAATATTGCCGTATCTTAACATGCGCAAAAAGTCAAGAAATTTCAAGTGATTACGTTATCAAACATGATTTATTCATGTTTTTTCGT
This sequence comes from Solen grandis, assembly GCA_021229015.1. NCBI lineage: Eukaryota > Metazoa > Mollusca > Bivalvia > Adapedonta > Solenidae > Solen > Solen grandis. Next base: position 23,744,385 of record CM037793.1, read on the forward strand.
AAAAGGGCTTATTCATGGAAATATATTAATTTGAAGAAAGAAACGAAAGTGGTCATTGTGTTGGTTCAGCAAGATCCGATTGTTCTTTTGCAGTAAAAAGTGCCTGTGTTGAATAGTGAATTGTGATACGTTTTTGAGTTAATGAGTCGCATTTACGATGAATTAGTATAGTTATACTAGAGCCAGAAAACCCATACTGATATCTTATTGCATTTGTTATCACGGCTTTCCGCAAACCTGAAGAAAATGACAAATACATGTAATTCTACCTATCGATTTTTTTTTATCTTTTCTAAAGGTTTAACGGTTTCTTTTTCTAAATCTGTAAAATAAGGAAATATATAAAGCAAATGAATTGTTGAAAGTTTCAAGACGTTTATAACGTGTATTACATAAAAATAAGAAATTATTTTCATGATTTTGCTCACACCTCTGCCTTTGTTTCCATCTTTTTTTGGCAAATGTAAAAAACTCAATCAATTTCAAGGTTGAAAGTCATGGATTTCAAAGAATTGTTTTTTTTCTTTTTTACAATTTCAATTATGTGGATCAAATTGCAATGATTATTTGTTAAGTCATATGCTTACGAAGAAATTGATATTAAATAAAGAAAATGGTTAAAAAACAAAAAACCCTAAAGATACTTTTTTAAAAAATTTTAGTTTTTTTTAGATCGGGTTATTTTGGTTGTTTTTGGGGGCAAGTTTGAAGTTTGGCATACTTTGAATTGATTTTTAAAACCTTTAAAGTTAAATGTGTGAAATATTTATCATCAATTTGGGAAAAAAAAAGGGCTTAACCCTCGTCAACAAAAAAGAATTTTTCAAATCTGTGGAAATTGGGTGAAAAAAAAAAAAGAAATTTAAATACATGACCAAAGAAAAAAAACAAAAGAAAATTTGGGCCCTATTTGGCACACTGGGTTTTTCCAAAAATTTTATAAAAAAGATGCAAAGGGTCTGCTAGCTGTAACAGGGCATGAATGTATGTTAAAAAATAGCCAACTAACCCCGGGCCCAAAAAACCCTATAAAAGTAATTTAAGGGTTTTCATCAACCCATCATAGGGTTTTCCGCAAACCTGCGGAAAACGTATAGGGTTTGTTATTGTTTTACGGCTTTCCGCAACCTGCGGAAAACGTATAGGGTTTGTTATGTTTATTACGGCTTTCCGCAAACCTGCGGAAAACGTATAGGGTTTGTTATTGTTTCTTCTTCTTATTATTATTATTCCTCATTTTCCAACCAAATCCAAGAGTTAATTTCAGTATGTTGCCAGTGTCTGAGGAAAATGAAAATTAAATTGCCTCGACAAAAACATTCAAATTTTTAAATTCTATCATTTTAAATTTTCAAAGACGTCAAACGACGTCAGATTTGACGTCAGCATCAAAAGTTTGTTCGCGCTCTGGAGCCTTTATTTTTTGTCGTTTTATCTTGATATTTTCACAGAAGAAGTATGTTATGATGTAGATGTGCACTTTGTCTTTCAAATTTTCAAATTCGAAAAATTTAAGAATTTATGGCAAAACCGAGTTTCGAACTTTGGTCCTAAAACTATTATTTAATTTACAAAGGCTACTAGAAGCATGAAAATTGGACAGCTTATTGGCCCAGAGGTCTACTTTCTTTTCTCTGAAAGATTTCCTTTAAGTCACGTGGTTATGACGTAATTTAAAAAGCAAAATCCTATTTTTTCAAAGATTTCTCTGGCTCTGGCATCATGCATTTTAAGTCAATTTTAATAAAATTGAAATTACAGTAATAAAAAAGTATCTCTTTATACATTCAATCATTTTCAATTTTCATTGGCGTCATATGACGTCAGATTTGACGTCAGCTTCAAAAGGTTGTTCGCGCCATAGAGCCTTTAATTTTGGTCCAATTATCTTGATATTTTTACAGAAGATGTATTTTAGGATCTAGATGTGCACCTTGGCATTCAAATTTCCAAATTCTAAAATGTTAAGATTTCGTGGCAATACCGAGTTTCGAACTTTGGTCCAAAATTAAATTTAAATGTTACAAAGCGCCCTGATGCGTTAGAAGCATGAAAATTGGACAGCATATCGGCATAAAAGTTTACATTCTATTTTCTGAGTGATTTTCTCTTAAGTCACGTGGTTATGACGTCATCAAAAAGTCAAAAAGCATTTCTTTTTAAAGTTTTCTCTCGCTCTGGTATCATCAATTTTGAGTCAATCTTAATTCTATCTTCAGTATTCATACAGTTAAAATTGAAATGATCCGTACTGCAAAAATTGTTTGTTTTGTCACGTGATTATGACGTCATGCATACTTAAGCAAGAATTATTTTAAAAAAATCATATAAAATCGCCAATTAGACAAATGAACTTAAAATTTTCAAGAATGTCGAAACTTCGTACGTTCATAAGTCTTTGAAAATTTTAAGTGATTACGTCATCAAACATGTCAGATATTAATGTTTACTGGAATGCCTACTTAAACATATGAAAACAAACCTGTTCGCATGCTCGAAGATATTTTTTCTGCATTAATAGAACGTTAGCTGAACATGTCATTCCAAAAAGGATACTTTTCTTTAGTCA
>CM037793.1:23747053-23797053 GCA_021229015.1 Solen grandis
ATCGCTTGAAAATTTGATTTTACTATAATGTACAAAATAAATGCGACATAAAGCGACGCAGCGCCGATTTATTCACTATTCTGAGAAATAGTTCAACTCACGTGATATGTATTTATGCGCTGAATAAATGAGATACTTATAAAATCATTATACAAAAGTAATACTATACTGGATGTGTAAATATATAACTAACGTCTACATTATAATACAATACCGATCTAATAAAAATGATATATCGACAATGTTGCTTCAAAAAGGATGCACAATTTTGCGATTTTGCGCAGAAAGTAGAAGGCCATCAAAAGGCTGCAAAAATAGTTACTGTACTCTGCATCCGCTGCTATAGGCAGTGAATATAAAAATCTCGTTCCTTTGGTGCTATCAGCGCTTTGATTTATATTTTAATGAATCGCATATTTTAAAACAAACACCGGTATCAAAGAAGCGGTATTAGGTATGGAAATACATAGACATATCGTTGCATATGTCTGTGGACAATAGAACGGGGGAAAAAAACATATTTAAAATATATAACATCATTTATGATGAAAACAAAATATGTCATATATTTGACCCAACCTACCAAATCAAATTTTGATTTCTCCATGGTTTCGACTCAACAGAGCTTGGAGTTTTGAGCATGAGTTGGTATGTGCAGCTTTATTTGTTGGGTTGGACATATGGTGCATAAATTGATAAAACACAAAGTCACAGTATCCAGACACCTGGTCAACCAGTCCTGAAACTAAATGCATATATGCTAAGCACCAAGCAGGGAACTGTCATTATTATTTTTAACGACTTTGATATGTCATGGTCGGAGATTGAACCCGGACCCCGTTCCCAAGGCGAATGCCCTAACCACTCAGTCACCATGGACAGTATGTACAGCCTTTACATGCAATATGATACATACATGCGGTATTAATCAGGAAATGTCAGGTATGGTGAGAAAACATCAGGTTTTCTACGAGGGCGGGTCAATAATTAGTGTCGTCCCTCAGTTTATTTCACGAATACTGCATGGAGGACGTGCAAAGTTAAAGTATGATACGCACGAACTCTTTAGCTCTCCAACGGTGTATCATACATGTATATCTATACACGAGGACAGTGAGAAAATAAGTACTGAAAGAGGTACATACGATCAACACCGCGTATAAAAATGTCTGCCCAAACGTTCAGTGAACTCTTTAGAAATACGGTCTAATATTAAAACGCGTATGTCTTTAGGATTAAGCGCAACAGTAATTCACAATGAACTCTGTACTGTTTTGGGGTCTTCTGTTGTTAGTTTAAGAACAGTTCAAAGATGGATTGTTCTGTTTAAGAACGGCAGAGAGAGGTTGGAGGATGCCAGTGGTAGAGGCAGGTAACCGTCAGTTATCACCAGAAATAACATCAAAAAAGTAAACGATCTCATTGGTAAAGAAGCACGATATACAATTTCTGAGATAGCTATGTATGCTGGCATGTCAAAAGGGTCAGCTTTTACCATTCTGAAGAAGCATCTTCGAGTTAGGAAGATCGCTGCTAGGTGGATACCACATTTGTAAAGTCCTGAACAAAAGCAAGAAAATTATTAAAAGATGTTTCCAAAATATGACAGTAAGAAGTTTTCTAACATTGTTACTGGTGATGAAAGCTGGTTCCACATTTTTGAACCGACTCGCAAAATAAATAATAAAATATGGGCAACGAAACATGCCCGTAGGCCTTGTATAGCCAAAAGAGTGACAAGCTCCAAGAAAGTAATGTATGCTATGTTCTTCGGAATTCACGGATTAGTTGTAAACGTTGCTGTTTCAAAGAAATGCTCTGTCAATGCGAAGTTTTACAGATTGAAAGTGCTAACTAGAGTTGACAAATACTATTGTAAGCTTCGTCCTAGTACCGGAATGAGGGGCATGTACCTTTTGCATGATAATGCTACACCACACAAAGCGGACATTGTGAAGAAATTTCTTGAAAGTAAACATGTGACTGTTCTAATCCACCCACCATACTCGCCAGAATTGGCACCCTGTGACTTTTTTCTGTTCCCAAAGTTAAAGAAACACCTTCAGGGTCGCCGCAACAGAAGCCGGAATGGACTTGGATCCGCATTGTATCAGTTATGTAAAGGTATACCTAAAGAAGACTATAGAAAAGCATTTAAAAATTGGATTAAACGACTGAAACTCTGTGTATTACATAAAGGTGATTACTTTGAAGGAATGACAAAGAAATTGATACTTGCGTCAGTGGTTTTCATTTTCCTATGGTAACGACACTAATTATTGACCCGCCCCCGTATTTACAAAACCTACTTTCTTTGTTTAAGTGGAGACTTCATAATTGGGGGCCTCCGTGACCGAGAGGGTAAAGTCGTTGACTTTAACACTCACTCAGCCCCTCACCGCGTGAGTTCGAATCCCGGCAAGGTCATTCGGATTTTCATGTGAGGAAACCTTCCAGCTGGCTTACGGTAGGTCGGTGGTTTTACCCGGATGCCTCCTTGCATTCGGGATCTTCCTCCACCTGTTATTAGCTGGACGTCGCTATATGACTGAAATACTGTCGAAGCGATGGTAAACTCAAATAGTCAAGTCAGTCAAGTCAAGTCAGACTTCATAATTACCATGATGGAAGAACAAGCATATCTCCCCACTTGAACACCCGAAAAGAAAGACCTGTTAGGTGCAGATTGTCAAAAACCTCAGAATGTAGTTATGTGTTGTTAAAGTTTTATAAGTAAACACTTGATCCCTGCCTTCTGCATTCATGTGTAGATCAACTGTACACAAGCAGTACATGTATATTATCATATACAAAACCATTTTTTATTTTGAGTAAACCAGGTCACACATTGACTACCTGTTGTCCCAGTGTACATACTGGATAGCCTGTAAATCAGTTTGAATATACTTGTAAAATCTTGAATGGTTCAATAGGACTCAAATAATCTTCCTCTGCTCCAAAGTACAGCTTTTATACACTAGACAAATCATTGGAACAAATATATAATAAATACAAAAGGTAATGGTTTTTAACTTTTATTTCCTTTTTTCCCCCGTATGACAAAAACTTTCAACTGATATGCATGATGCGGCAGTGGCATGACAAATATTTGTGTGCTTATAACTAGTTATGTTGATCATACGTCTCTAATGAAAATAATAGTGTGCGCGTGTGTGTTTGTATGCATGCGTGCTCGCATGTGTGCATGTTTGTGTTGGACTGGGCATGACTGAGACTACGAAACTAACATACATGTATCTTCTATTTCATGTTAAAATGAAATTATGCCACTTAACCAATGAAACCATACCAATAGTATTTTCTTTCATAGTTGCATTGCTTATTTGTCTTTATTCTTGAAATTTTCATCAGATGTGCAATGCAAAACCAAGTTGTACCAATAAGTTGGCATTAAGTAACATTATATTCAATGATTTGCATAAATATTACAGTCATATCTTGAACTGTTTAAGAAAAAGTATTAACAATAAATGAAGCTATTTACAATAAACAATTATTACAACACATGTAATACATTATATAAAATGTTATATACGAAAAGAAAAAACATTTATCACAGATAAAGAGTTTAAAATAATTTTAATTGTCCAATTTCAAAAACTAAGAATCAATATAAATTGAAAAATGTTCAAAATATCTCCTACTTATCAATCAACAAATAAACCCAGATTTATTTTACAAAATACAAAATGAATTTAACCAAAAATAAGACATAAATAAGATCTTCAAGGAAAGCAAGACTAAAATATAACAGAAAAAAATATCAATATTCCATAATCATTAATTGACGATTTAAACCATCACACAAAATATCACAATGGTCTATGTTTTTTCACCTTATATATACTGAAAACAAAAAAATCACTGAAGTTGTCATAACAGTTTTGGAACAATTAAAGCGGGGTATGAACACACAAACATTCATATTATCCATAGCCCTAATGTTTCATAAAGCATGCATCTATTGCAAGTCTAGACACAAAATGTTAATCTAGAATTCTATAATATTTACAAATAATAACATTTAACATGAGAAAATGAACACTAGTTACTACGATCCATTAAATGCGTAAAATATTTTGTTCTAAATCACACGATTCTTTGACTACGAGTATTTCGTTTTGTTGCTGATGTGACGTTTCTACGAATGAACACGCCCCCTTCATCCTGGCTTCTCTTTTTGGAAGACGAACGCTTCTTAGTGGAAGTCCTGGCTGGACGGAGTGGTCTAGCCATATAGTCACCACTGTCGTAGTCCGACTGAAAATACAAGATATCATTTGTTTGTGCATACCTTTTACCAACCGACAGACAAATGGACAGACAGGCGAAGAAGTGATTAATATAAGTCACTTCTGCTTACTGCAGGTGACATAAAAAGGAATGCTATTTAATTTTTATCAAGAGGCTAATGGCTCCTTGCATCTCTTGCTTAAGGATTTCCAAGGTCTGATCTAACAGGATTATTCAATGGTCCATCTGGCTGATAAAACTGCAATTAAGTAAGAGCCAGGACAAAAATGTATTTGTTATGCAATAATTAATAGGTTAAGGTGGAAGCTTCAATTTTTTTGTTTGTTTGTTTATCAGGTTTAACTTCCTGCCTTCATTTGGAGACAATGTCTACTTGAGACATCCCTACTAGTGCTTCCACACTGCAGTATCATGCCATATGTGGCACCATACCAGTCCCAGCCACATTATCCTGACATTATCCAACCAGTCCTGGAACTACCCTTGTATGCTGAGTGCCATGCAAGAGACCTATACCAGTACCATTTTATATGACTTTGATATATCACAGCCAGGGATTGAACTCATGATGTCCTTATTCCGGGGTAGGATGCTCTACTACATGGCCACCTGGACCATTAAATTTTCCTTGTATGAACTGAAAAAGTGCATTAAAACTTACAATAGCAATAGATATATAGAAAGATAAAATTACAAGGCTTACGTTCGAGTCCTCGACTGCACGACTCTGTAGTCTGTAGCTGAGGTCGGCCATATCTCTTCGATACTGGTCAAGTTGGGCCTCAAGTTTTTCCCGCCGCAATCTCTCATAATCCAACTGTGCTTCAAGTTCATTGATCGTTCTGTGGAGAAAAAGTATTAACTCTAAAAAATTAGGATGGATTAAAATGGAATCATAAAACGCCAAAACCAACTAGAACTGTCGCCTAAGGGCTTACTAATACCCCCCCGCAAGTGTTTTTGTCAAACATGGCTTTGGAGCATGAAATCAGATTCTTGCATACAACACTCCATCTTAATACGTATATAGAGGACATATGTGCCAACTACATGGAAATCTAGTGATCCTTTGTAACACATACCTATGGATATACCTATGTCTATGGATAAATATCATTAAGATTCACTGAAATCTATCAATGGAAGAAAATTGTAAAACAAATACCATCAAAGGGACATATCTTTAAAAAAGGGAGGTAATCCAATGGGAGGAGTAGTCTGCAGAAAATTGTAAAAAAAATCAAAGGGGCATAACTATAATAAAGGGAGGTAATCCAATGTTATATAACTAACACATGCTTCTACAATGTCTAAGGATGAATGGCAGCAAGTTTCATCAAAATCCTTCCAGTAGTTTAGGCGAAGTAGTCCGCAGAAGTTTGTAATGCAAAAATCATCAAAGGGGCATAACTTGGAAAATAGGGGAGGTAACCAAATGATATATAGATAACGCGCTTATACAATGTCTAAGGATCACTGCCAGCAAGTTTCATCAAAATCCTTCCAGTAGTTTAGAAGGAGTAGTCCGCAGAAGTTTGTAATGCAAAAATCATCAAAGGGGCATAACTTGGTAAATAGGGGAGGTAACCAAATGATATATAGATAACGCGCTTACAATGTCTAAGGATCATTGCAGCAAGTTTCATAAAATCCTTCCAGTAGTTTAGAGGAGTAGTCCGCAGAAGTTTGTAATGCAAAAATCATCAAAGGGGCATAACTTGGTAAATAGGGGAGGTAACTCAATGCTATATAGATAACGCGCTGCTACAATGTCTAAGGATCATTGACAGCAAGTATCATTAAAATCCTTCCAGTAGTTTAGGCGGAGTAGTCCGCAGAAGTTTGTAATGCAAAAATCATCAAAGGGGCATAACTTGGTAAATAGGGGAGGTAACTCAATGCTATATAGATAACGCGCTAATACAATGTCTAAGGATCATTGCCAGCAAGTTTCATCAAAATCCTTCCAGAAGTTTAGGAGGAGTAGTCCGCAGAATTTTGTGTCTACAGACGGACGGACGGACAGACAGACGGACGGACAGACGGACGGACAGACGGACGGACGGACGGACGGACAACCTGATTCCAGTATACCCCCCCCTAACTTCGTTGCGGGGGGGTATAATTAATAGATAATGGATTAAGAATTGCATGAACAATTTGATTCTCAGATGTCTCCTGCATGCCTTAAAGTTTAACTCTTTGTCCTGTTTTGAAAATTCAACAAGAGCACCACATGCAGGTGCTAACGCTCATCTGTTAAAAGTGTTTGAGTAATGGGCTGCATTAAAGTTTTTGCACACAATGACAACAACGATCTAGTGATCATATTAGATCGACTTTTTCTTTGAAACAGACAAGCTAAAAATAGAACAGAAGCGGTAATGAAAGCGGGAGAGTAATCCAGTAAAACCTTTTTTTTTTTAAACATTAGACTGAGAGACTTACAGTAAGTCATAATTTACTTTGTAATTTTTATTGTCAAGCAGTGTATTATACCCCCAATTATTCAGCCATTATTTCATTACCAAGATACTTTGTGAAAAATGTTAATGAAGTCATCAAAATTTCTTCAGACCTCAAAATACTGAAAATGTTCAAAGAATGATTTTGTTTAAGGGCCAAGAGCTCAGAAAAAGCTTACCATGACATGAAAAACAGGTCTTAACAATATACTTTCTGTAAAAACGAAAAACAACATAACAGGACTGGAAATGTTAGGACAATGAGTGTCATCCCTTTAGAGTCCCCAATTCACTTTGTGAAGCAGGGATCTAAAACAGCAAAAAAAAGTCTTTATGATAAAACAAAACATGAACCTTAAACCATTCTTAATCTACCGTTCTTATCTTTTTTGATTTAGTAACCAAACATATGAAACAATTATCAATAATTTAAGGTATTGATCACACCTAAACAATGACTAATCCATATATGCTACAAAGACAAATATTCAAACGTATCTGCTGATCGTTTACCACATGTAGTTCAACAACATACTTGTCTTTATCCCGAATTGTTTGCAAACGATTTCTGTCCTCTGCAAGAGTTCCTCCAAGCTGTGTGTAATTCCTCTTGGCAATTTCAAACAACCTCTTCAAATCTTCAACCTTTCTCCGGGCTCTTCCTGTGATAGATATAAATAAATTGAAAACATTGGTTTCACAATGAATGTTAGCATGTCATCAGTACAGTTGCATCTAGTTGCATTTAAATTTTCTTTATGATCTTACAATTTGAAAAGAACTGCTGCACAACAGGAAATATTTATAGTATTAAGCAGACAATGTGGCGCATGTGTTTTACAATCAATGATAAGAGTCCTCCATGTTGTATATGTAACTGGCAAAACTGTGTGACCCTATTATTGTTGGTGAACCTATTATAATGATAATCCAAAAACAAGACAAATTCTGATCCCTATACCACTTCTATGAATACAACATAATAAATCAAGTTTGTAAACTTTGAACAGCTTCACATTACAAGAGTTATTGTTCTTTGATTAAGAAGGTTGCGATGAATTTACCAGTTTTCTACCCTTACCATGAAACAAAAACTCGGAACATCTGAATTTATTATCAAAAAACTTTATTCTACAATGTAAGAGTAGTTGTTTTGAATTTTTTTTACAGACAAATGTTTTGTGTTTAAGAAAAAAATAGTATCAGTTCGATAATCAGGAACTTTTAACTTTGAAAACTCCAGCATTCCTTTTATCATTTAAGGGCCATTTTAACCTTTTCCCTCATAGAGGACACCATGAAAAGACCTATGCGAACAGCATAAAACCAGATCAGCCTGCGAGTAACTCGCAGGCTGATCAGGTTTTATGCTGTTCGCTGCTCCTCAGTGGTCTGGAAATGAGGATTTTGTAATTAAATTTGGTAAGGTTTAACTGTGGTTTTCTGCAGATCAGGCTTTATGTGATACCTATTGAGTGCATCAAAATGAGTCTATATGAGGGAAAGGGTTAAAATGAGTCTATATATGGGAAAGGGTTAAAGGGTTGTCTCGACTTATCCAATGATTTATGATGAATTAGTTGCTAATTTAAGCTTCTGATAAGCATATGCCCATGATAATCAAATCCCCACAATTCATAAATGCTTCACAGAACTTCATGAATCTTTGTACCTTCAAGAATACCTCCAATACAGATTCAAAGAAATAACAAAGGGGCCATGAATTTGAACAATCTTAGATGAGACTCTTAAAAAGAACATCTTGCCAAAACATTTTTAAACCTGACCAGTAGTTTTCGAGAAGACTTTTAAAGTATTCATTATAAATAAGGCAAATTAGCCCCATTCCTTGCAGCAATGATTTTATATGAAATGAAAATATTTGAATAATCTATCAAGAAAGTTATCCAAGGAACATCTGTGCGGAAATATTTTCATATCTGGCCATTATTTTAAGAGGAGAGTTTTTTGTTGTTTTGTTTTTAAAGTTTTCACAGTATACAAATAGCCTTAGCTCCAGTGAGCTAAACATGGCATTGCAGTAAGTTTCACACAATAAATGGTTATATCTATACCACAAACCTCTGGCTTCCTTCTTTTGTTTCTCTGACAAGGAGATAGATGCTCCATCTGTGTTGCCCTCGGTTCCCAGTGCTTCATCATCTGACCACTCCTCTAGCTGGTCAAGGTCATCTGCAGGGAACCAACCAATATGTCTCATATCATATTTGTTTAAGTGGGTTAGAAAAGGTTGTTATTTCTACTTTATGGCGGCTTATTTTTCATTTTTGCACAAATTTAACAATTCTCAAGTTTTATTTATGGTTAGATTATGTTCATGGTTAGGAAAATTTGCATTACAAAAGGTTAAACTAACAGAGTAAAAGTAAATTGAAATCTTGTGTTTTTGAAAACTCAAGGGCAATCACTCTAGAACTTCAGAGTTGACATCAGCCATAATTAAACTAGGCAGAGAGATTTTGACTATAAATAATGCCACCAATTTTGAAAAAGAGTAAATGAGAAATGAAGATGTTAGAGCATAAACATGTTAATTTATGTGATTCCCCGAGTTTTAAAGGGCCATAACTGTGGATTTATCAGTATGATAACAACCATAATTGAATATGTTTGAGATATCATTGTCATTATTTATTTTTCTAAAGTTTGAACAAGATTGTTTAATAATTATGGTTGCCAGGTTGTAAAAAGGGCCTTAACTCCTGCTATACAAGGCCAATATCAGTCATAATTAACTTTGTCCAAGAGATTATGGACATAAACATCATCACCAAAATTGAAGATTCACATTCAGCAATTCTTAAAACAAACATGCTAAAGGTAGGTATAAAACTGACAATTCTTAAAACATTTGCAATACCTTTGTTGAGCTATATACTTTTGATCTGATAAATATTTGTCAGGTATGTCTGTAAACTAAAACTTTGATTTAGAAAAAAAATAAAGAACCAAGATCAAAGTTCTTAAGCCTATTTTCATGTATATCTGTCTGTCAAATCAATATAGGACCAAGAAGCTATTTACGAGGGAGAGTCAATAAATAACCAGCCTATGACATCTCCGATCAACCGAGACATCCACGATTTTCAAGCATTGTTTCAATACATGTACTATACCTGTGTACAAAACTACACATGTATACGGTCATTTGTTTGTCAGATATTGAATGTCAAACATGGCTAGTGATGTAAAAGCAAGTTTATCAAAAGTGGAGTACCGTGCTGTAATTCGGTACTTGCATTTAAAAGGTAAAACTGGTAAGGACATACATGCTGAGTAAGTTGATGTGTATGGGTCTTTTGCACCATCTTATTCTCAAGTTAAATTCTGGGTTGGGGAGTTTAAACGCGGTAGAACGTCTTTAGAAGATGAAGCCAGGTCTGGACACCCAGTTGATACCACCGACGAAGAAATGAGTAATAAAGTCAGAGATCTGGTATACTGAGATAAGTCAGGTTGAAGAAATAGCACAGGCATTAGGCATTTCACATGGTACCGTTTCAACAATCTTGCATGATCGTTTAGGGATGCGCAAGCTTACAGCCCGTTGGGTCCCAAAATCCCTTAGCAACGAGCAAATGGCAACAAGAGCATCAGTATGCAGTGCATTGTTGAAGCGTTTGAGGTCAAAAGATGAATTCCTTTTGCGTCTAGTTAATGTGGATGAGACTTGGGTGCATTATTATGAACCAGAAAATAAAGCCCAGAGTCGTCAGTGCGTAGGGCCGGGATCCCCAAGGCCAAAGAAGTTCAAGACTCAACCATCTTCTGGCAAAGTGATGGCCACAGTATTTTGGGACACAAAGGGCATTATTTTGTTGGACATTTTACCCAAGAGAAGTACAATAACTGGAGCATACTATGCAAACTTGCTAGACCTGCTGAGGAACGCCATCGTCGAGAAATGCCGTGGTAAACTCTCCAAAGGTGTTTTGTTGCAACAGGAAAATGCAAGAGTCCACACTTGTAAAGTTGCAATGGATGCTGTGGAGCTAAATGGGTATGAATTAATACCGCACCCTGCCTACTCACTAGACCTGGCACCTAGCGACTTCTTCCTTTTTCCAAATTTGAAAAAGGATATACGTGGACGTCATTTCCGGTCTGACGAAGAAGTCGTGGTGGCAGTTAAGGAGTGGTTCCATGGAAAGGACCCTGACTTCTTCCCTTCTGGGCTGATGGCACTTGAACACCATTGGTCCAAGTGCATAGCCCTGGAGGGAAATTATATTGAAAAAGAAACGGTAGATCTGAACCTGAAATAGGTTAGGCTGGTTATTTATTGACTTGCCCTCGTAGTATAATTTTCTTTGTGTTCAAAGTGAGGTGCTTATTCAAAATAATATGATAAAACCACACCTGGATTCCCTCCCAGCATTTTGATACAAGATCTGTTGCCATAGCGACGGGCTACGTCTAGTGGTGTCCTATTCTGAGTATTTCGGAGTGTGATGTCGGCATTGTTGTCCAGCAACCATTGTAAAATATGAGCATGTCCCTGACTGGCAGCTGAAACATTCATAAAGTCTGCTTAAGTATGCTGAACCCAGTGATAGGCAAGGGGCCAGATGACACCATAGGTCAATGTGTCATATGCCACCATGGTAAGGGTGTCAGATGGTACCATAGGTCAATATGTCAGATGGTACCATAGATCAATATGTCAGATGGTATCATTAGTCAATATACCTGATGGTACCATAGATCAATGTGTCAAGATGGCACCACATGTTTTTAGATGGTTCCATAGGTCATTATGTCAGATGGTATCAAAGGTCAAGTCAATGTGTTAGATGGCTCTATGGGTTGGTGAGTCAGATGATATCATAAGTCAATGTGTCAGATGTCACAAATTATCAAAGTGTCAGATGGTACCATATGTAAATGTGTCATATTGCAGCATCAGTTCGGGTGCAAATGGCACCATCAGTCAGGAAGAAATATAGGACCGTCTGTCTTGGTGGTGTCAGATGGCACCATTTGTCAGCTTGTTACATGGCACCATCTACCAATGTAGTATGCTACTGTTGGTCATGGTTTCAGACAGTGCCAATGGTCAAAGTATTATCTAGTACAGTTGATCTGCATGTCAGATGGCACTGTCTACATGTGTCATATGGCATCAATGGTCAGAATGTCAGATGGCACTGTCTGCAAGTGAAGTCAGATGGCAATCTCTGCACTTGTCAGATGGTACCATTGGTCGGAATGTCAGATGGCACTGTCTGCAAGTGTTGTATGACACCATTAGTCAGAATGTCAGATGGCACCAGAAGTTAGATAATGAAAGAATATGAAGATCATGTGTTTTAATCCAGTCATAGCCAACATTATTTTTCAAATATCTGACCTCTATTCAATGTGTGAAATACACCAGGTGCTTGAAGAAGTCATCCAGGAAACTGAAAACAATATTAATGCAATGTGGCTGCTTTCACTAAACATTTTAAGATATTTGCAATGTTTTTTAAAGTTTTCTGCCTGGGAAAAACTTAGCATAGAGTATCTATAGTAACACCTCTGCCAAAAGACACCATACCTTTGTGGGCAGCGGTGGCTCCTTTCTCATCCTGCTCATTAATGTTGCTCACTCCCTTCTCAATCAGACCCTGCAGGTGTTCAAGGTCGCCATGGTGAGCCGCCAGGTGGGCTGGGTATGCCAAATCTGTGACCGGAGAACATAGAACATAAAGGATTTATTCATATTTAACTTGATTATAATTATCTTCTATGTCTATTAAAAAAAAATTCTTACAACTTATGCTTAAAGCCTTCAAGATGCTGCCATAATAACTTACCATCTGCTTCCTCCATCTCGCCTCTCAACATGGGGTCCCGGCCAAGGAGTTTGACACATGCCAGTTTTGAGAATCTGCGTGCGACATCACGTGGCGTCTCTCCAGCCTGGTTTGTGATGGACATGTTAGCGCCCATCTCTATCAACCACTGTAGCAAGTGCAGGTGACCCTGTCCAGCAGCTGCAGAAAGTAGCAAACAATCAATAACTGGTTCTTCAAAATACAAACTGTATAACGCTTCTCCTAATCTGCTGTTCTGGACACCAGCTTATGGGACTTCCAATTCTCTAAGCATATCCTATACAAATATATGATGACTCTTCACTTTTTGGAAAATCCTTGAAAAAAATTCAGTTCTCAGAATCCTACTGAGAACCCTTAAGAATAGCAATTTATCATGACTTTCATGCAAAAGCACATCATTGCCATAGCGACTTGCATGTCTTTGAAATCAAGCATGAGACCTTGAGAACTAAGGTATGGTGCTTATTTAAGTCCATCACTGGGTTTGGTCAGAAATCAGAAAATTTCAACTCAAGGGTGTTAACAAGCACTGATGATAGCAAATGTCTGCCTTGCACAGAGCAACCAAGGATTGGTATCCCCTATTCTTTGATCTTTTTCCATGTAATAGTAAAATTGTTGTCATGTTTGATACTCTAAGAGCAATTACTCTTCTATGTTGGTATGATTAAAATATACCAAAATCTATTTATCCAAACAGGGCTGAAACGAGTACGCAGATTGGGTAGAAAACTGCCAGTTCTCATGTAAAAATTATTACCCATTACCCGTTGTCGGCTTTTTACTATTTTGATACCTCATGTACTTTTTTTCTTTATAACGTATTGTATTAATAATGATAACCAAAAAAAGAGTTCTAGACTCTGTCAAGGAATTATCTTCATATGCTTGAAGACAGATATATTTTGGGAATACAAAGTCTGTATCATACTGAAATGTGCTAAAATCAACGACATAAAAGATTTGTTATTACAGGTGTAAAGTGTTTTGATGTAATGACTACATCTGCACGGGTACCCTCGGGTAATAGTGTAACAGGTATTGCTCGACAATTTGACATTTAGCTTGACCTCTTTTTTCATACATTATAGGGACAAATAAAAGTATATTTTCATCTTCGGCTATTGATGGATTATAAGCAGGGATTAATTATGTACAAGAAAAAGCAGTTCCCAAACTTTTATTGTTGTTTAACAGTCAAATTTATACAATAGAAAATAAAGGTCAAGTTAAATATCAAATTTGACAAGCAATACCCA
The DNA here is from genome assembly GCA_021229015.1 of Solen grandis. NCBI lineage: Eukaryota > Metazoa > Mollusca > Bivalvia > Adapedonta > Solenidae > Solen > Solen grandis. Next base: position 23,760,896 of record CM037793.1, read on the forward strand.
GGTAAAAAATATCGACATTTCAGCACTATATCCCGACCTACAAATTATTTAGACCAAGCTTAGTGTTCTCAAAAATATATGCTATACTCAAGTATGATTTTCATGCTCAATCTCAAAATATAGGTATAAGATTCTACAGGGATTGAGCATTAGACTGAGGTCACACTCAAGTTTTCAAGAACTCGGGTCAACATACCTGGACTGATAAGCCTTACCTTTATGTGCGGGGGTGGATCCCTTGTCATCCCTCTCATTAATATTCACGACCCCGTTCTCGACCAGCATTCGGAGATGGTCAAGGTCACCACTGAAAGCTGCCACATGCGCTGGGAAGGCCAGGTCTGAAAATGGAAATAAATTTATATAAGATAAATAATCATTACTAACAAAATAAGTGGCAATTGAAATCAATAATTATATAACTAAATTGATGATCACTAACCCTTTGTGCCTTTTATCCCAACACAAGTGTTTACATATCTCCAGTGCTCCTTTTCAAATTATTTGCATTTTTTTCTTTCAATTAGGAAAATGCATAACTTGACCTAAATTTTGAATTTTCAAACTTCAAGTATATTTTTAATACTCAGATACACATGACAAAGTATAGCAAGAGTGCCCCATACAGATACACATGACAAAGTATAGCAAGAGTGCCCCATACAGATACACATGACAAAGTATAGCAAGAGTGCCCCATGCAGATACCAAGGCATGTCTGTTACATCCTTTTTTTTTTTTTTTAAAAAAGGGAGATAAATTAGGTCAAAATGACCCTTGATGAGAAAGCAGGCCTTGTGATAGTAAACCAGTATGTGAAGTTTGATGGTTTAATAGTTTAGAAGTTATGGCTAAGATTAAAGTTTTTCAACATGACAACACAGACAACACCAGAGTGATGACAATACCTTGACTTTTTTCTCTGAAAAAACAGATGAGCTTAAAGGGTTAGCAGTTACTGATGGCACATATTCATGTTTTAACAAACATAAGATAGATTTTTTTTCTTAAAAATTATACAAGTGAACTTTATGTTAAACAGACCAGGGTGCAATATACTCACTCTCTGCCTCCTCAGGGTGATCCCTCTCCCATTCTATTCCGTTGATGTATTCTATAATGTTGTCCTTGTAAAACTGTTGGGCCAGGTCCTTGGGCGTCTCCCCCTGGTCGTTACGGGCACCCAGCACGTGGGTGGGGCTGATTCCCATACTGACCAGGAACTTCAGGCATGGCAAGTGACCCTCCATGGCAGCATAATGGGCTGGGGACAGAAAATACATCCTTAGATGTAAAAAGAGATACACATATCATATTTTAAGAATATTTTTAGAAATGAAAAAAAAAAAAAAAAAATAGTGGCAACAGTCAAAAAGCACACCAAAGAACTGATGACAATGAATGTTCTGAACAATGGCTCAAGTGAACTAGGTTTAGACACAAGCCCTCTATTTGTATGTGTGGGCTTGCACTTGTACATATGTGTGTATATAGTTATGTCAATGTACCTGGAGTGTTTCCGATGTTGTCTGCTTCATCAATACTGGCTCCCCACTTGTTCAGCAGCTGCAGACATCCCAGCCTCCCATGGTAACAGGCTGCATGGACCGGAGTCCAGCCGATCTTGTCTGTCGCATTGATGTCCTGGAAACAGGTCAAGGTCACACACTGTGTCAACATACTGATAACATTACACCAGACAAACGTATAGCTGTAAAGTTGTTTGGTAGGGAAAACTAAAGTAGAAGTAAGTAGAAAACAAAACCTTATTATATAAACTTCTTTTGCAATGGTACCAACAGACCATATAACTGACCCAAAAGGCCTAGCTGTTAATGCTTATTTATTAGTTTGACAGTTATGAATATTTAATTTGATGTGGACTGATGTAAGATTGATATCTGACTTGTGTAGCTTTTGTCTAGCTTGTAGATCTATTCATAAAGGATAATATAAATATAGGCCATTATATTTAAGACACAATAACAGTTTTCTGGATAATAATACGCTTCCCTCTGGAAATATTTTTACAATTTTCAGAGAAAAGAACATGGTTACATTATTTAAAGGAATTTAGATGTTACAACCTTTCAAAAACATATATTATTTGTTTATTTCAATTTGATTAAAGGAACATCAAATATATCAACAAGAGGGCCATGATGGCCCTGAATCGCTCACCTGAGTACCATTGCCTCAACTGATGTCAAGGTTTTTAAACAGACAAGGATTCTGATATAACTTAATCTAAAACATTTTACCCCTGACAATACTACACACCAAATACCTAAGCAATGGGCCATATGGTTTCAGAGAAGACTTGGGCACAGGGTCATTTATCACCGTAGGGCCAAGACTTTGAAAATCTTTGTAATGAACCATTAGATGCTACTACATACCAAAAATCTTAGCTCTAGGCCTTATTGATTCATAGAAGAAGATTTTTTAAGATTTTCCTATTTAACTCTATGTAAAACAAGTGACCCCTGGTGTGGGGTCATTTATCACCATTGGGCTATGATTTGTACAATCTTGGTAGTGGCCCATAAGATGATGCTACATACCAAATATCTAAGCTCTAGGCCTTATGGATTCATAGAAGAAGATTTTTTAAGATTTTCCTATATAACTCTATGTAAAACAAGTGACCCCTGGTGCGGGGTCATTTATCACCATAGGGCTATGATTTGTACAATCTTGGTAGTGGCCCATAAGATGATGCTAAATACCAAATATTTAAGCTCTAGGCCTTATGGATTCATAGAAGAAGATTTTTTAAGATTTTCCTATATAACTCTATGTAAAACAAGTGACCCCTGGTGCGGGGTCATTTATCACCATAGGGCTATGATTTGTACAATCTTGGTAGTGGCCCATAAGATGATGCTTCATACCAAATATCTAAGCTCTAGGCCTTATGCATTCATGGAAGAAGATTTTTTAAGATTTTCCTATATAACTCTATGTAAAACAAGTGACCCCTGGTGCGGGGTCATTTATCACCATAGGGCTATGATTTGTAAATCTTGGTAGTGGCCCATAAGATGATGCTACAAAGGTTAGGCCTTTTTTCAAGTTTTTCCTATACTAGCCTATGTGAAATCAAGTGACCCCTGGGGCGGGGCCAATTTTGACCCCAGGGTCATAATTTGTACAATCCTGGTAGAGAGTCATAAGATCATGCTACATACCAAAAATCAAAAGGCTAGGCCTTGTGGTTTCAGAGAAGAAGATTTTTTAAATTTTCATTTTTAAAATCTATTTTTAGCTCCTGTGACCTAATTATGCGATGGACCAGAACTATTTATACAACTTTAGTAGAGCTTCATCCAAGGAACATTCCTGCAAAATATTTTTCAAATTGGCCAAGCCGTTTAGGAGGAGATGTTGTTTGAAGCAATTGTTGACGCCGGACGCACGGACGCACGCACGCACGGACGACGGACGCCGGACGCCGGACAAAAGGCGATCAGAAAAGCTCACCTTGAGCACGTTGTGCTCATGTGAGCTAAAAAGTAAACAAGAGGGCCATGATGGCCCTGAATCGCTCACCTGAGTACCATTGCTTCAACTGATGTCAAGGTTTTTAAACAGACAAGGATTCTGATATAACTTAATCTAAAACATTTTACCCCTGACAATACTACACACCAAATATCTAAGCAATGGGCCATATGGTTTCAGAGAAGACTTGGGCGCAGGGTCATTTATCACCCTAGGGCCAAGACTTTGAAAATCTTTGTAATGAACCATTAGATGCTACTACATACCAAAAATCTTAGCTCTAGGCCTTATTGATTCATAGAAGAAGATTTTTTTAAGATTTTCCTATTTAACTCTATGTAAAACAAGTGACCCCAGGTGTGGGGTCATTTATCACCATTGGGCTATGATTTGTACAATCTTGGTAGTGGCCCATAAGATGATGCTACATACCAAATATCTAAGCTCTAGGCCTAATGGATTCATAGAAGAAGATTTTTTAAGATTTTCCTATATAACTCTATGTAAAACAAGTGACCCCTGTGCGGGTCATTTATCACCATAGGGCTATGATTTGTACAATCTTGGTAGTGGCCCATAAGATGATGCTACATACCAAATATCTAAGCTCTAGGCCTTATGCATTCATGGAAGAAGATTTTTTAAGATTTTCCTATATAACTCTATGTAAAACAAGTGACCCCTGGTGCGGGGTCATTTATCACCATAGGGCTATGATTTGTACAATCTTGGTAGTGGCCCATAAGATGATGCTAAATACCAAATATCTAAGCTCTAGGCCTTATGGATTCATAGAAGAAGATTTTTTAAGATTTTCCTATATAACTCTATGTAAAACAAGTGACCCCTGGTGCGGGGTCATTTATCACCATAGGGCTATGATTTGTACAATCTTGGTAGTGGCCCATAAGATGATGCTACATACCAAATATCTAAGCTCTAGGCCTTATGGATTCATAGAAGAAGATTTTTTAAGATTTTTCTATATAACTCTATGTAAAACAAGTGACCCCTGGTGCGGGGTCATTTATCACCATAGGGCTATGATTTGTACAATCTTGGTAGTGGCCCATAAGATGATGCTACATACCAAAAATCAAAAGGTTAGGCCTTGTGGTTTCGGAGAAGAAGATTTTTTCAAGTTTTTCCTATATTAGCCTATGTGAAATCAAGTGACCCCTGGGGCGGGGCCAATTTTGACCCCAGGGTCATAATTTGTACAATCCTGGTAGAGAGTCATAAGATCATGCTACATACCAAAAATCAAAAGGCTAGGCCTTGTGGTTTCAGAGAAGAAGATTTTTTAAATTTTCATTTTTAAAATCTATTTTTAGCTCCTGTGACCTAATTATGCAATGGACCAGAACCATTTATACAACTTTAGTAGAGCTTCATCCAAGGAACATTCCTGCAAAATATTTTTAAAATTGGCCAAGCCGTTTAGGAGGAGATGTTGTTTGAAGCAATTGTTGACGCCGGACGCACGGACGCACGCACGCACGGACGACGGACGCCGGACAAAAGGCGATCAGAAAAGCTCACCTTGAGCACGTTGTGCTCATGTGAGCTAAAAATACACCATTTATTATAAAAGGACCTTTGTGACTAATATTGATAACTTTTAAAGACAGGTAAAATATGTTTTGAGGTTTCCATTTGAATTATAAAATAAACATAGCATGATGCTGACATTGAACTATCAGATATTTGTAAATTATGTTACACATGTTCTTGTACTTGACTTCATACAAACACCATATTTGCTACTCTAATTGTTCCAGTTATAACATGCAAAGCTGTACGGTGAAATTGTAATTTTTTTCAAATATTTCACTAATTTATCCTCTATGTATGTCATTGTTTTCCAAAAACACTTCTGGTTATTACAGTGTTCATCCTGTAACCAATGGTTTGATCCCTGGATGCAACATACCAGTCATTAAAAACGGTACAAATGAACATCTGCCTTGCTTGGCATTCAACGTAAGGCTTTGTTTACATAAGCCAGATATAGTGCAGCACTTTACAGCTATATCACACTGTAGACAAGCAGCATGATACCACATCCAGTCAATTATCCTAACACAGAACCAGTGTAACAGTCAAGTTTTTACCCAGTCAGTTTCTTCCCCGGGGAAAAAACTGACTGGTCAGGTTTTTTATCGGGGAAGAAACTGACTGGTCAGTTTTTCCCCGGGGAAGAAACTGAATAGTCAGATTTTTCCCCAAGGAAAAAAACTAACTAGTCAGGTTTTTTCCCACCCAGTCAGTTTTTTCCCCCCTCTTTTTTTAAATTTTTTAGGGTTTCTGAGGGGGGGGGGGGAAATTCTGGACTAGTCAGTGTTTCCCCCCCCTATCTAATATATTGTGCATGATGTTGGGAAAATTCTGGACCAGTCAGTTTTTTCCCCTGTCATGTTGATTGTGCATGATGATGGAGAAATTCTGGCCTAGTCAGTTTTTTCTCTACTATCCAATATATTACTTGTGTAAGTGGTGAAATTCTGGCAGGGGGAAAAAACTGACTAGGCCAGAATTTCCCCACCATCACACAAAATCTTTAAGATAGGGGGGAAAAAACTGACTAGGCCAGAATTTCCCCACCATCAATACAATCTAAATGACAGGGGAAAAAACTGACTAGGCCAGAATTTTCCCGACTTCAAGCTCAATCTACAGGACAGGGGGGAAAAAACTGACTGGTCCAGAATTTTCCCACAATCACACGCAATATATAAAACAGAGGGGAAAAAACTGACTAGTCCAGAATTTCCCCACCTCTAAAACCTTAAAATTAGAGTGGGGAAAAAACTGACTGGTTGGAGAAAAACCTGACTAGTCAGTTTCTTTCCTGGGGAAAAAACTGACTGGGGGGAAAATCTGGGCTGTTACACCGGGTCAAACAGTCCTAATATGACCCTTATATGGTGAGTGCTAAGCAAGCAAGATAAAATACTAAATTTATATACTTTGTTTTGTTGCAGACATGAACCAAACCCATGACCTTCCGTTTATGAGGTAACTAATGTATGGTACTCAGACACCAGAACTGTTTGTTGAATTAGGAAAAGAAGATAAGTTCATTAAATTAAAAAAAAGACATAATGAATCTAATGATGAACATGTTTGATGTTACAAGTTCACAGTACAATTAATAACCATTACCCTTTATTCTCAGTACCTAGTAATCTTTGTACAAGCAGACTACAACATACAGAATGATGTAGTCCTATCACTTTCTATGACAACTAACTACTTAGCAGTTCCCAAACTCCTCCATAGTAATCTCCCTTGCATACTCTCTACACAACTGTAATGGGAAGTAACTGCATGCTGCTGGGACATTTTAACAGTTTTTCATCATTAAATTGAAAAATAAGTCTGTATCTGAAATAAGCATTTAAGCTTTATCTACTTTATATCAATGGGAAACAAATTAGTTCTCAAAACTTATATATTAATCCCTCTTGGTGGTGTGGATGTTCTGGTGAATATGTCCCCATCACATGGGCATAATTATGCATTATATCATTATCCTTTGCATGTAATTAAAAATATAGGACACTTTTATCACAATTAAAATGATGAAATCTTATCTCCTACAATGTATGATATATTTACCTATGTCTTTTCACTGAATTGATGCAATAAAAAAATACAGTGCTGATGACATTCAACATATATAAGAATTAAAAAGAAACATGCATATTAAATGAAAATAAAGGGAATTACAAAAGCAATGAATAGAAAAGTATAAATATACAGTGCATGTTAACAACAGCTTTAAATGCAAATTAATTTTTTTTTATCTAGAAAAGTGTCCATAACAGATAGAAATATCCCCACTAAATCAGGGGCCATAACCTATTATAACTCAATGGATTTTTAAAATTAAATATGTGTGTGCATAACTTCCTATGTTGATGCTCAGTCCTGTACAGTTTTAAGTCCCTAGATTTTATAAGTTGAGATGTGTGTGACACAAGACTTTGTGACCAACTGACTGACAGACAAGGACAAATTGATATCAACCACTCCAAATTTTCAAAGCAGAGGCATAAATGAACAGTTATCAAGCATAACATGAATGTATACATTACAATTTATCATAATGATTATGCACTTGCAAAGAATATTACAGCCGTTACAGACATAATAGAACAATAAAGCTGAAATATTAAGCTAATACATTGTAGCTCAATGTACTAGTTTAAATTAAAGTTTCTTTGTGTGTTGGGTTTTAAACGTCCCACTGACAATATTTCAGACATTTGGAGACTATGCCTACTTGAGACGAATATAGTGCTTCCACACTGCAGTTTAAGTCATTGTAAACACTGACTTTATTACAGAAACAAAACATTACTGTCTTGACGTTCTTAATTAGATGCATATTTTCCTCCCCTCCTCCTCCCACTTAATATTCTGAATTTTTAAAGAAATGTCTTATGGTGATGACCATATTCCTATATGTACCTAATTAAATGGTATGTATTTGATATTTGATGAACTAGTGAAATAAACAAACATGTACACATAACCTTTAGCAATAACCTTGATCAACAAGGCAGTAACCTGGTAAGATTTCTTGTCTTTTGGTGACTAATCACAGCTCATTCTAACATTTTCAATATCCCTTAAAGAATAAGAGTGGGATTTCTTTTTATTACCACAAATTCTCATTTAGTAAAAAAAAATATTATTCTACAAAACTTGGTTTCAATTTCTCAAACATTTGAAAATATTTATATCAAAATCAAAAAGATGAGAAAGATCTCAACTTGAGATATTCAGTGATTCTTCAGCATGTGAAGATCCAGCAATTGGTCTCTGAGGGGGGTCTTAGACCTGGTAATGCAGTGAATGTAAGGAAGCCTCAAAAAGAGATCCTCATTTTTTATGTAATCATTAGACCCTTGAAATAAAAAAGAAGTCCCATCTGAAGCTAGGATTATATCGGGAAAGCAATGTTTTATCAAAAGCCCAAGGCAGGTAACATACACCCCACCCCAATCAAACACTCTCTTGATCTTCACATGCTAAGACCTTGTACTGTAGATTCTGTAGACAGACTTACTACTCTATAGAACAGCTAGGATAATAGAAAGATCAGTGCTGAAGCTCTTGCATTATTATACTTAACCACATGTATTATCTCCTTTTTAGAATGATTCAGCTATTAAACAACAATCACAAAACATTGTAACAGTACAATGGTATCAGCTACTGCCATCATCATATAAAAAGAAATACAATGCATAATTATACATCTACCAATCCATCAAAAACCTCAATAGAATTTTCACTGATGGTGATTTTAATAACTCTGGTATACCACTGAGACTTACTGATCTAAAAATTATCAAAAATAATGCACATTTGGAACACGGAGTGCTGAAGAAAGTTGGATGCCTTAATAAGTACTACTTTTACTATTAACCATAAAGCCAAATTCCTAAGTCAAAAAGGGCCTTAACTCTTGAAAACTCTTGAAACTACAATAGATATGTGTCCAAATTTTCAATGATGTCCCTTGATAAATTATATTTGTCAAATTGGATGAGAGACAAGGGAAAACTTGCTTGATTCCTAATAGTATAATAATCATTACAGAGATGTTGACAGATGTGTTCCACATTGATCTATTGCAAAACTTTTGGACCAAACCAGACCTGAGACAATGGTGTATTTCCTGCTGTTTAAGAAAAATGTCACTAACTACTATTGTTTTATAACTCACCCATAACACAAACTATCATCCAAGTACTTACACTGTAATACATATTTAACTTTTTACTTCCTGAATACTCATGTACAATTATATAACTTGATGAACATTTATTGACTTATCTTTAAATGGAACATGAAATACTGGATTTTTTTTCTTTTTTTTGTGCAGACTGTGAAGAATCTGAGCTACAGCTGTACATAAGCAAACAGAGGAGACCCTGATAAGACAGCTCCTCCTATAAGCTGTGTGATCTTGGTCTCCACTGTTTGCCAAGGCACAAAACATGTCTATATGAGCTAATAAATGGTTTAATACACAATACATTCAATTTGCAGCAATCACCAAAGCCTGGTAAATCAAATCAAAACACATAATTACATGTGTAATCAATTCCTTAACAACACTAACATATCAACTATTGTGCTTAGATCTATGAATCATTCATACACAAGGAATATTTCTTCATGTTTCCATGGTTTTAGCCAAATGTCTTCAGTAATATTTCTTACATGAACATAAGAAAGAAATGATTTAGAATCTTCATTTAAAAAAAATGATTAACTCAAATTAAATGATGTTAGTCTAGAAATAGTCAAGAAACTAAAATTCATCATGCAATAGATAGAAAATACTATGTAAAAGACAAAATCATTATTTTTCAACAGCATTCTATAATTCTTTTTACAGACAGAATCTTCCTAAAATTATATATATAATTTAAAGAAATATGATTTCTTTAAGATTTCATTATTTAAAATTAATTGTTTGATTAAAGCAATGAAATACATGAAGTATAAACCTTTTAGAGTTAGTGAGCACACACAAGACATAACTGATATTATTTCATCAATATTACCATCAATGAAAATTCAAATGATTAAGATTTTTCATCATCCATTGTTAATAACATGCATTTCTTAATAGGCTACTGTTAGAAAATGGAACAAGCCATTTATCGGTAAAGATATGGTGGATATAAGCCAGGGAACTGTTCTCTATTTTGTAACAATGGCCCATAATTCCTTGCTTCACTGACATCAGTAGCCTATTACTGAAGTTTATGTTTATAAAATCATGCCATTCCATTGTACACTCAATGCTATATCATAAGACATACTACCTTTTCACCAGCTGAGTTTAGAAATCCCTTCAATTAAAAATTTCCATAATGGTTTGAATATATTACCTTTTTAAAAGATTATGGTAAAATTCGCCAATGACTTGTGGTTTACATAATTTTTATTTACTGGACAAATTCATCTTTTTATATTTATATTCAAGTTATCTCTAATGTAACTGATTTACACAGATTAAAGAATAAAGTGATTTTGACCTATGTAAGTGTTCCATGGTTCCTGGGTTGGACCAGTACTTTCCACCTTGGTTTCTGTGTTGGACCAGTACTTTGCAGCTTGGTTCCTGGGTTGGACCAGTACTTTGCACTTTTGATCCTTGGTTGGACCAGTACATTGCACTTTCGTTGCTGGGTTAGACTTGTTTCCTTGGTTGGACCAGTACTTTGCACCTTGGAGGTCAAGTGAATATTTTGCTGTCAGAATACTTACTGTTCCAGATCTGAGGATGGTATTCAATGTGAAGGAGTTCCCGTGAGCTGCAGCCAAATGTCCAGGTGTGCTGCCTCTGTGGTCCCTGGCACTTAGATTCACACCATTGTTGGCTAGAGCCTGAAAATACTCAAGTGTTAGCTTTTACTTTAGCTTTACATATATACAGAGCATATTTTATCCGATATAAAGCTATATGGACATTTCTGGTGTTTACAGATGCATTCAAACTGAATTATGGGCTATTTAATAGCTACATTAATAAAAGGTAGTTTTGGTTTTGATTTGGGATACTGTTTGTGAGTAGATGACCTAGCCATAAATGGAAAAGGTATGAATTCCACTGCTAAAACTGGAAGAGTGCATTCAGAGTCCAGACCCAGATATTCTACTGTAATAATTTAACCAAGGATAGTTCATCCAACTTCTGATATTTACAGCTGTGACTAAAGGAGCAGACTTTGAAAGCATAGAACCCCCTAGACTCATTGCTAGGAGAAGTTAAGAGTCCATGTAACAGTGCTGGAGTTTATTGTCGCTGTGACAGTATGTCTGGCAACCTTCAGCCATGCTACAGATAGAGGAAGACCGTGAGTGAATAGAGGCACCAGTGTAAAACCAGCGACCTACTGCAGGTACGCTAGAAGGCTTCCATGAAAAATCTAAGTGACAATGGGATTCAAATCCACAGCAGTGAAGGGAAGCATCATTGTTAAAGCTATATTTATCAAAATATCTTATTTTAGTACACAATTGTATATTAATTTACAAGAGTAGGATGATTATTTAAATAGCAAATTTTTAAAATATTTAGTCTCCACTTTATACAAATCTACCCATAATCCTTTTATACCTGTAGACAAGCATCCTGTCCCCTAATGGCAGCTATGTGTGCAGGGGTCCAGCCCTTTGGGTGTAGCCACAGTTGTGTCAGCGCCATGCCATAATAGCCAATGTAAGCACTGAAGAATAAATAATTAAATTATTACTAAATTCTTTGACTGTCTGAAATCCATAAAAAATCATAAGACAATCACTTACCTTAACACTTATTATAAACTGATATTATAAACCTATGTCTGCTAGGGTTAAGAGAGAAGACAACTTGAATAGATGTTGTCCACCTGCCTTCCACAGATGAAGTTATATAAAAAATGTTCCATATCATATGATAGGCATACAAAATGCTCTTTCTACTTATGGTGCATAATTTTTATATTTATAACATACAACAATATTTTCTTTTCAGCTTCCCATATTCCAACTTCTGAATACAAATTTCATATCCACGATAAATTTGTCAAATCATTAAAAATATTTAATTGGATGTCATACAAATCTTATGGAAAAGTATTGGCTTAAGTTTGTGCAACATTAATCTAGAATGATACAAACATCTGTATAACACTGGGATTCTCTTCAGCAAATGCCCACCAAGGTGTTAGAAAGTTCTACAAGTTAAACACAGAAAGAACAAGAACTGTCAATACTGTCAACTGTTAATATCCCCACCTGCCACCTTGTCATCATTTAATATAGAGTCCCGACTTCTGTGAAGCCGGGAAATAAAAAGTGCAGTCTGACTTGGATTCAAACACTGTGCCTTTCTTTCGCAGGGTGAATGCTCTTCCAACATATACCCAGCTTAATCATTACCATACATGCCATATCTCCCGGTGGGAGATTAAATCTCCCGGGATTTCGACTTGTCTCCCGATCTCCCGCCGGGAGGTGAAAATCTCCCGGTCTGACTTAAATCAAACCGGTTTCCCTTTGAACTCAGTATAATCCATTTTATTACCGAGCTATGATACAGCATCAGGAAGATTACGTAAGATCATGTGTTAGTATCAATCCTGACCAGTGTGCTGTACACAGCCACAGGCAATATGTGATCGTCCTTATCCAATCAAATTGCATGATTCAGACAGGTAGCAGATTCGCCATTCTATCAGTTGAAACAATTATCATCGGGTAATTAGCAGCTATCGAGGCAATACTAAAGCTAGAATGAGTAAGGTTAGAATGCATTTGGGACGTCGTAATAAAGACATAAATTATTGCTTTAGTATATCTTACCATGGATAAAAAGGTCCCGGAGAATAGCTAATCCTTACTTACCGGAAGTGTAAACAATAAATGATAATTAGATCAGTTGTTTACCAATCATTTAAATCTTAACAAAACTCATCATATAGACACATCATTAAAAGTACACCTCAGCTAGCGGTAAATTGCAAATGAAGTGCAATTTTCACACCGACGCTGATTTGACTGACAAAGGATATCGTCTGCTGAATAATTTACTATAATGAGATGTGCTGATCGGAAGAGTTGGGTAACCACTTCATATCACCAAACCATACATGATAAATATTTTAAGCTAAATAAAAAATCAGAAGATAAATTAAAAAAAAACATAAATTAAGATACTGTATCAATTTAAATATGATGTAAATGGCATGATCTCCGATCTGTTACAAGGTAGTGTTGCATTTAATGTGAAACAGTGCTTGTAGAAAGTTAAGTTTCTATTCGAATTCGATCTAATAGAGTCTATTAATAAATTTTGAGATTTTTTAGATATATTTTAATGGTATTTTCATTAAATGCAATAAACACATATATTATATAATGTTAATGAATTAATGAAGGGATAATCAAATGTGTAATTTTCTTAATTTTTTTTATTAAGAACGTCTCTTTGATATATGTCATAAAATCTCCCTGGCTGGACCCAAAACCTCCCTGGGAGACATACTGTGAAAATATGGCATGTATGATTATTACACAAATTTCTCCTATTAGTTTAAAACTTATTTATTTTGTCTTATCACTTAGTCAAATCCCTCTCAAAGGTTCCTGGGTTAGACCAGCATTTTGCAACTGGGGGTCATGGAAAATACTGGTCACAAAAGTATTTCATACACACATCCCTCAGGTCCACAGTCTGGTATGTTACCAATGGACCACCGCAATTAACCTGTGGTGAGTTATCGGTGGATGACAGTATATATATTCATGAACATATTTTTATAATAACATATATTTATCAGAAACATGTACCTCAAGTGCACCGGAATTACATGCGGTGTGCAAAGGTGTAAACTTGTCTCTCTCTTCGACTTCGTTAATGCTGGCCCCACTCTTCACCATCGTCTCCAGAGCCGTGACATCTCCGTGTCCGACTGCGTCATGGATCCCCGCGTACTTCCTTTGTACTGTGGGTTATAATTTTACACTGTCAATTGTAAATGAAAGTATGAAACCTAGTATTGGGACCTCAAACGTGAAAGATTCAGATGATACCCCACCCACTCGTGCATAACCAAACAAAACATGTTTTTAATTAAATATTTGGTATTCAATAACCTTTTAGATAATACATATGTTATCCTATTCTCATCGTGGTCAAAGATATGAAGGAAATAAACTAAAGAAATGGAAATAAAGAAACAAAAACATAATTTACCAGGCATATTTCTTCGTTGCCAACTAAATGTTTACAATGCTCCTCCGTTCTTAATCGATCGACGACAGTAATTGGTCAATATTTTAGCAGGTGCCCAATTAATGGAAATGTTTATTCTGCGGCACTATTTACATGGTCTGTAAGCAGTTACCTCCCTTCGGTTCAAATAATTAAAAAAAATAAAATAATAAATAAATAAAAAGAATTAAAAAAGCTCAATACACATTTTATAATATAGAAGTAAAAAAAGGTTCTTATTTTCAATATCAATATTTGAATTCAGATGCATTTGACTTTCCTGGTATTTGTGTAACAAACTTGACCTGGCTCAGGATCGAACCCGGTCTGCCGGCGTGCAAGTCCAATGCTCTTACCACTGAGCCAAAGAGTCGACTTCCTGACGCAGTTGTCAGAGATTGTATTCATACCTGTGACGACGCATCGTCAGATTTTCTTTACTCTTCAAGAAGTCTCGCCCTGAGATTTGGCCTGGGAAACATATGGGTAAGGCAACTCCAGTATGGCAGTTGACATTATCCCACCGCTGCAATGTAACCCCGCCCCAGGATCGAACCCGGTCCGCCGGCTTGCAAGTCCAATTCTCTAACCACTGAGCCAGAGTGGACTCCCTGATGCAATTTTCAGAGATTGTGTTTATACCTGTGACGATGCATCGTCACATTTGTGATTATTTTGAAGTTAATTTTGATTTTATGAAAATTCTGAATGATACAATCTAAATTTGAACCTGCAGCTGTGCAAAAGTCAGTCAGCAACTATAACCACTCCACCTGGATAGCTGTTGGTAACGCACTGTGATGTATGTGAGAGGGTACAGTGGTTGCCCATCCAGACATGTGGGTTTACTCCGGATGCTCCGGTTTCCTCCCAAAATAATGACCACATACACTATCATCTGAGCCATCAAGAATGATTTATTTAAGTTGTAAGAACTTGTTTCATAATCAGTGTAAAACAAATAAAGTGTAAAGTTTAAATTAACCACTCAACCTTCAATCTACCGATAAAATTTTCTGTGATTTAAATTTACCCTTTACCATATGAGGCACTAGTCAGGTTTTACTCTCTTTGCAAACCATCATTTATATAGAGGCCCGTAGGTAACACTGTTAGAGAACCTTTTTATTAATTTGGTCAGGCTTGAATACTTTGTGCTAAGCAATACATAAAAAGACCTGATGTTTTTTTTTGGGGCTATTTTCATCAAAACTAGATCAAGGGTCAAGGTCAACCACATAATGAAGAGGTCAAACCTATTTAAGAACTGTCCAAACATTGAAGCATTTAATAAAACACAAAGAAGTTATGCAGATTAACAAAAAGTTAAACCTGTCCAGACACCGCTTTTTTCATCAAAGTAGGTCAATGATCAAGGTTAACTGCATAATGGAAAGGTCCATCCACTTAAGCAACTGCCTAAATATTTAAGCAATCCAATGAAGGACATAGAAATTAAAGCAAATTTAAATCAATTTTAACCAGAGCAGACGCCTGACGACGCCTGCCCTAACATCAATTTAAAGGATGTTTTTTTTCGTTAAAAAACCCGCCCAATAAATTTGTTTGGGAACTACTTTTTTGTTCACATTATAAATCCCCACTTATAGCCTGGACACTGATGACTTTTCATTTAAGGCATGATCTTTTGTTATTATGTTTAAGTGATGAAAAGACCATTACCATAGTTACCTGCAAAACTATAGAATACTCATTCTATGCCTGCAGAGATTTAAATTCTGATAAATAATTTTGAAATTTTCTGTAAATTATAAATCATACAATAACAAGAGGCCAGTGGCCTTAAAGTCACCAGTGTAATCAGCATTATTCAAGATGACTTTTCTATAATGAATCAAATGCATACCATGAGTTTCAAATTTTTTTTCTTTTGTTGCCATGGCATACTAGTTCTTCATGGATCAACTTTATTTGAGCATTTTTGTAGAGGCCCACCCAAGGATCATCCCTGCCAGTTTTATCAAATTCTGTTTCAGCGTTTCAGAGGAGTATTTTCAAAGTTTTAATTAGTTTTTTTTTGTTCCATGCAACCGAAGTTCTTCATGGTACTTATTTGAGCAATTTTTGTAGACGACCACCCAAAATCATCATGCAAGTTTTATCAATCTGCCAGCGCTTTCAGAGGAGATGATTTTCAAAGTTTTCAACGTTTTCTCATTTGTTGCCTGGCAACCAGAGTTCTCTGGATCGACTTTATTTGAGCATTTGTAGGGCCCACCAAGGATCATCATGCCAGTTTTATCATCGTCCAGCGGTTTCAGAGGATGATTTCAAAGTTCAATTGTTTTTATTGTTGCATGGCAACCAGAGGTTCTCATGGAAACCTATTGACATTTTGTAGAGGCCCACCAAGGTCACAATGCAGTTTATCAATTCTGCCACCGGTTTAGAGGAGTGATTTTCAAGTTTTCAATTAGTTTTTTTTGGTTCTATGCAACCAAGGTTTTCATGGATCACTATTGAGCAATTTTTGTGAGCCAACTAAGATCAACATGCAAGTTTACCAAATCGTCCGCGCTTTCAGAAGATGTTTCAAAGTTTCATTAGTTTCTATTTTTGCATGGCAACCAGAGTTCTTCTGATCAAATTTATTTGAGCATAATTTTTTAGAGGCCACCAAGATCATACATCAGTTTTATCAATTCTGTCCGTGTTTGCAGAGAGATTGAATTTTCAAAGTTTCAATTGTTTTTCATTTGTTGACATGGCAACCAAAGTCTCAGGACAACTTATTGAAAATTTTTTAGAGGCCACCTAAAGTGTATCATACATGCGAAGTTTAATAAAATTCTGTCCAGCGGTTTCAGAGGAGATGTCTTTTAAAGCAAATTGTTGACGACGGACGACGGACGACAGACGACGGACGACGGACGAAGGGTGATCCCAATAGCTCACCCTGAGCACTTCGTGCTCTGGTGAGCTAAAAAGGTGCAATCATGTTGCAGCCTTATATCCCAGGAACAGCAATTTTGATAGGTGGTCACAAGATGACGATTTGTGCTATATGATATTAAATTCTGACCATTGATTTCAGAGATTTTTTTATGAAACCTTCTTTTAGTTGCCTTGGCTACTTTTGTTCACCATGGGTCACATTTCCTTTTAACATTGTTTGTGAAGGACAGCCCAAGGATCATCCATGCCAGTTTTCAACTGTTTCTGTTAAGTAGTTTTTGTTTGTTTGTTTGTTGGGTTTAACGTCGCACCGACAGTATTTCAGTCATTTGGAGACTATTATCTACTAGAGACATAATTATATAGTATTGCCACACTGCAGTATCACTCTGTAGACATGTGGCATGATACCACACCCAGTCTCATTACCCTGACACAATGCCAAGCAGTCCTGGAACTACCCTTATATGCTGAGCGCCAAGCAAGGGATCGATACCAATACCATTTTTGATGACATTGTTATATTGCAGCCAGGGATGGAACCCACAACCTCACAGTCCCAAGGTAGACACTCTAGCCACCTGACCACCGGGTTAAGTGGTTTTAGAGATGTCAAAGAATTTTGTTGGTATTATACACAAGCGTGATCAAGTAGCTCACCATGAGCATTTGCTCTCTGAAAATCTTAAACAAATGAGTACCAAACGGCCTGAAAATGTTTGACATAGTTCACATGTTTGTATCTTTTATTCATTTCTGTCAAAATATAAACATAACTATGATAACAATATTCATCATATTTTTATTTTCCTTTGTTTGCAAAACAATGACATACATTTTGTGATTCTCTGTCAATGTATTTACAAACACAAAATACAAAACTAAGAAAAAGTCCTATTAAGCACCTAATATGTAACATACAGGAGGAAGGAAATGAAAAGTTCAGCCAATTATGAGAGTTAGCATTTAACATGAATCATAATGACAGGCTTCCATTTTCTTTTGTATTCCTTTACATCATAACTTTGGACTTTTAACTTGAATTTTGACACATTGGAGAACAGTGGAGACTTTTTGCTTACACAATATCGTAGCTGGATTCTAGTCTGCACAGCAAAGAAAAATCCATTGTTTTATATACTGTTTTAATTTCAGTAAATGAATATTCATTTCATCATGAATATCCATGAGGTCAAGGGTTGAACATAGGAGACTAGAAGGCTACAATGATGTCAGGTAGAATGATAAAAGGGCAGAAGCACATGTTTATGAACAGTATAGGAGAGGTAAGAGTGAAACTAGGCTAAATGCTTATATAAATTCATGCACTTAGCCTAGTTTCGCTCTCACCCCTCAATATGGAACCACTACTATTCATGAGAAGTGTGTACATTTTTGTAAGTGGAGTGTTAATTTCGCGTTATGACTGAGTTGTTAGACAATTACTTGCATGATCCGGTTACAGCATTGATATCTTAAAAACTCTGTATTGATGTATTTCTAAACACAGAATATGATTTGAAGAAATGAAATAGAAATTATATGTACATGTATATTAAATGAATGAATCCTAAGAAAAATAAGTATTTCATTTTTTTTTTCAATCAGAGATCTAATTATAATCAATGTGTTCATCTAGATTTCTTCCCTCACTTGAACATTTGTTTTGAAAAGTTACAATTTTGTAGAAAAAAGAATCTGGATACCTATACAAAAGATGCTGATAAGCAAAATGTCACAGAAAACTTAGTATGTATTGAAGCTTCCAGATAATACAAGTATGTCAAATGTCAATAAAACATGGTACATGTATATACCAAATCTAGAATGTCAAAGCAAAACACAATTTCATCTAACAGTTTCAAAATGTTTGTCCTGAAAGTATGACCATGAAATACACGAGGGAGCTGCCTTCAAGAGAGTGTCAAGCACTTGAATTTAAACTAGAGCTATCGATGCATCAAGTTTTTTTTTAAAGAGAAAATAAAACTTTTCTCATACATGCACTTAAACACTTGGTGTAAAAAATCTGACCATTTACTTACTAATAAAACATACTAATTAATATCTGGAATCCAATGAACTGTATTCAGTCAATGGCAACTTGGTCAAGCTGTTCTCTTTTATAAAGATTTCTTTACTTCTTATGACTCTTTCTTAACTACCCACTGAAAAGTCAGAGGCAAGTCAAGATTCTCACAATCTCAAACTGTGGAGTCCTGAACTCCATTTTTTCAGAAAGGGTCTACAGATTTTCTGCGCATACCCTTTACAAATATAAGGGAGAATCCAAACTTTTCAGAAAATCATTGAAAAGGACTAAAGTTTCAGGATCCAGGTGAGAAACCCTGTTGGGTAACTGCAATCTAATTTAGTAAAAATATTTTAATAACAGAGTTATATAGTGTCTGTCTAAATCAATCAACAACAGAGTTATGTATCCCAGGTATGTTCTAATTCAAAAGAATACACTTCAGACTCTGTGTAAATGATAAATTCCAAGGTAGCAATTTACAGAATTGGCATATCTGTCCAGTGTATTGTAATGCAGTCTATCCCTATCAATCAATGAAGCACATATCTGTGTTTATACCGCCGTGTATTACAGTAGAACTGTGGGGCCCCCTACTCGCCTCACTGTTCCATATCTGCATCATCAAACTGACCTTCGTCTGCTTGACCTCCGTTCTCCATTGCTGAAATATAAACAGAACTTATACCGGTAACCAAGTGTTTTCTAAGTTTAGCATTCTTATTTTTATGCCATTGTGATACCTCTGGATTCCCTGATGGTAAGGCTTGTGTGTTATAATTCTGGAGAAAACACCAACAATGAAGTGGTCATGTAATAGCAATTTACTTGAGAAAAAGAAAAAAATTTCAACAACAGCACAGCATGCAGAAGTCAATGCTTGTCTGTTTTTGTTTTAGTTAGATAACAGATAAAACAAGAGGACCATGATGGCCCTAAATCGCTCACCTGAGAACCACTATTGGGAGTAATCTTGGTGGAGGGTTACCCATAGAACATCTGTGCCAAAACATTTTAAAATCTGGCCAGAAGTTTTGGAGCAGAAGTCTTTTATAGTTTTCACCATATACATTTAAGACAAATTAGCCCTGCCCCTGGCGGCCATGTTTTTTGTTGGATTGGAATAATTTAGCAACCTTGGTAGATGATTACCCAAGGAACATCTGTACCAAAACATTTTGAAATCTGGCCAGTTGTTCTGATGGAGATGATTTTTAAAGTTATCATAATTTTTTTCTTTCTGTTACCATGGCAACCGGAGTTCTACATGGATCAAGCTTATTTTAGCAACTTGTGTGAAGGTTCGCCCAAGGAACATCCCTGCCAAGTTTAATCAAATTCTGTCCAGCAGTTTCAGAGGAGATGTCGTTTAAGGCAAATTGTTGATGACGACACATGACCGATGACGACAGACGCATGGTGATCACAAAAGCTCACCTTGAGCATGTTGTACTCAGGTGAGCTAAAAAAAAAAAAAAAAGCTTACACATAGATTGACATGGTATTGGTATAGCTATTCATTTTGCAGTGTATAAGAATAGAATTAGGTCAGTAATTGAGGTAAAAACAGGATAAAAATGCATGTGCACTAGTTTTTCATAAAATGCATTCTGTAAATTCAAACAAATATTTTTCTCACCAGGTCTAGCAGTCCCTGTAGCCATTGTGACTCAATGAGATTAATTCTGTAAACTAATTGCTTTTTGCTCTAATTAGTGTAATCAATGAGAGATTAATTGAGTTCATAAATGTTTGAATAGGTACAGAAGTGTGTGTTAAATCAGGCATCATTCTGTCTGTGTTTGTTTATACAATTACCCACCAAATATCTGAGCTAAACTGGGATGAAAGGAATGTAAACATATCGGAAAAAAATACAGATAAAAAATCAATTACTTAAATCAATTTACTAATGAAAATCATCTGGTTATCATCAGATTATTTTTCCAGATTTAAAGATCCATTTCATTTTTTATGTATTTATCAACAGTGATGTTATGATGTCAACAAGAGTAATTTAGAGGAAGGATATGATTTCATGGATTAAACATTTATCAGTTTTAGAATTAGAGTCAAACCTAAAGATTAAACTTAGTAAAATCCCTTTTCATTGTGAAAGATAATGTCTATTTGTAAAGGGATGTAACTCTATTTCATTAATTACAAAAGGATTCTGTAAGAATTATTTCCCTTTACTTTATTTTTGGCATTCGAATTTGTTACTGTATTGATTATGAGATTTTCTTATTCCAGTAGAGGAGTGTTTGGAAATAACTGTAAATTAAATTCCCTACACTGAATGTGTTCATTATCACTGACAATCTTATGAAACCAGCATTATCAAGGATGAGGCCATCTTGGTCTATCGTTCCGTTGCTACCCCCCATATATCATAAAACAAGACAGAAGATGGTCACAACTGATGCTGCGCTACTTTATCTTCACGCACACATCCACTTCATCATTTCACCTTATTCATCATCCAATCTTATTGAAAATGAAGTAAATTAATAACATCAGAGTCTTCTGCTGTTTATCTGTTTTTACTTCCGACAAAGTCATTTGTTTTGTTTAGTTTAGGTGGACACAATCCAGGAATACCTGATTCAAATAAAGGTTTACAGCATTTGTGCCTCTATATATTTATATATTTACATGACAGTCCTCCAATAAAGCTTGTGAAAAGCTATATCAAAGAAGTTTTCCTAAAATGGATTCAGCATGAATGATAATTTGGGTATTAATGCACTAAAAAAGTTTGTTTATTGGGTTTAACGTCTTGCTGATTTCAGTCATTTAGAGACCATGTCAACTTGAGACAGAAATAATGCTGCTACACTGCAGTATCACACCATAGACATATGGCATGATACCACACCCAGTCACATTATCCTGACACCGGGCCAACCAGTCCTGGAACTACCCTTATATGCTGAGTGCCAAGCAAGGGAGCTATACCAGTACCATTTTTTTCAACCCATAAAATGTTGTGGGTACCTGTGGCTGCTTTTGTGACCAGTGCAGACAAAGATCAGCCTGCACATCCATGCAATCTGATGAAGGTCAGCACTGTTCACTATTAAGTAAATGAATTTCCAGCAAGCAACCCCATAAACAACTAATGGTACAGTCCAAAATGAAGACAAGAGGGCCAAGATGGCCCTTGGTCGCTCACCTGAGAAAGATGATTGCTTAAGAAATAAAGATGCTTGAGTGTAAAAGTGAAATCTGGCTTTTTTTATGGTGAAATGGGCATTACTCCTAAATTTATAAGTCAATATCAGTTATAATTGAACCCGATTGTGAGATTATGGGCATAAACATTGTCTTAAAGTTTAAAAATGATTGTTAAAAAAATGAAGTTGGTAGAGAATAAACAAAGTGAAATCTTGCATTTTTTGTATTAAAAGGGGCATAACTCCTGACCTAAATGACCCATCTCAGCCACAATTGAACTCAATCGAGACATTATGGTCATTAACAATGTCATAAAGTTTGAAGATGATTGCTAAAAAAAAGGAAGATAAACAACGTGAAATATGGCTTTTTTTTTATATTAAAAGGGGCATAACTCCTGACCAAATTGACGGATCTCAGCCATAATCGAACTCAATCGAGACCTTATGGTCATAAGCATTGTCATAAAGTTTGAAGATGATTGCTCAAAAGATGAAGATGCTAGAGTGTAAACAAATGTTTTCTGGCATTTTTTTTTAATATTAGGGGCTTAACTCCTGACCTAATCAACTGATCTCAGTCATAATTAAACTCAATCGAGACCTTATGGTCATAAGCATTGCCATAAAGTTTGAAGATGATTGCTCAAAAGATGAAGATGCTAGAGTGTAAACAATGTGAAATATGGCATTTTTTGAATATTAAAAGGGGCATAACTCCTGACCTAATGAGAATCAGAAAACAACTTGAAATATGGCATTTTTTGAATATTAAAAGGGGCATAACTCCTGACCTAATGGTACGATATCAGCCACAATCGAACTTGGTCGTGATTTTATGGTCATAAACATTGATATAAAGTTTGAAGATAATTGCTCATGAAATGAAGATGCTAGAGTGCAAACAATGTGAAATCTGGCTTTTTTTTAATATTAAAAGGGGCATAACTCCTGACCTAATGTTCCGATATCAGCCATAATCGAACTTGGTCGAGATTTTATGGTCATAAACATTGATATAAAGTTTGAAGATAATTGCTCATGAAATGAAGATGCTAGAGTGCAAACAATGTGAAATCTGGCTTTTTTGAATTTTAAAAGGGGCATAACTCCTGACCTAATGTTCCGATATCAGCCACAATCGAACTTGGCCGAGATTTTATGGTCATAAACATTGATTTAAAGTTTTAAGATAATTGCTCATGAAATGAAGATGCTAGAGTGCAAACAATGTGAAATCTGGCTTTTTTGAATTTTAAAAGGGGCATAACTCCTGACCTAATGTTCCGATATCAGCCATAATCGAACTTGGCCGAGATTTTATGGTCATAAACATTGTTTTAAAGTTTGAAGATAATTGCTCATAAAATGAAGATGCTAGAGTGCAAACGATCAAATTGTGGACGACGGACGACGGACGGACGGACGGACGGACGACGGACATTCATCGATCCTAAAAGCTCATCCTGAGCACACGTGCTCAGGTGAGCTAAAAACAAAACTGACTTCTGTTAAAACATATTCAATGTATTTTTTAAAAAGAGAGATAAACTTGATCAAAATGGACCTAAGGGTTATGGCCACTGATTGGAAAGTAGCCCTTTTGATTGTGAAAGTAGGTTGAAGTTTTTCATACAGAACCTTTTTTCCTTTGAAAATCAAATGAGTTAAAACATTGAAGGTGATAAAAGTATATAGGAAATCTTGTGTTTCAGATTCAGTGAATATCAATATAGGTGCGGAAAATAGTTCTAATGTGTTGCCTCAACAAATCAAGGGTGTTTTCAGAATCACTGATGATGTCAGAGTGACTTTTGTTATTAATCATTAACTTCACATCAATGTGGCTGTTAAAGGCAAGAAAAAACTGATCTCATCTGTAAATCTTCATCCTACACAAATCATAGTGCATGCAAAATTTGGAGCGCCAAATTGATAGGTTTTCAATATTCTTTTTGAGGCCTGACATGCAGTTTAGTTAATTATTTTATGCTGATTTGGAACCAAGCTCATAAAACTTAAACTAATCCCTCTTGATGGTTCCTGGGTTGGAGCAGTACTTTGCACCTGGGAAGGCCATGAAAAGTTCTTGCTTATAACAGGGTTTGAACACACAGCCAAATGTTTCCTGGGTTGGACCTGCATTTTTCACTTGAGATGACTATGAAAAATACTTGCCAAAAACAGGGTTTGAACCCACAGCCAACATTTTCTTATTTGGATCAGAACTTTGCACCTGGTAAGGTCATGAAAAACCCGTGCCCCTAACAAGGTTTGCACCCACAGCCTTCTGATCCCGGATATATGTTACAACTGAACCGTGGCGCCTTTGCATTTGTACTAAAAAATATGCTGTTGGCTAAACATAATCACTCACCTTCCACATTACCATTTGTTGTCCCATTACGAGGCCCGTCTCCCTGTCCGGACAACAGCAGGTTGTCAAGGTGTTGTAGTGTAGCCCGTCCCTCCTCTGTTAGCTCCTCCTCCCCTTCCTCCCCCTCGTAGAACTCACCTAAGCCAGATATATTCATCATATATACAATATTCATTAGATATACCATAGACCGTTTCAATCTGAAATGTGACATAAACCTGCATAAAACAACAAGCACTTCCCCAGCACGTCAGTGGGTTATCAATGAACTTTAGCAGATGATGCCTCACATTCTACAATAATTGTTGCAGACATATACAGGAGATTTTACCACAGTCACTGTAGGAATTATACGGAGTACTGTAAACCCCTATAAAATGGTCTTCAACCCATGCATATTTTTTGAACATAACTTATATCAAGGTTTATTACTGGTATATATTTATAATCTTTAAAATTCTTATAGTACACCCTTTGCAAATATGGTACATGGAATTCATTATTATGAAATATGTTTTTTTTATTGTCGAGCTATTAATTATAAATGTGACGGTATTTCAGTTATCTAGCGATCTCCAACTAATTACAGATGGAGGAAGACCCTAAGTTCACAGAACCACCAACTTATTGCAAAACAACTGGAAGGCTTATTCATATAAAAATCAGTGACATTAAAAATGACCAGGCTAAAGCCAAAACCCTTGAGGGTGTGATAGAGTTTAAATCAGAAACTTATCCATTGCTTGATTACCATCAAAACTGGTAAGTAACAAGTAACTGGTGTTGAGTCCCCTAACAGTGAGGTGCATAATTGTTCTATTACCATAGCAACCAGAATTTTTGTCTGAGGAAAAAAGCCTTATATGCAGAATCTTCATCCTACTATCTATTCATATACTAAGTTTCATAATATTAAACTGACAGACAGACTGAGGGCAAACCTAAAGTCCCCTCTGGTATAAACAACAGTAGGGGACTAAAATAACTTACACTAAACAAACTCAAACTGTTTGTTTGGGTTTAATTATTTGAAAGATTTTTTGTATAGTCACAACTGGGAATTGGACTCTCAACCCTCTGGTTACAGAAGGTACTCTTACTGCTTGGCCGCCAGTACCGGTATAGTTTAGTGAATGGATTATAAATAGAAATCATATATACATACCTTCTGAGTCAACATCCTCAGGATCTGGGTGAAGTGCCTGACATTCAGACATCGCTGAGAACATGGCTTCCACTGGTGAAGAAATAATACTGAATATCATCATCGATAAAAAAAGTCTGTTTCAACACAAAGTACTTGTATTGAGGCAAAGAGGGGTAGTGAAAATCTACCTTGTAAAAGGTGCAATTTTTGTCCTCCTTAACAATAACTACGGGATTGTCAGATGACAATGACCTGTTTTCTCATGGCTGTCAGCATTTTATATTCCTGTATAAACTGGATGTTTGTTTGTTGGGTTTTACGTCCTGCTGACAGTATTTCAGTCATTAGCAGACTATGCCTTCAGGCGACATATATAGTGCTGTAACACTGCAATATTGTGCTGTAGACATGTGGCATGATATCAAACCCAGTCACATCATTCAGACACTGGCCCAACCAGTCCTGGAACTGTAGTAGAGGTATAAACTGGCACTTGTACTATATTGCCATAGAGCTAGCTTTTGTGGCGATGTGGTAGAGTGTCTGATTTGCATATCGAGGGTCCCGAGTTCGATACAAGCTCGGGACAGTAGGATTTTACTTGGTTACAGAACTACCCTTTTATGCTGAACGTCAAGCAAGGGAGCTCTACCAAGACCATTTTGTGTGGTGGCCGGTCACCTGGATGTGTCTTCTCTTATACTCATAGTCATAGTCAGCAACAATCATACCCATATTTACTGATATCAATCATTCAAAGGAATGACAACAGCACCTGGGGTGTAAAATTCCACTTGCCTGCTCACTATGGTGAGTGAACACCAGTGCAGGGCGAGTGACAATTCAAGAACATTTCTTTTTTATTTCTCTTGATTTTACTATCTCCAAATTTGGGGTGGTCAAGTAATAATTTTAAGAAATTGCACACCCCTGAGCACTTAACACAGTGGTACAAAGAGAACATACATGCCCCCTTATCCTGCGGCACAAATCTGACTTCTGTGGTTGGCTCGTCATTGTCATCGTCCTCTTCATCTGATGACTCGCTCTGTCTCTCCTCCTCCTCTGAAATATTTCTCCATACATTTTATCAACTGTTTCCATACCACTAGCTTCTTTCTTTTTCATGGGTCAGTGACCATTCCCGCTTTTACAGCAAACACTTATACCCAGCCTAAACATATTGTAAAGGATCTTCTCATGTGTTTTTATAAATGTAAAGCATGTCATCTAGACATATCTTAATATTGCTTGCGGGAAGGAATTCACAGCGGCACCCAGGTGGAACCACCAACCAAATGCAGTCAGATTAAAGGCTTCCTCACATAAAAAAGTGACCATAACAGTACAAGAACCCAAAGTGGTTTTAAAGAGAACTAAATGATAGTAAGTGAATTCAGAGACTACTGAAACACATCTGGTAGTTTAGTATACAGACTAAGCTATACAATGTGAATAACAAGGCCTTTTTACTGGATGGTAGGGAAGGGGCCTTAGTACATATTTTGAAGAAAATAAGCCATTTTCCCTTCATTGGTAAAAGATTAATCCTGGAATTAACAGCAAATTTAGGGAGAACTGCATTATTTTAAAGAAATGCTGTGATGGGAAGATGCCTATGTAGAGCCCCTGATAAAGAAGTAAATCAAACAAGCTACATTCAAATGAATGCCATTTTCCCATGGGGGCCTTAGACCTTGGAGAGTCAAGGTCACCTGGTGGGTAGAGCTGTCAGTGGAGGGAATTCAGTGTTATTGACAAGGTTAAAGTTTTGTGACAAACAGACAGACCAAAAACCATATGCCCCCCCGATCAATCGATGCGGGGGGCATAAAAACTGAAAACTTACCTGTTAGCCGCCCTTCAACCATCAGATACAGACATTCCTGGGAGAAGGAAGACAGATCCCTGGAAACAGCATGTAGACAGATCTTGGGGTATTCCAAACAGAACCCTTGTCCACTGCTACTCAACCAGGTTACCTGACTGTAACAACAAATAAAATTCAGGAATTCAGCAATATGATTATTCATTTAAACTGATTTATTTTACATTGATAGGGAAACCAGTTCTTAAAGCAGAAAGGCCAATGAAAAATTATGCACTATTTTTAAAAAAAACAAAACAAAAAAAAACAACAACATATAAATTAACCCTTTACCTCATGAATATTCATGTGCAAACTTATAACTTGATAAATATTAATTAACTGAACTTTAAATGGTATATGAAACAGTGGATTTTCTCTGCTCTGAAGACTGTGTAGAATCTGAGCAACGAGTTGCATAGGCAAACAGAGCATACTCTGATCAGACAACTCTGTTTGCCAATGCATCAAAATGAGTCTATATGAAGTAAGGGGTTAAGGATTAAAATATCTGCACAAAACCCATCCTAAAATTTTTATGACTGGGTACTGCATTTAATTTGTCTGGCAGCTGGTTCCACAGTCTTGTTGCTGATGGGAAAGGAATGGCAAAGATAATCTCAGTCCTGCAATTGGGAATGATAAAGCTGGCAATGTAAGAATCGGGTTCATTCACCCCAAGTACACTTTCACCCGTTTCCCTACAATGTGGGTTCATTTGCCCTAATAAAATTATAAATTAATAAACAAAATGGATATTACAAAATGGGGATGAATATTGTCTTGGTATTTAAAAAAAAAATATGCACGAGGAAACACGTTTTATTAATCCTTATTAGATATATTCTTAAATGATTTTAACAATAATAGCATTAATTAAATACTTGATCAGATCAAAAGACTTACTTTGCAAACACATACTGAAATAATTAAAGAAATAATTGGTAATCAAAGCAAGTATTTAATCAGTTTGCATAGTTCTTTCATATATATGTTGTCAATTTATAGCCACTTTGCAGATAATTTGTTAATTATGTACAAACTATAGTATTTTCGGCATTCGTATTGTCTCATTTAACATACTTATTTTTTACACCCTGTCTATTTCATTTATGATAAGTAGGGATGCAAATGGATTGAATAAGGGCTTAAAACGAAACAAACAGTGAATTTATTTATTTATTTATAAATACACCGCTAATGTTAGGGTATATAAGATGTAAAAAAATTTGAAACTGTCATTCCGAGATGGATGTTTCATTATGTATCGCTTGTGCAACAAAATTTGATAAATATGCATATACACCCATTTAAACATACATGCATAAAATATTACAACCGAATACACTAACATTTATATATTATTTCATTCAAATCCACCAAAATTACAATAGGGCGAACAGACTCACAGTTTAAGGCTACAGGGTATAGGGCGACAGGGAATTTGGGCGAAACGGTATAGGGCAAAAGGGAATTGGGGCAAAACGACCCATAATCGGCAATGTACACCTAGTTGGTCTCTGTCAAGGATTGAACCTAGTCCACATTTGTGTAACCGTAATTTGTGATTGCGTGCTACTTTCAGTTTGGCGCTATCCTCTTCAGATACAAGCTGAGGCATGACAACCAGTACAAAAAATAGCATGTCTCACAGAGTGGCTCATTGATGGGACTATGATTGAACCTTGGACTCCTATGGACTCCTAGAGCAATAGACTGACTTTCTAACCACTAAAGAGCTAGCAAAACAATGGGGCTGTTGGAAATGGTTTTGTCAGCCAATTAGATTAACAACTCTATACACTCCTATAACCATATCACTCCCTTGGAACCTGCATCAACTTTAATCACACAATCAGTGAGATCTGAAATTCTAATTTTTTTATTCTATAAAAGAAATAAAGTACAATGAAGCTGAGCATGAGAAAAACAATTAAACTTCAAATTGATATAAAAAAAAATATTCAAATGAAACTCTTGTTTCTCCTTTTGTAATTGAAAACTGTTGATCTCTTCTGCTTCGGTCCTTCTGCTTTCAGTTTTGACTCTCTCTCAAAGTACTCGCCTTTCTGCAATAAACAATGTTCCTAATCCTGCTTCATTCCCATCAATAAATGCATGTGTAGTGTCTTGTTTGTGCTGCACCCCTTCGCTCGGTTCTGCAAAATTTGTCAGCAACATCATTGCATTTTCCCACCAAGATTTTAATTTCAGAAAGAAAAAAAACGTGAACAGCACGTTTTGTGTTTATATTTCTAATATTCAACCAATCAGAATCCAGTAAATAATACTCACCGTACAGATGATAATAGACGGGTTCTAAATAGGGACTGTTCAAGTCCCCGTACACTATAACGTACATTGCTCAGTCACACACGCGCAGGATGAAAGTTAATTTCCGACACAAACAAAAGATCCTGTTAAAGGAAATCACACACAGAGAGCAAAGCTTGATCTGCATAGATACGGTGTTTGTACTTATCTTTATTGGTAAATTGAAATGAGACTTAATTTTAAAAAAATAAATAAATAAAAATAAATCGGCTGGATTTTTAATTCATAAGCTAGCATAGAAATGCGCGCTGCATAAAATTAGGTATATCACGATCACAAATTAAGCTACTGCGCCAGTTGAACATGGACACGAATGTGTATATTATTTATGTGTAAATACTATAGTGCCTTAAATTGCTTAAAGAAAATTTGTTCAGCCAGATATGGACTCCTGTCCATATAAACACACGGTTTCTTTTTTCATGGTGTGTTTCCAGTCTTTCACTTCTGATTCGTCATTCCTAAAGTAGTAATTAATACTATACTAGTACAAAACTGATAAAAAAAATAATCATTTAAAAATTATTTTAAAACAATTTTTCACTAAAACTCCACACACAAAGTTTGCCAACACTAAAGTTTTTTAGCGGTCGTGTTTTTATATAGCGGTCGTTTTCGGCGGCCATTTTGAGACCGCCGTTTTCCGTGAGTCATTCACAATTATGACTGGATTTAAAAACTAATAATGTAAAAAACTCAATCCCGACCCTACTTAATTTTTTAGACCGTTGCCCGAAAAACAGATTAAAAAAATACGCCTAAACAGAGTGTCTTTAATACTATATATTGTATATACAGAAGCCCTGACCTAAATGAACATAATATTATCTTATTTCAGTGCGGGACTCTCTAGAATTCGTACTAAGTTGGGTGGCATAAGGACCAAGCAGTATCTATTTTTGAGATGGCGCCCTTGCACTATTTTGTCAAACTCCGCGCACCGGCGGATTTTGATATTTTGTATGTTTCTAATAGGTCTGCTCTTGTTCGTCTATACGCAAGACTGGGGATACCCAAATTACCAAGTCTCCAAGAATAGCTTTTTAACTTTTCGAGACATTTTCAGGGGCTTTTTGTTCTCTTTTAAATCTAGGTGACCAAACAAGACTGACATACTCAAGGTGTGTTCTTACAAGAGATAGCAATGACACAAGATTGGATGGTATTATGGGCGTTTTTTATTATTATTGATTTATTTATTTATTTATTATTTTTCCATCAAAATTAGGTCAAAGGTCAACTGCACAATTAAGGTCGAGGTCCATCCTCTTCAGCAACTGTCCAAACATATAAGCATTTCAATGAAGCACAGATTAACCAAAAGGTAAACTTGTCCAGATGCCGCTTTTCTCACCAAACGGTCAAAGGTCAAGGTCAACAGCTCAATGTAAAGGTCCATCCGCTATAAGGCATTGGAAATTGGTATATGTGGAATGTGGCTCCCTACTGACACACGGATTGCTTCTGTCTGGACCCATGCAGCAGGTGGCTCTAAAAGGGCGTTTCCAGACGTTTCACCCCCAAACCATTTCGATCCTCCCCTAGACGTTTCACCCCCCAAGCTGTTTCCTCCCAATTCGTTTCACCCCCAATTTTCAAAGATCGAGTTTCCCCCCCCAAAAAAAAATAATCACGGACATATATACTAGATGTTATGTATGATACATCCATGATCAAATACCTATTAAACATGTCAGTTGATGATGTGTAATTATGTAAATGTAGGTATGATCATTTCTAATCATACTTAAGATTTTGTAAGTCTTGAATGAATCAAATATGTTGAAGTGTGTGTGTGTGTGTGTGTGTGTGTGTGAAATGAAAATATGATATAAAAAATAACAAGAATTTTATTTAAAAAAATGAATAACACAAATACATATTTACAAGATTAACAACTGAATTGTCGAGGAAAACTCTAATTTTCTTACATAGTTAGATATTAACCATGGCTTTATGTTTATTGAAATATAAATTAACCATGTCTTGGTATAATTTATATAACATGTGCAATACATCTATGATACTCTTTCATCACCATTTCTTACATGATGCACACACTAGAGTAGTAAACAGAGGTTAAATAGTAAAGTTTAGATATCCTTAAAAATATTTATGTTAATAATATTTATATTTTTATCGTATTTTGCAATTGTCTAAAGATTTAAGAGTCTTTTTCCTGACAGCTTACTAATTTGTATATAAAAGTTATGTACAAAATGATGATTTACATGAACCCTACATTCGTAAGACTTTTGCCTCATCGTTTAACATTTAAACCTCACTATGAATTAATAGTGAATATCTACCAAATGCTGATGAGCGATGTATAATGGTAAAAATGAAAATAACACTGATTGAACTTGGTCTACAACACGTGTGGTTATACCAGAATAAATGTGTCATAAATTTAGGAAATATTAAAAAATTAATTTAAAATATTTATAACCAAAACTGGTTTTCTTACGTAATTCAAATGGATTAGAAATGTATAGTTTTTAACGTGATTTTTGTTTGGAAGAACACTTACGGAAAATAATTTTTAAAAAAATTTTTTTAATTGGGAAAAATACTTACAGAAAATAAATTTTAATAAATTTAGAATAGCCTTAACAAAATTTAAAATATATTCGCACGACCTATCAATAAAAAAAGGCAGACACGATTAATCCCATTTTTTACTAGTAATAATAATAATTAATAATAATATCATATCATTAGTATCTTTAGTAAGAATATTTTAAAAGTATATATAATTTTTGGAAAAAGTATGTATTTAAAGTATATGGTAAGTATATGGTCCTATTCATTAAATAATGGCTAATCTGATGTGTTTATTGGCCACACTTAACGGCACGTGTCACTTAACTGCTACTGCGTATAGTGGAGTCATTCATCCGACATGCTTAATGACATAGTCGCAATCTAATGTGTTATTTGGTTTATTTAAGTGTGAATTCTTTTTTTAAAATTTTTACACGAAGGTACATCTGATTTTTATAATAATCATTTATTTTTTATTCAAAGGTCATTGACATTATCATATATTTCGATTTCTAAATTATGGGAAGATTATATTATACTTGGAAAATACGTAAATTATCATTTCTTATATAGTGATACTGTCAGTACTATTTCACAACTTTTGTATGTTAACAATGTCATTAAATAACTAAATAAATCAAACTAAGAAGATAATTATCATTAATAACATAAGGATCAATTACTATACAATAATTTCTACCCAAAGGACTTCAAATAAAAATAAATAAAAAATGTTGGAAAATATGTTTTAAAATACATATAAATAAACAATGCATTTAAAAGTTATTGAATTGGTGTTTTTTCTCATGTGTGATTTTTTTTCTCATCTAATAATACATGTGCACACGATCACTAACCATTCAAAGTCTTAATTGCATTGTTTATCCCCTTTAACACTATCACCTTTTTTACTCCTCACACCTTTATTATGCAGATCATTTAACCCAATCTTATAAATAACATCAAAGTGGGTGCCTTCAAATGTAATTAAAAGCAATTAAATTAAAACATTAATGAAATCAAAATATTAATTAACAACATTTTTTTTTTAACTTATCACACTTTTGCACTTATCAAATTAAACGTAATTATTGATTAATTCTGTAATTAATTAATTGTAAATAGTTTATTCAGTAAAGACAACTTACCGTAATTTGAATAATATTCTATAAATTTTTTGAATATTCTTTAAATAAATTAGGATAATATAAAGTAATTAAATCAAATGCTTAAATAAAATAACAGAGGGGAGGAAACGACCTGTTATATGCTCAAATACAGGACGTTTCACCCCCAAATTGGGGGTGAAACGTCTTGGGAGGAAACGACTTGGGGGTGAAACGTCTGAAAACCTGCCTGAGGGGTAGGGTGAGAAGATCAATCACAAAATATAGTAATCATTATATGAAACTCTATTTAGTCAGTGTAACTAATTATTAGTAAAGATACTTTCTTTTATCAGCATTATTTAATTATTTTTTATGTTTTTTTTCCCTCTCATTTATTTGATAATTCCATTTCAATTTCATCTACATTTCGGGGTGGCGGGGTCACCAAAGAAGGGCATTAAAATTTTGGATGCCTTAAAGCAACAGTCCAAATATTGAAATCCAATGAGGCAGGTCTATAGAAGTTATAGCAGATAAAAAAAAAAAAAAAAAAAATCCCGAGCGGACGCCCGCCGACGCCCTACGCCCGCCCGGACTTCATCAATTTAAAAAAAAAAGTTCAGTTATATAGGTCAAGGCAAGCATAACTTAAATAAAACTTTTCCCCCAGTTTCCTCCGTAACGCATTGTTCTATGCAGTATCATATACAGGTAATGCATTGCCTTGATTATAGTCCAAACAAGATATAAATGTCCGATATAAAAAGAAAACTTCATTCTATTCGCGTGATAGAGTACGGTATGATATACTGTAAGGGACGGGATAATACACATACAAATGTTTATTTCAAAGTAATTTGTGCTAGGACCCGACAAACCGATGCGGAGGGATTTTGTAAGTTAAAGAACATATATACTTCATGTAAACTATTTTAATTTAATCGATTTTATTTGAAAAAAGTTTGATAAATTTGTATTTTGTACTATGTTCGATGTAATCATGCTAAAAAAATGCTTTATTCAATATTGTGAGTCACTATTTGCTAAGCGTAGAAACATCCTGTTACATGTTGCAGGGTCCCTGAATTATTGACCCAAAATTTGTCATTGAATATCTCGGACAATTTACGCCGACAGAGGATCTGTAATTGTAATAAAGTAAGTGAAGCAAGAAATTTGCTGTGTTTTGTCCATACTTTCTAATACAACTGTTTTATGTTCATTGATTATCTTTTTTTTTATTTTTATTTTTTGCACGGTCATAAAAAATCGATACGTGGAAAAGTTCAATTTTTACTCATAAGTAAAAACAAGGGATGTTTTTCGGTCATTTTCCCTTTGCTTGCTGGCACATTAATTGCATGATAATTCCATTTGTGCATATGAATTTGACATGTAGGTAGTACTATCTTTATAAGCCAATGTGCACAAAACTTGCATTGGAATAATTTTGTCATTCTTGTAGACCAGACTTTTTTTCTAGCTATTTTGATAGCTCATAAGCCACCAGGCATTCTTTTTTTTCCAGTTTTAGGGAAGGCGCCCTAGCCCTTTTTGTGACCCCCCCCCCCCCCCAGCAATTTACAAGATCAGTTATCATTAAAAAGACTCAATAAATAGGCTTATATATTGTTAGCAGTTAGAAATGAATAAAGTAATGTATAAGCCTTACAGCAGATGTTACAGAACATTGCTGTAGATAGTCTTCATGTGTAACTTAATTTTCCATGCTCCTTTAAAATAATTTCTACTGAGATCCGCTCCGGTTATTTTTTTCGTATTGGCCAATACGAAAAAAATAACCGGAGCGGATCTCAGTAGAGATTACCCTTAAAATGGAGTTAACATTGCCGACGTTGATTGAGGGGTTGGCGTATTGACTGAAACTTTTTTAATTACTCTTTAAACACTTAAATGAGATTGGGAAAGATGTGTTGATCAAGAAAATATTGTTTCGTAGTTGATATTTAGTTTGTACCACTCACTTTCGTTTGCCAAAAAATTTTGACTAGATCGTATATCAGAGCTGTAACAACTTAATTAACGACTGTCTTTTGATTCTACCAGCAGTTAGATAATAATGACATCTGTGGGTATCCTTCATTCACCCATACAATCAGTGTAATTTGCTAAAAATCTGCTCTGACCACTTCAATACTGAAGTGTCAACTGTCAAAACTGCCTTTACTGCGAAATACACAGGTGAAGGTCGTGTTGTAGACTGCTTATCGATTTTGCTCAATCCAGCGTATACCCACGTGAGCAATATTGATAACCAGTCTGACTGCTAAGGTAATTCACAAAAATAAAAATCATGCATTGATTTTTTTTTTTACTATTATTCATAATACGATTTAGTGTGGATT
>CM037793.1:23797153-23847153 GCA_021229015.1 Solen grandis
ATTCTAGTCTGCTTTTTTGTATAGATAACATTTTCTAGGTTTTGTCTTTTGGTGATGTACCTTTGTTTCAAAATCTGATATGATTATGTCGTGGTCTAAAATTCCTGGTACGTTTACTGAGGATTTTGTCATATTTGGGTTTGAGACGAAAACCAGGACCAATAAGTTGTTTTCTCTTGTAGGTTTGTTGTGGATTTGGGTTAAATTGTTAGAATTCATCAAGTCTACTAGCCCTTGTTGTATTTCTCTTTCTGGTCCAGTTGCTGTTGAGTTCTCCCACTGTATGTTGGGACAATTAAAATCCCCTGTTAGTATGATGTTTGAGTTCTTATTGGTATCTGCTATTTCCAAGGATTTTTTTAATTCTTTCAAGAGTTTTTGTTCTCGATGTGGCATGTAGAATGATCCCACTAGGAGTTCTTTCTTGGATTTTATTTTTATTTTTACCCATTCAATTTCACAGTCTGTAATGAGGGAGGTCTGTTCTACTGATGTCATTGATTTTTCTACTAATATGAATACTCCCCCTCCTAGGGTTCTTCTGTCATTTTTGTATACATTGTAGTTTGTAGGGAAAATCTCGCTTGATTTAATTGCGTCAGGGGTAAGATTTTCACCAGGTTTTTCTCCTTTTAGCCATGATTCAGTTGCACATATAATGTCAGGTTTAAGGTAGTGCACAGCTGTTTCAAATTCTTGTTTTTTGTCCTTGATGCTACGGCAGTTAATTGTCATAATTCTGAGGTTTTTCTTGGCTGGGGCTTCATATAGTTTCTGTTT
The DNA here is from genome assembly GCA_021229015.1 of Solen grandis. Classification (NCBI taxonomy): domain Eukaryota; kingdom Metazoa; phylum Mollusca; class Bivalvia; order Adapedonta; family Solenidae; genus Solen; species Solen grandis. The sequence continues at coordinate 23,797,934 of CM037793.1, forward strand.
GGATGTGACTTGGTCGAGTTGAGACTTACTTCTGGATTGTTTTTTTTACTGATTTTTTATGTTTTGGGCTACTAGTCTTTAGTGGACTGAAGGCGGATGTTAAAAAATGGGTGGTTTCCCCATATGGTCGATACCGTCACAGACGGTATTGAAACTATATTTAGACTGATAAAACCTATAATTAGATTCATTCAGCTTTCCCACATGCACTAACTTCATAGGATGAACTTACGAAATCGCGATCCTTAACTGGAGTAGACGCCATGTTGCGGAACGTGTCCTTCGGGGATATCATATTCTAAATTTAATGGATTTCTTAAGTTGCGTTTACTAATAGAGCGTTTTCCTGTGCAATGTGACCTAAACTTTCCGAGTCTTTTTGTCAGGAAACAGACTTCACAAATATTAACGAGGGAGAGAATTTTTATTTCTACCCATTATCCGTGAACGAGCTGCTTTTAAATATATGCGAATACACAAATCAAATATTGGAAAATGAGCGTTTTGCTTTTTTTTTAATCCAGGTCTTACACATATTATGCATGTGTGTGCAACGCGCCCATTTTACTTTTTAAGAAATTTCAGTATTTTTGCGGGAGAAACAATAATTATTAAATACGCTCCAGTGTGTTTATAGGTATAAAGTGCTGGTGCAATTCGAGCAAGATATTGTTTAGCCCAAACTAACGAAGTTCTGCAATATTAGTATGAACATCTTTTTGATGTCTTATATAGGTATGTGTTATAATAATTTGTCATAATCCGTAAACTATTCCATCACTGGGGCGAGTTGCTCACACGATTGTCTGGTTCTTAGCTGGGGTACCTACCCCTTACACTATGTTATCTGTAATCTTGAGGACATGGGTTATTGCAGAATAATCAAGAGTGTTCTTTGGAACACGTGTCACCCGCTTAAGCGAGACAGAAAAAGTGTGACGGACAGACAGGCGGACGGACGGACAGACGACGGAAAAGTGATCCCTATGTGCCACCTCTGGGCGACAAAAGCTAAGGAATTATGTCTTATTATTGCACTGAATCATACAAATTTGTACAACAATAAACTAAGTTAAGATATCGTGGTCAAAGGACAAAATGGGAAATAACTGATTCACTCACCAGCATGATTGATCTCCCTTGTCTTCCTGTGCAATAGATGCTGACAAATAAATACTGACATTTCAAAAGGAAAAATGTTACTCCAAAGAGCAAAATATGGGCAAAACAGTTGTCGTTTAAAGCTATTATACAGACAGCTCAACTGTCCACATACTTTACTAACAAAACATTTCAAAAATAAAGAATATAATGACGACAAAACATTTTTAAACGTACAAATAACAAACAAAAAATAACTGCAATAAATATATGTAAATATTGCATCATTTTTAATACAAAATTTCTTTGCTCTTTCTTTTGTACAATACAAAGTTCAAAAGGATAACATGGGTGTCCCAAAATGCAGTTTGATGTGCACAAAAGAGGTTCAGAAAATTTAAATATCCTTCTACTTAAAAGTCTAATTTAAAATTACATACATTCACAAAGTGAAAGAAAAAATAATCTGTCGACTAACCTTGAGCGTGTCTTGGTCGCCTGAGTCAGCAATATTATAACGGATTTTCGAAGAGTTCAGTTACAGATTTACGAAAATGTGTTTTGCGGAACATCTAAAATTTCTCGACCAAAAACCTTTGCGTTTGTCCCTTAGATTAACTGACATTGGAAACAGAAATTTATACCAATTTTATAACATGTATTATTATGTACATGTAATTACAAAAAAAAAAAAATGAAGTGAAATAATGTAGTGATACAGAATTACATACATATATTTTTGAACTGAGGAAATCTTTTGTTTCATATGTTTGGTGAAATGCAGGTCAGTCATCCATTTGAATTTCCTCAGCTAACTTAAACATTGTGCTTTAATGCCCAGGGTGTATTAAATCTCTCAACAAATCATGCTCTTCAATTCCAGTGATGCCAAACTGTCTAGCCATGAAATACTGCTCCAAACTTCATTAAGCATCATGTATATGGCAAGAGACAATGTAAATAAACAAATATTGCACAAAGCTACAAATAAACAGATCCAACAACAAAAAATAAAAAACCCAACAAGTCACAAAACTTTTTTTGGGAGACTTAACAAGACTAGGTCCAGTGCAAGTCATATTTTGCTACATGAAAACATGTTTAAATAAATTGTTAAGAATTAGAAACACAAGACAAAGTCCACCACATGTCATATTTGCTACAAAAAAAAAAAAAAAAAAAAAAAATTAATCAAATTGTTAGGAATTGTTAATAAAACCAAAAAAAAATTAAATTTAAAAAAACTACATTTTTTCACATATCACATGCTTATGTACCTCGAAGGGAATAGATAACAGAGGTCAAGGTTATCCAAAGAAGCAAACTTCATGTTAATTGTTTAACTGGAATGGAGAAAAATTCACAAGGTGATGGTTGAATGACTATTTTCCAGATGTCTGGTCTAGAAAAGGCTTGTAACATATTCTTACACATTTTTCTTGAGTAAACATCATTATGGAGACAAAAAGCCATCAAACAAATGGCAGCTTTTTCACTCTTAATTACATAAGAAGCTACCCATATAGGGATGAATATACTTATAAATATCTATCTATATCAAAAAAGATCTTAACCCTTTACTTCATAAATATTCATGAACAAATCTATTGTTGTTGTTGTTGTTGTATTGGGATTTACCGTCGCTGTGATAGTATTTCAATCGTACAGAGACGCCCAGCTGATTACAGGTGGAGGAAGACCCCGAGTACACAGAGGTACCTGGGTAGAACCACCAACCTACCGCAAGCCAGCTGGAAGGCTTCCTCACATGAAAAATCCAAAGTCCCTACCAGGATTCGAACACACAGTACAAATCTATAACTAGATGAATAACAAATGACTGAACTTTAAATAGTAACTGGATTTTTCTCCATCCTGCAGACTGTGTAGAATCTGAGCTACAATATTGTATGAGCAAACAGAGGAGTTCCTATCTGACTGACATGGGTCTTCTCTGTTTGCCAATGTCTCAAAATAAGTCTATATGAAGTATAGGCTTAATTTTGCAAAGAAAACTCAGAAAAAAACTATACGCAGGGAAAACAAGTTTCCGTATAAAATATCTGTAATAGCCTTTCGCATATAGTACAGGATGAGAAAATAATAATGGAAAGACTGCATAATAAATATCTGCACAACATCTAAAAAAAATTGTTTCAATTTAAAAAATTGTGGTCCCCAAACTTAAACAAAAGGTCATTTTGTATTTAAAAAAAGAAGGAAATCAACTACATGCTTTTCTTTGTTATCTTTCAACTGATCATCACTACCCGATACACTGTATAAATATAAACTAAAATATAAACAAATAATAATGAAAACAATTTATAACTTGTTCACTACATTTTTTTTTTAATCTGACACATGAACATTTTCTCATATGACAATAAAAAACAACAGAAAAAAAACAACATACACACAAACACATGTAGATTCAATTAAGTGGGAACAGCATATAAAGATTTAATAGTAACTGCTTTAGAAAATCAAACAATCTTCTGTGTATAAATGCTTTAAGGTAATTTATCCTTAAATTATAATCATGGTCTTTCAAATGCTTAAAAAAAAATTCAGTGCAGATACAAGAATCCATTGACGTGGGAGTTATCGTCACTTTTGCTTAAAGTCTATATAGACTTGCATTTACTGTTAAAAAATCCAACGATAACTTGATGGCCCATGATCACAGTTTTTTAATGAAGGATTTATTACCTTAAATATACATTTTCTGAAAAAATACCAGTCATCAGCGAATGTATCAGAGAAATGAGAAAAATGTTAAGAGTTAAATGGTGACCCTAAATCTGCAACAAACTTACATACATTGTATAAAGATATAAGCTGAATATCATATTTTATTAAGAAAATTTACAACCAGACCAGTCACCATAGGCTAACTCCACTATCTTACTAAGTACAAAGTAAAACATAAATAATAAGATCATATTTCATCATTATTGTTTCCCTAAAAAAATAAGTGATAAGTTAGTATCATAATAAATACTGTAAAGTTATTTTTATGCCAACTAAAATTGTCATTTGCTTGCTTGTTTGTTGGGTTTAACGTCCCAACAACAGTATTTCAGTAAGTTGGAGATCAAGTCTACGTGGACAGATATAGTGCTGCCACATTGCTGTATCATGCCGTGGACATGCGACATGATACCACACCCAGTCACATTATCTTGACACCGGGCCAACCAGTCCTGGAAATAACCTTTTATTTACTTAAATTGTAAAAGACAATGGACTATGTTCCTTCTCCAAGAATCCAAAGTGCTGAGTACTGTTTATGGAATTTCAGCCATGCATTCATTTAACAAACTTTACAAAAGTGCTGAATGATATGTTTATATATAAACACTGATAAAATGTCATACAAATCACATCTGACTCCTATTCCATTAACATTCCTTAGAGACAAGTAATACATAAATTCTCTAACTGGGTAGAAAATATTTGATAAGAAAATGAAACAGATTGGTATTTTTATTAGAGACACAAGAATGATGAAGATTCGCTCATAAGAATTTATGTAATACTTAATGTTAAGTTTTTATGGGGGGTGAAGTTCAAGCCTGAACTTCTTATTAACCATCATTAAATAATTGAAACATTGATATAATTTCATACTGGAATACTTCTCTTGTAATTTTCTTTAACTCTATATTTTCTACCCTTTATGAAACTGGAAAACACAAGATAACCATCATTACAAGAATGGTATAAACAAAATTATACTTGCTAGTATTTGGCATAAAACCTTTTCACAAACAAATGATCAATCCTGAGGTTCTATCTGGTGCTACACATGCCCTCTGGTCAAATCCTAAGGGCCGTCTAACTTACATTATTAAAGACTTGACGTCTGAAACAGTGTAGAATACTGGGTCCATGGAAATCTACACACACACAAAAAAAATGAGAAAAAATGAGAAAAAAAGTAGATGAAAATAAAACAACAATAAACAATATTAAACACGGACATATACAAGTCTGAAATAGAGATATTAATAACTGTTAGTCTCTCTTTCACTCTCTCTCTTTCTTTCCTTCTCTACCTCTTAAAAAACAACTTTGACTGTTTTGGTCCACCTGGTTTAAGGGAAAGACATACAAGTACATAAAACAAACAATTAAACTGATAAATCAAACAAAATTCTACAAGTATCTTTGGTTTCTAACATGTTTTCAATTAAAAATTAATGAAAAGTCCTTATTTTGATAAAAACATAGTCCTTATGAATATAAAAAAATTATGATGATGAAAATTATAATAATTTGAGAAAAAAAAACTTTTTCCTTCATATATCTATATTTACAATCTACAGATATCAAGTTGCAAGAGTTTCATTAATGAAACATAACTATATATTTGCATAAGAGTGTTAAACAATCTAAACATGGGCATCTGTAAACAATAATCCTTGACTAATTCCACCTGACTTAATTCTGTAAACATATAACTTAGACACATTTACCCTTCTTACAGATTGGCTTACTTAATTCTTTTTACTTTTTCAAGTACTTGTATTCCCATTTTCTCTTATTGATTTAAGTGTCAGTGTAAACAGAACAGTTTAAAATCATTAGAAGTACAAAATGTACATGTTTGCAAATGCAAGTGCTAGTTGTGTTTTAACATTTCTAGATTACAGACATAACATTCAGTGTTTTAACACCATTTAACAAACTTCTTTAAAATGCAAAAGCAGAGTTTTCATTTTTTTTGCCAAGAAGATGATCAAACAAGCCTGCTAGTGAAATAATAACACAAGAGGGCCAAGATGGCCCTTGGTCGCTCACCTGAGAAAGATGATTGCTTAAGAAATAAAGATGCTTGAGTGTAAAAGTGAAATCTGGCTTTTTTTATGGTGAAATGGGCATAACTCCTAAATTTACAAGTCAATATCAGTTATAATTGAACCCGATTGTGAGATTATGGGCATAAACATTGCCTTAAAGTTTAAAAATGATTGTTAAAAAAATGAAGTTGGTAGAGAATAAACAAAGTGAAATCTTGAAAAGGGCATAACTCCTGACCTAAATGACCCATCTCAGCCAACAATCGAGACATTATGGTCATTAACAATGTCATAAAGTTTGAAGATGATTGCTAAAAAAAGGAAAATGCTAGAGTGTAAACAACGTGAAATATGGCTTTTTTTATATTAAAAGGGGCATAACTCCTGACCAAATTGACGGATCTCAGCCATAATCGAACTCAATCGAGACCTTATGGTCATAAGCATTGTCACAAAGTTTGAAGATTTTTGCAAAAAAGATGAAGATGCTAGAGTGTAAACAAAGTGATTTCTGGCATTTTTTTATATTAAAAGGGGCTTAACTCCTGACCTAATCAACTGATCTCAGTCATAATCAAACTCAATCGAGACCTTATGGTCATTAGCATTGCCATAAAGTTTGAAGATGATTGCTCAAAAGATGAAGATGCTAGAGTGTAAACAATGTGAAATATGGCATTTTTTGAATATTAAAAGGGGCATCACTCCTGACCTAATTGATGAATGTCAGCCATAATCGAACTCAATCGAAACCTTATGGTCATAAGCATTGCCATAAAGTTTGAAGACGATTGCTCAAAAGATGAAGATGCTAGAGTGTAAACAACTTGAAATATGGCATTTTTTGAATATTAAAAGGGGCTTAACTCCTGACCTAATGGTACGATATCAGCCACAATCGAACTTGGTCGTGATTTTATGGTTATAAACATTGATATAAAGTTTGAAGATAATTGCTCATGAAATGAAGATGCTAGAGTGCAAACAATGTGAAATCTGGCTTTTTTTGAATATTAAAAGGGGCTTAACTCCTGACCTAATGTTCCGATATCAGCCATAATCGAACTTGGCCGAGATTTTATGGTCATAAACATTGATATAAAGTTTGAAGATAATTGCTCATGAAATGAAGATGCTAGAGTGCAAACAATGTGAAATCTGGCTTTTTTTTAATTTTAAAAGGGGCATAACTCCTGACCTAATGTTCCGATATCAGCCATAATCGAACTTGGCCGAGATTTTATGGTCATAAACATTGATATAAAGTTTTAAGATAATTGCTCATGAAATGAAGATGCTAGAGTGCAAACAATGTGAAATCTGGCTTTTTTTAATTTTAAAAGGGGCATAACTCCTGACCTAATGTTCCGATATCAGCCATAATCGAACTTGGCCGAGATTTTATGGTCATAAACATTGTTTTAAAGTTTGAAGATAATTGCTCATAAAATGAAGATGCTAGAGTGCAAACGAACAAATTGTGGACGACGGACGACGGACGGACGGACGGACGGACGACGGACATTCATCGATCCTAAAAGCTCATCCTGAGCACACGTGCTCAGGTGAGCTAATAAAAAATCTATGTTTAATACAAGAGGCTTTTTTAAAGTCATTGAATTTACTTTTAATTGCACAAGCAATACAGTACAGGACAGATCCATTATCACATATTCCATTCTAATACAAATGTTAATATAACACAGACTGTGGTTTACATTAACAATCCAACCAAATTATTGATTTTATTGATGTCAATAAAATCCCTACATGGTTCAATATAACGCAATACTAAGCTCTAAACCCTCAGGGCTCTCTTAAAATGGATCTGCATTGTACAAACTTACTCAAATACAATCCGCATTTTTAAATCACATATTGTGCAACTTCACTGCAAGCCAAGTCATTGTGCAGATGTTATTTTGTAAACATTATTAGATATACATAATAAAGGTGCTGTAATTATTCAGAAAGGGATACACAAATAATGAATCTGAGAGATAAATGTTTATAAGACAGTGACTGCAGCATGAAATATATACATAGGCAGTGGTATTATAAGGTAGCATTTGCAAACATTCCTAGGGAAAAAAGAAGAGAGCAAAAACAAGTTAAAATGACTGAAAATTGTTAGTAGAGAAAATTAAGGGCAAGTAACTATCAAGGCAGCAAAATTATCTTCCCCGAGTGACCTCCCTTACTTAGGTTACCAAATTTGTAACAGGAAGCTGCTGCCAAAACAAGTCTGTGATTATGGCATGATGTTAACATGATTTTTTTTCTGCTTTTGTACTTTTTTTTTCTTTTTTACAGTAACTGCAATAGTAATTTACTCGTACTTTACAGTAACTGCAAATGTAATTTACTCGCACTGCAATGCTAAGATAATAACTGGCAGAGAAATGCTGAGGGCACTGACATGCCCAGGTAGATTTACAAACATAGCACACACCACCTGAAATGATTCTTTACATAAACAAGATGTGTTTGACAAACACAATGGCCCCGCTAGAGCAAGTCAATGTTTGACACCACCCCAAGGGTCAAACGTCTAATAACTGAGGTCAAATGAAAGGCATTCATATGAGAAGTAAGTATATCAAATATCAGGTCTTTATTTTATTTTAGTAAAATCAAGAAGTTAACCTATTAATGCAAAAATTAAAGAACTATTAAAGAAAAAAACTGATACATTTCTGAAAGATTAATATAAGACAATACAGGCATAATGACCATTAGTAAATCCTAAAAGAGTTAGTAATAATCCATGATAGACAAGTCTAGGTTATATTTCTCTTATTAAGATGCAAGATTAACTCCCCATGACCTTTTTTTCACTACAAAAAAATTCCTGATACATGTATTATAATATGAACATGACATTCAACTGATTTCATGCATAAAAACAGTCAAAAATGCAAGTAATTAACATATGATAATGGATGAAGAGACTGCTGATGAATTCTAACTGCTTCTCAAAATAATGATCTTCATGTAAAACAGACTTTACAAAACTGCCATACAAGTATAGCCCTCCATTTCCCTTTATGAAGCTGGGATGTGAAAAAGTACTTACAACTATTCCTAGGAATTGCAAACTCATAAATTTAGTACAAAAACATCTCATGCATATCCAGTCTCTTTTGTTCTGAACTGATGACCTGAGCTTTATATAAATGCTACTGTAATAAACCCTTTATCTCATGAATATTCATATACAATTTAATGATCTGGTAAATATTAATTTACTGCACTTAAAATATTAGATTTTTCTTTACGGCACATGTTACAATACTGTGCGAGCAAACAGATGAGACCTTGGAAAGACTGCTCTGTTTGCCAAAGAAATAAAATATGCTTATATGAGGAAAGCCACAAATCTTACGAAAATGTTCAACACGACTTTGATTTTATTTTGATTTTACTTGCAAATGAATAACAATATTTTTCAAGCAAACAGAGGAGACCCTCATCTGAAAGGTCAGAGTCTGCTCTGTTTGCCAAAGCGTCAAAAAACATCAACGAGTGAGAGCGAAACTGGGCTAAGTGCTTATATAAATATATGCACTTAAGTCTAGTTTTGCTTTCACCCCTTGTAACATTTTATGAGGTAAAGGATTAACTTTAGAGTTAGAAATTCTATTTACTAGAAATCATAACACATGAAACTACAGGTGCCCCTTCCTCCTTCTCTCTACATTGTAAATAACCATTTGAAATAACTTTCAGAAACACCAACTAGTAAATACTAGACTATTTGTGCTAAGTTGTCAAGGAAATAGAAAGATAAATGACAACAACAACATTCATTTTATACACAAAGTGTATTTTGTATATGATATAAATAAAGGAAATGTATATATGTTTTTTGTTTTTTTTCCATTATTAACCCTGTATCTTTAAACCAATGCCTATACTTTTTTCTACAAAAATCTTGGTCAAACATTTTCATAAATCACTAATTCTAAAACTGAAAAAAAAAAATCTATATAAATTCAGCTATTAAACATCAATAAAAAGATGTTAACATTGTAAAAAATACATGAAGTCAAGAAACAGACCATACATCCTTCACGCTGTTTTTCAAGATTTCACAATAATTTTCAAACTGACTAGAGCACATGGATATATAGCTATAAACATACCAACATTAGAACTGACATCATCTTTGTCATGCTATGCATGTGCATAGAAGTCTCTAACTTGATTTACTGCATGTGTATAGTAGTGGTCTTTGTCTGACTGAATCATCAGAACTTTTTACATATCAAGGACTAGGAGATGTAGCAAATATGGTGTTCTCCCTCCTTGTTTAAAGGCAGGGGTGAATCACAGTGAAAAATCAGAATATTTCTTCTTAATTTTCTTGATTTTACTATCTCAAATTTAGGAATGGTTAGATAGTCGAGCGATGATTTTAGGAATTGTACACCCCTGAAAGAATATGGCAACTTCTTACTAATATGAAGAGTTATCAATCTAAATACACATCAGAAATACAAAACAGTAAATGACTTAAAATAACTGCATTTCATTGTGTAAATATAGTTTGTGTTACAGTTTACAACTACTACCATACAACTTAAGAGAACCCCTCCCCCACACTCCGTATCTGTATCTTTGTATCAACTACATGTTTTATAAAGACCCTGTAAATACTATCAAGATACTCCAAATAGTGTGTTAGTCAAAGAATATACTATTATAATATTCAAACATTTCTAAAAGAAAACACTGGCAAATCAAATCATTAATATATGAATCCTCATCATTTAGGTTGATTGATGCAACAGAAATTCCAGAGAATGAAAAAGTAATCAATAGAACAATTCTGAGCTAGTTATTCATAAAACATTTTAAAGCCTTGTGTGAAATAAAACAAGAACAAAAATCAGGCTTTGATAAAAAAATTTGATTTAACACCACTGATGAAAAAGGAGGAGTACAAATCCAATACTAGCTTCACCCTTCTAAAATTCTTTTCTCCATCAGGTTTTAATCAAATACACAGTGAGGATTCATTCCCTACGTAATGTCTCTATCATGATTTCGCAATATGCAAACCTTGTCTAATAAGTGTTCAAAAATCGAATTTCCTTGCATGGAAGTTATTCCCTAGTCTCTAAAATCACTTATGGTTTAAATATTTCTATTAAATTTAACATCATTTTGATTTTCTGATACATTATTTCAAGCACAATATCACAAAAACATCTGAAAAACAATTTGTACTGTACATATTTGCTGAAAATGCAGGCGTGGGTTTACATGCAACATTTCTTAACAAATAAAATTAAATTAGACAATATTACTGAATTCAAAATTTTCAATTTTCTTTTTATTTTTTTTTAATTTAAAAAACAACAACAAAACAACTGCTATTCATACTGACATATTGTACAAATATTAACATCTAGAACTATCACTGAAGGTGATTTATACCCCCCATTACCGCTTTGACAAAAGAAAAGGGACAATAATTCTTGCAAAATCCTTAACACAATTATCTGCACAAGTCTGCTAATTGGTCGTACCATGATAAATCAATCGTCCAAATGTTACCAAACTTCATGTCATGTTTGTGTAGGACGAGACGGGACGTACAAACGTGATTCATAAATAGCCCTCTTATCACAGATGTGGGGAGATAATAAAAATTAGAAGGTGGGAGCACAAAAATAGTATCAATAACTTAAAGTCTATATACAGAAATTACATCTACAGGATTCTTATCGTAATTTACCAGCGGCAAAGTTCATAATCTATGGATCTAAAGTCTATGAAGTTAACTCCTGCCGAAAGCAATTTTTTAAATTTTTCCCTGGCACAAAGTACTAATCCAACCCTGGAACTGTTGTGAGGGGTAATTATAACTTGTTAAAACATGTTTCCCAAGCTATGCAAAATAATGCATTTAAAAGGTGATCATGGCTAGAATCATTTAAAGCTTTAAGATATTATGAACATATCGTCCATGATCTGAATCATTCCTCTGCTTGAATTAAAATAAAACAAGATGCTTTAGATCACGATCATAATTCATTAAAAATCTGCATCATAATGTCTTCTTTTAAAAATCTGTATTAAAAATTTGCTTTTGAATATTTTTCAATTCTTATAATAATTCTAATATCTTAATATTATTTGATTTCATTACATAATAATCATAGTATGATACTATTATGTATGTATTCTATGATATTATTATAGTTTGTATATTTGCAGTATTTTGACACTGTTTTGTGTATTTTGAAATTTATTGACGATAAAATATGTTAAAAACTTGCTATTATTTCTAAATATTTAAGAATGACAGATAGAGTTTGATTCAGAATTTAAGATACTGTGCTATTATTCGAGAGTCATTTTTACATACATAATGGAACAGATAATCTTGACGTTTCCTAAACCATGCAGCTATAATCAATGGACACAAATACCCAAGTCAAAAAACTTACAATTAAAGAATTATTAAACATATCATTACTTAAACACAAACATTTATGCTTGTTTGGACCTGCCAACATCTGCATTTTCATGCATTCTCTGAGAATCACTGATGTCTTTATTCAAATGAATTCCATTTTTCTCCTTTGTCTGGCCCGTAACTCCGTTATTTACCGGAATTTCATCTGATATATGATTACTTGCACTATCTGCATTTCTGCCAGTCTGTTCCGAGACAAAAACTAAAACTTCATTTGTTGATGACTGTTTGGACAATTTGAAGTAACGTGCGGAAGCAGGTATTAATTTGCCGATGAGCGGAATTAGTGTAATCTGATGCGTCATACCACAGATTCGGTACAGACGGCCATAGAACGGGTCTGATACCGCCGGACACAACATGTTGTTCAGGTTCACCTGGGATATCTGGAAATAGACAAAATCATCACAAATCTGGCCAAAAGTTCTCAAAAATAACAACCATACTTAAGTATGACGTATATGCTCGAGCTTAAGATGATGGAGTATGGAATTAAAGTTAGAGTCTGAGAATGTCTTTTTTCTTTTAGTTTGTTTGTTTATTCGATTTAACATCCTACCAATAGTATTTCAGTCATTTGGAGACATTGTTCAATTGAGATAGATATAGTGCTGCCACACTGCAGCATCATGCCATAGACATGTGGCATGAAACGACACCCAGTCACATAATCCTGACACCGGGCAAACTAGTACCCTTATATGCTGAGCACCAATCAGGGGAGCTATACCAGTACCATGTTTTACAACTTTGGTATGTTGCAGCCAGGGATTGAACCTACGGCCTCACGATTCCAAGGCGGATACTCTAACAAGTCAGCCACCAGGCCAGTTAATATATTTGAGAGTTTGGGGCCAGCTCTTGAAAATACAGTGCAAGTGTCAATAAAGATTTTAAATATTAAATTTTTTTTTTTTAAAGAAAAATCAAATTTAAGAACTGATTAAGCAGAAATACACATTATTGATAATGGAGCATGTTTTACTGCCCTAATCATAATTATGTAAAATGTTTATACTTACAACAGCAAGATAGTTCAGTGGAACAAAGTGAAAGAAGTAAAGCCAGCCCAGGGCAAGGAGGGCCCAGCTAACATCAGAGGCCTTCTCTGCTGTATACACACCTGTAAAAAAAATGTTCATCAATAAATGTCTACATGATGATTTAGTGCTGCCTCACTGCAATATCACATTGTAGTCAAATTGTGCAATACTGGTCACATTATCCAGACAATTGGCTTATCACTCCCAAGATCTACTGAGCACCAAGGAAAGGAGATACATGTACATACTTTTACAACTTCTTAATACCATGAGATGAACATATCAACAACACAACTACCAGGCCACATGTTCTCAACAATTCAAATGATACTTAAGCATGATTTTCACACTCAAGACTCAAACTATGCCCAGTAATTCAATAATAATTTAAGTATGATACTCATAATTGGAGCCAGAGTTTGTACTTCGAATTTTTCAGTGCTAGATAGGGGACCCAAACACTGTTTCTTTCAACATTAAACATCTGTCTTAACCCTTTCCCTCATAGACGACAACATGAAAAGACCTATGCGAACTCGCAGGCTGATCAGGTTTTATGCTGTTCGCTGCTCCTCAGTGGTCTGGAAATGAGGATTTTATAATTAAATTTGGTAAGGTTTAACTGTGGTTTTCTGCAGATCAGGCTTTATGTGGTACTTATTGAGTGCGTCAAAATGAGTCTATATGAGGGAAAGGGTTAATCTACCATTTTGGAAAAAGAGTAAAACTGACTGTAATTACAGTACAAGTAGAATGGAGTATTAAATGTAGTTGATTGCTGATAAATAGATCTATTATATTATTAAATATGATCAAAATCTGGAAATGGCTGTTAAAGAGAGGTTGATTACTTTGAACAGGTGACTGCAAACACAGGTTTTCCTGTTCCTTTGTTCATACCATTGATGAAAAAATCATTTTACTTTTACTTGATTTCAAAGAAAAATCTGTGGGTATACATGTATTATACTTATCTTTTTTTCTTTTTTTTTTCTTTCTTTTTCTTTTAGTTTTAACATCTTGCCGACAGTTTTTCAGTAATTTGGAGAATATGCCTACTTGAGATAGATATAATTCTGCGACACTGCAGTATCACACCGTAGACATTTTGCATGATACAGCACCAAGTCACATTATCCTGCCACCAGGCCAACCAGTCCTGGAACTACCCTTATACCTGTCTCTCTACCTCACACAGATGTGTTTCCATGCTTTTGCAAACACATCAACTTTTATCAGACAGCCCTTCCAAAAGTTGTCTATGTTTCCTTATGCAATATTGTAGCTCTGATTCTACATGGCAAAAAAAAAAAAAAAAAAAAAAAAAAAAAATCCAATGTTTCCAATACCATTTAGAATTCAGTCAATTTACAATCATAAACTCACTCATGAATTTGTAAATAAGGTAAATGGCTAATTTCGATTTTGAACATTAATATTTTATGCATGTGCGTCTGAGTTCTTTCCGTTTGCAATTAATTTATCTAATGAAAATCTCTCTTTAAATAAAAGGATTTGCATGCGTAGATGTAAAAGCAAATCTCTCATCAATTAAAATCATAAATTGTACTTCAATTTTAATGGGATAATAATCTTTGTAATACAGACACATTATCACATAGTCTACACTACCTACATACTTTTAACTTCCTCAAACTGACTAAAATCAATAGCAGGAAGTTACAAACCTTTTGATACTCATCTGATAACAATCTGCATGTATACAGGGATTTCATTTATAACCTATTGCCGATTAAACTCACGGGTTAATACTGCATGAAAACACAGTTGCTTTTTGGCATAATTTTGAAGTTTTGAATGTCTGAAATCCCCCTTGACCCCAGGCCAAATCTGTTGTTTTCAAAATGAATTTTAAAATAAATTAATAAAAACCCTGGTTTACTTGATCTTTACACTGTGCGGTGAAGCAAACTGGCTTATTGGTAGAGACAGACACAGTGGGTGACAAGTCTTTATTGACCATGCTTACTTTATCTATTGGACCTTGTCCTTTCGTTGGACTGTGCCTTTAGTTGTTTAGTGGGGGGTGATTGCTGAAAACTTACTGACAGAATAATTAACATTGCAGGCCATGATCATGGATGTGCAGGCTGATCTTGGTCTGAACTGGTCGCAAAGGCAGTCACAAGTGCCCACAGCATTGAACATGTTAAGGTATTTTAAATAAGTCTTTCTTTCCAACTGGCTGAGGTGGAAGAATATGGGATCTGCGGTCAAATTCAGAAGATATGGAAACTAGAACTGCCACCGAGGACGATTTAAATACACCATCAAAATAACTTGACCTTTTCAATATTCATGTACACTTTACAATTACAATCTACAGAACTTTAAATAGTATATGTAATAAAGGAATTGTCTTTGCCATGCAGACTGTGTAGATCAGAGCTTCTGAACCTGATACTTCATGAATATTCATGTATTCATTTATAATTTGATGAATATTAATTTACTGAACTTTCAATGGTATATGAAACAATGGATTTTTCTTTTCTGTACAGTCTGTGTGGAATGTATGTTACAATATCATTTGAACAGACAGCTTCTGGAAGAATCTGCAGGATCTGGGTCTGCTGTGTTTGCGCAGGAATCAAACATGTCTTTATGGGGTAAAGAGTTGAGATATTGAACAAAAAAAAAAGACAAATATATCCTTAAATACGGACAAAAACTCTTAAAAGAATTGAGCCAATAGTTGATGATAGACCATTTGCAAATTTATATGTAAGCTGTACCTCAAGGCTTCAATTTTTAACCAGTTGTGAAGTCAAACTGGGATTCAAACTCAGTAACTTGCCAGCATGGTAAGCACTCTTCCAACTGAACTACCAAAATGCTTAAGCCAAACTCTCGCTGATAAGGGCTGCATATAGGTTGTTATATATGTCCACATCAATTTGTCCCTAAATTCAAAGGACAGAGAAACAATTTGCTGTATTCATTCCCACATTTAGCAAACAATGATCTGTGATACCAGGAAATTTTAAATTCAATTTTCAACTTATTGCTGGTACAAATTTATCTGACTGTGTTGAGATTAAGAGTCAAACATGTATCAAATGCACAGCTGAGGGTATCTTAGATGGATATGATAGAATTATCTATTGCAGGGAAACAGATAAGCAATATTGGCTTACTGAGTATTACCCTTGTTTGTTTATTGGGTTTTATATAACATCCCACCCATGGTATTTCAGTCAATCTGAGACTATGCCTACTTAACCCTTTCCCTCATAGAGGAAACCATGAAAAGACCTATGTGAACAGCATAAAACCAGATCAGCCTGTTTGCTGCTCCTCAGTGGTCTGGAAATGAGGATTTTGTAATTAAATTTGGTAAGGTTTAACTGTGGTTTTCTGCAGATCAGGCTTTATGTGGTACCTATTGAGTGCCTCAAAATGAGTCTATATGAGGGAAAGGGTTAAGACATGGTGCTGCAACACTGCAGTATAATGCCAGACATGTGGCATGTCACATTATCCTGACACTGGGCCAACCAGTCCTTGAACTACCCTTATATGCTGGTGCCAAGCAATGGAGCTATACCATTTTTTACGACTTTTGTATGTATCCGATGGGGATTCTACCCTTTGCTTGCAACACCAAAGTGAGTATTTATAAAAGTAATAGAGTAATATAGATTATGTTACCCTGCCAATTTTAAGTTGATTGTATAACCAGTGGTTTAACCGTTTACCCAATGAATATTCATGAACCTATTTATGACTTGATGAATATTAATATACTGCAACTTAAAATAGCATAATTATGAAACAACAGATTCTTCTTTGCTGTGTAGCTAAGTAGAATATTGTATGAGCAAACAGAGCAGACCTTGATCAGTCTTCTCCTGAAAGCAGCTGTCCGATCTAGATCTGCTCTGTTTGCTAATGAGTCAAAACGAGTCTATCCCTTAATTTCATAAAGACTCATTTTGACACATAGGCAAACCGGGAAGACCCAGATCAGGCAGCTCCTATAGCTCTGATTTTATCTAAGATTTAGTTTAAACTTATTTATTTTATGTCAATTGGGAAACAAGTTCTTACAATTTATACTAATCCCTCTGGATGGTTCCTGGGTTGGTCCAGTGCTTTACGCCTGGGAAGGTCATGAATGTTTCTTGTCTCCAACGGGCAAATAAGTTAAAACTAAGATTTGTTTCCCATCTTTTTAAACATTATTCAGTGTTATCCAGATTTAATTGAGTAATTATTCAAATTTGCAAACCTATCTGTTTACAATCTTGAGTAATATCAACAGTCCAAGATGAATTTACAGTGAAAGGCTGCTGCATACCATGGGAAGAGACACATGTGTATCAGGAGACATGTGACGTGCAAAATCCAAGTATGAATCCAATTATTGAGATGTATCTCTTACCTTATGAATATTCATGTACTCATTAATGACTTGATGAATATAAATTGACTGATCTTCAAATAGTTTATGAAACAATTGATTTTTCTTTGCTGTACAAATTGTGTAGAATCTGAGCTATAGTACTGTATGAGCAAACAGAGTTGACCCAGATCAGACAGCTTCTATATCAGACAGCCCCTATATCAGACAGCTCTGTATCAGACAGCCCCTATATCAGACAGCCCTATATCAGACAGCCCCTATATCAGACAGCTTCTGTATCAGACAGCTCCTATATCAGACAGCTTCTATATCAGACAGCCCCTATATCAGACAGCTTCTATATCAGACAGCTTCTGTATCAGACAGCCCCTATATCAGACAGCTCCTATATCAGACAGCTCCTATATCAGACAGCCCCTATATCAGACAGCTCCTATATCAGACAGCCCCTATATCAGACAGCTCCTATATCAGACAGCCCCTATATCAGACAACTTCTTTATCAGACAGCTTCTGTATCAGACAGCCCCTATATCAGACAGCCCTATATCAGACAGCTTCTTTATCAGACAGCCCTATATCAGACAGCTTCTATATCAGACAGCCCCTATATCAGACAGCCCCTATATCAGACAGCCCCTATATCAGACAGCCCCTATATCAGACAGCTTCTATATCAGACAGCTCCTATATCAGACAGCTTCTATATCAGACAGTCCTACAGGAGCAGTCTGATCTAAGTCTGTTCTGTTTGCCTCTGCGTCAAAATGAGTCTATATAAGTAAAAGGTTAACCCTGTGTGAAGTTTAAAATATATGATGGAGATAGTAACAAGAGGGCCAAGATGGCCCTGTGTCGTTCACCTGATTAAGATGGCTGTGTTAGGCAAAATGACAAAAAATCTGGCATCTAAAGTGTTTTTCTAACATTTGACTAAGTGGCCTACATTTTGATCCTAGCTGAATTTGCACTCAACTGGGAATTCATGCAGTCATCATTCATATCAAGTGTAATGAAGAATGGGAAAAAAATGTAGGCCTCTAGTGTGTTCACAAGATTTTTCTAAAATTTGCCCTGGTGACCTACTTTTTGCCCCTATGTTGCCCATTTTTGAATTCATCCGAGATTTGATGTAAACAAACATTCTGACCAAGTTACATTAAGGTTAGTCTAAAACTGTAATCTCTAAAGTGTTCACTAGGTTTTTCTAAGATTTGACCTTGTGATCTAGTTTTTGACCCCACATGACCCAATTTCAAACTCATCCAAGATATCATGTAGACAAACATCCTGACCAAGTTTCATGAAGATTGGGCCAAAACTGTGGCCTCTAGAGTGTTCACAAGCAATTGTTGAAGACGGACAAAAGGCGATCACAAAAGCTCACCCGAGCACAAGTGCTCGGGTGAGCTAAAAAGACCCAGAGAGACGTCTCACCTCCAATTTTCATCAGATAATAGGGAATGATCATCATCAAAATGTGCTGTACAAAATATATCTCCGTCTCAAATGGTAGCTGAAATGGAAAAGTTATAAAATATAAGCTATCTTGATATAATATCTAATCCTTATAAATTATTCATTTTTGGATACCTTATTACGGAAAATATGTCTATTCATATTTCCTCACCTCTGCCCTATATCACTTTTCCACCATCTCTCAACAAATCAAGGATTCACCCAACCAGACTTAATGCTTAAATAAAACTTTAGTACTTAAAGGTAAATTTCGTAATTCTTATTTCTTTCCTAAAAATACCCAAATATTTGTATTTATCAAGGTGGTTATTCAAATACGAGTATTATAGAAGCTGCCTGATCCGGATCTGCCATTTGCCAATGCATCAAAATGAGTCTATATACTTAACACCTAGTGAATTGTTGGTAAGGTAGACCATTTCAGCAGGGATTCATGAATACTTGCAATAATTCGCTGATTTAAACTGACTGGAGAAAATCTCAATTGTATGTTTATTTCCCATTGAAACAATGTTTGGAATTTTACACAAGCATATAGTTGTGATTGTTGAATAAGGTAGGTTTATGTCTCCTTTCTAGATGAAATGGTCTATTCAAGTCAGGAACTACTCTTATGTGGAATGCAAGCAAGGAAGATATCAATGTACCATTTTGAACAACCATAAAATGTCGCAGCAGGAATTTAAACCATGACCTCTGGTTATGGGCTTGATGCTCTAACCATTCCATTACTTGGACTAATGGCAGATTGTGCAATAATACATGATTAAAAATTCCTGGTGTCATCAATATCCAATCCATATGACATTACAAACTGTTACAATATTTATAGGGAAAATATTTTTAACAATGGGCAACCCTACAGCCTATTAAACTAAATAAATTGAACTTTGGACTTACCAGTCGTGTATTGATGACAGGAAATAAAATAGCGATGGGTGCCCCAGTTAACATGTACAGGTGAATACGGAACATGGCGGTCACCAGCTTACTGGGCGGGGCAGCCAGGATGAAGATCTGAAAAGTTTACATCATTCTTTAAAGAATTACTGATTATGTATATGCCAAATTTATACATGTAAATACAAACAGGGTTCTCACAAGAACTCATCAGAAAACTGGATTTGCCAAAATGATGGATTGCCAAATGATGGATGCCAAAATGATGGATTGCCAAAATGACGCATTTGCCAAAATAATGGAGTCTTACTATGTACTTATGTAGGAGCTCATGGCTTTCTTCAATCCATTATCACAGTCTGTTCACAAGTCTTGACCCCACTGAAAATTTCATTAAAGCTAATGCAGTTTTACACAAAATTGCTTTTTGCACTAGGATTTTTCTTTCCCCCAAACTTGAGAAAATGGTGGATTTACTCCAAAAAATATAGTATAAAGGCCACTTCCCAATCCTCACGTTCTCTGGAACATGTGTGTCACCTGCTGGAGCGTGATGGAAAAAGTGTGACGGACAGATGGATAGACGGACGGCCGGCTGGCCTGACAAATGGACAGACAACGGAAAACTGATCCCTTTATAATGTGCCACCGCTGCTTACAGCAGATGACACAAAAAATGTTTGTTGGGTCCCACCGACTGAATTTTAGTCATTTGGAGACTTTGTCCACTTGGGAGAGATATAGTGATATGTGACATGATACCACACCTTGTCATGTGATCCCAACACCAGGTCAACCAGTCCTGGTAGTACCTGTGTATGCTGCACAAGGAAGCTAATACCAGTACCATTTTCTTACCACTTTGGTATGTTGCAACCAGGGATTGAACCCACAACCTCCCGCTCCCTAGGCGATTGACATAAGGTTATTGGAATGCTTTATCTTATATTACTATGATACTTGTAAGTAAATCTGCTAGCTGACCAGTTTAAGACCGTCATTAAAAAAAATGTTGGTTTGCAGTTTCATGACCCAGACATTCTGTTGCCATTGGCAACTACGTAGGAGTTTTGTTGTTGTTGTTTTCTCTCCAGAAATAATGATCAGTGTTGAAGACTCTTTAACAAAATTAATTAAAGCAGCAAAATCAACACTATCTTCATAACAAAGAGGTGAGATAGAGTCATAGATTATTTATAGGTTTTGAAAACTAATTGTGTCTGGAAATTGGAAATGGAATAATTTCATTACTACAAGAGTAAGGAAAACAGGAATGTTCTCTGAAATACATGTGTCACCTGCTGAAGCGTGACAGAAAAGTGTGACGAACAGACAGACAACGGAAAAGTGAACCCTATGTGTCACCTCTGCTTATAGAAGGTGACACAATAACTTCTACAAGACAGTCCAAAGGACAGCTATATCCCCCGCCGCTGACAGAGGAGACATGTTTTCCTCTAATGGAAATTGCCCTGCTTCTGCCAACATTTTGATGTAGATGACTTATGAAAAACTTTCCGTTGTTCAGAAAATATAGCATGGAAAAAAAATATCCAGGAATGAACACTAAACCATCAAATGTGACCTTGAATTTGAGCCAACATGACTGTCACCTATGTTCTGCACATCATCTCAATTATATTTATATTTGAGGCAAGTTTCATTAAAACCCTTCAAGGGGTATAGGAGATATGGAGCGGACATTGTAAGGAAATAGAAGGTTCAAACACATGACCCTCAAGTGTTACCTTGACCTTGATCCGACATGACTGCAACCTATCTTCTGCACATCGTCTCAATTAGATATATATTTGAGGCAAGATTCATGAAAAAACTAAAAGGGGTATAGGAGATATGGAGCGGACACGAAATTGAAGGTTCAAACACATAACCTTCTTGTGTGACCTTGACCTTGAGCCTACATGGCGGCCACCTGTGTTCTGCACATCGTCTCAACTAGGTTTACATTTGAGTCAAGTTTCACGAAAATCCTTCAAGCGGTATAGGAGATCTGGAGCGGGCACAAAATTTAAAATGGAAATTAAACCCGTGACCTTGACCTTGAGCCAACATGGCTGCCACCTGTGTTCTGCACATCGTCTCAACTAGGTTTACATTTGAGGCAAGTTTCACAAAAAATCCTTCAAGCAGTATAGGAGATATGGAGCGGACACGAAAACGTGACGGACAGACAGACAGACGAAGGCCATTCCTTTAACCCCCTCCCGCTTCGTGGCGGGGGATTTAAAATCTAACCCCCAAAAACAGTACATGTACTTGCTTGAGACTGGGAGATGAAATGAGATTTCCTTTTAAAGAAAGGCCTTGCATGCCCAGTTTATTATTAGTCAGTCTATAAACCAAGGCATCTGTTGCTTAACTACCAACTGATATTGTTCAAGTCTGATTGGCCCCTATAGGAGGTGTCTTATCAAGGTTTCCTCTGTTTTCTCATACACCATTGTAGCTAAGATTCTACACAAAAAATAATTCATAATTCCATATTATACCAATTTAAGTTCATTACAATTTGAGTTTTTTGTCGCTTCCACAGTATTTCAGTCATATAGCAAAGTCCAGCTATTTACAGGTGAGGATGACCCCGAATGCATCTGTACAATACTAAATATTCATCAACTTTTTCTCATGAATATTCATGAGGTGAAGGGTCAAGTTGTGGTAGGCTAACAGTGCTAGATACAATACCTACTCTAAACAGATACCGGATTGTAAGCCCTTTATGGAAATGTAATAGCTAATGCCAGACCAGCAATAAAAACACATCCGGCCATCACAAAATCTATGCTTCACTATTACCATAACATTTACCAATACAGCTTTTATCCTTTCCCTCATAGAGGACACCATGAAAAGACCTATGCGAACAGCATAAAACCAGATCAGCCTGCGAGTAACTCGCAGGCTGATCAGGTTTTATGCTGTTCGCTGCTCCTCAGTGGTCTGGAAATGAGTATTTTGTAATTAAATTTGGTAAGGTTTAACTGTGGTTTTCTGCAGATCAGGCTTTATGTGATACCTATTGAGGGCGTCAAAAGGAGTATATATGAGGGAAAGGGTTAAAAGATTAACAAAACACGTTGTCACCCTAATCTCTATTACAATGGTGAGAACGACCACAAGAGTCTAAATTACTCAAAATGAATTGTATTAGTAATTCAAATTGGTCGCATTATACATTACAGACAGTTAAGGCCACATACACACAGATTTTTTTTTCAGTATCTTGGGAATATGACCTATACCTCTAAAAATGGGCATTTTAACGATGTACAACATTGCCAAACTTGAAATTTCTTTTATAAATTATCATGTAAGTTGTATATATTATACTCAAAATAACACTGTATACGTATACACAATACAATCAATCAAAATAGCACAATAATTCACCAAATATGGTAACTTTAAAAGTAGACATTAACTGTTATGGCTCAAAGTGCTGGTCCATTCAAGCCACTTTTTCAACGAATATCTTTTAATTGTCAAAACCTGTTTTTCAATCAAATTATGAAGGAACTCTGATCCAGCAGTAGTGTACATAGGCATTAAATCCAAAGGTTGTGGGTACAAAAGCTGTTGTTGGCAAAGCTCTTTAATACTTTCCAAGGCACAAAGTACTGGTCCAACACAGGAACAGACCTAAATTAGCAGAAGTTATAAAGAAACAAAATAAATTTGTTGAAATTTAAATGTGTAAATTAAACGTTACCTGTATCATACTGGTCACGTGACACGGATTTAAAATGTAAATAAACTGTTGAGTGGCGAACTTGAATCCAAGCTCAATTCCAAAAGTCAAACACATCACAACAAGTAAAATTCTCTTCCCACAGTGGTCAGCTTTCTCTGCTGGCGCTATCTTCTCAGGCAACCGTACCCTTTTGTATGCATAATTCATTGCAAAAGCTGAAAACACGCATGCTAGTCCACTTTCCACTATCCGTTGCCATAGCGGAATAAAATCCACACATTCCTGCCCCCCATTTCCAGGCAAACTGTGATCAACCCCAGCGTAAGCCCACTCAAACATTTTCCGTGTTTGTCTGTACGTCCGAGCTGAATCTTCTCAAATTCCTGACACTTTCTGCTGCAGTCTCACCCTTGTCACTGTCACTGGGCTGATTGTTCAACCTGCTCTCTGCTTTATTCTTGTCCAATCTACACTGCCATCTGAAATAGACCATATAAAACAAGGAACTTATATTTGTGTGTACACTGTTGAGCTTTATTAGCAATATGACAATAAACAGTAAAACAAATGTTTTTTATGAGGATTTTTTATTTTTTAGTAAGTATCAGGCAAGTGAAACATCACAATATAGGGGACTGACTTATACATGACAACGGGCTATGACTATAGCTTTCTAACTGTATGAAATCACAATTTAATACTTATAAAAGGAGTCAAATACAATAGTTTATGGCTATAAAAAGAAATGTATGTGTGTGTACATCACGCTATGTCGGAGAGGTTACAAACCGGAACAGTATTAACAGGTGAATCATAATTATACCCCAGGGATAATCCTGGTTTTATGCTGTTCGCATAAGTCTTTTCATGGTTTCCTCTATGAGGGAAAGGGGTTAAGTCCTACCATCGTATGTATGACTGGTTTACATTTTTACAAGTTAGTTTTTTTCCTCTCGTTTAGCAGATTTCAATGAGATTTTAAGCGCAAAAAAAGAAGCAAATCTTTCAATACCCTTAAACATTTATGGCCATTTAAATAAGGAGCTTAGTATTCTTTATGTACTACAGCTTGCTTTACAATAAAAGTTTTGTAATTACTGATGCTCTAAATACATCTTTATTACACAGTACATGTAAATAAAGAAAGGTCTTCAGTGGCCAGGATGTTAGAATAAGACTATCCACCTACAGAGTGGTCCTCAACCTCATCATACCTAAGTCATTCAGACCTGATGGTTTTATCGACATGTTTTTGGGGGCTTTTTTATCAAAAGTAGGTAAAAGTTCAAGATTTTAAAGAGATTCATCCACTAACAGGCAATTGTCCAAATAATGAAGCAATCCAATGAAACACTTGTCCAATAAAAACTGATATTTCTTAATATCAAGACTTGATTACACTTAGTCACAGTAATTAGAGGCTGCAGGCTAGCCAAGAGTCAGGATAATGATACTGAGTGTGGGGCAGATACTGTCGGTGGGACCCAATGAACCGACTAAATCATTTTCTACTGAAAATAAAATGGAGATTGACAATGCTTGCCGTCTGTTTTGGTTTTGCTCAGATTCTTCCCAATCTGCATTCAAAATTGTTTCTTTTTTTTTTTACCATTCATAAAGCCATATAAAATTTGAACATGAATATTCATGAGGTGAAGGAGTATTTCATATACCTGAAGCCATCTGCTCATTCAGTTAAATGGCAATTAGCAGCATATTTTCATTCCATTCCCATTCTTATTCAGTAGAACATCCCTATTAAGACCACCAGA
Source organism: Solen grandis (assembly GCA_021229015.1). Taxonomy (NCBI): domain Eukaryota; kingdom Metazoa; phylum Mollusca; class Bivalvia; order Adapedonta; family Solenidae; genus Solen; species Solen grandis. The sequence continues at coordinate 23,823,620 of CM037793.1, forward strand.
GGTTCCAGCAAAGGTCGTCTTAAAAATGAGGTGGTCTTAGTAGTGAAGTTTACTAATACAGCCAGTCTAGGACATAAAAAATATTTGGTACCATGTATAAGTGGTCTTAAATGTGAGGTGGTTTAAATTCTGAGGTGGTCTTAAAGCAAGGATTTACTGTACATAATTAGCCATTGTTTCATATGACAAACCTAGTTAGGCCTCATCAGATAGTGAAAAGAAAAAGAGAGAAATAGTATCAATTATTCAGAAGGAGGCTGGTTCCTAAAGCAATCGAGTCCCAGTGTGCATCCCATGATGAAAGTGGCACTTGTTCCCAGTGGACCAGTTAACTAACTGTGAATTTAATCAGTGAGAACCATGAATCTCTAGTTATCAGCATCACCAACATACTAAAATCCGAATTTCATCCCAAGTACACACTTTAGTCTTTTACCCTTCATATAGACTCATTCTGACACACTGGCAAACTGAGCAGAACCAGTTCAGACGGCTCCTTCAGGGTCTCCTCTGTTTGCTCACACAATATTGTAACTCAGATTCTACGCTACACCATCTACATAGCATAGAAAAATCCATTGTTTAATATACCATTTTAATGTTCAGTCAAATAATAGAATTACCAGATGAATTTTCTTGAGGTGATGGGTTAATGATAAAATAATACCCCTACAATGAAAGGTAACTTTTCAGTATGATCAAGTTTTTCACTGCAGTGTTCATCCTGAATTGATACTAGCTAAGAGCAGCAGCAATGGATTATCAACAAACACATCAAATCCTGATCAAATTGAATACAACAAGATAATTTTTGCCCAATTTATGTACTGTAGTTCTATGCATTATGATAGTACATGACTTTGTGCAGTAACAGACTGGTGCAAACACTGCTGTAGATATTGGGAAAACTGTGACCCAGTTTGGAGTTAATTACTTGGAACTAGTCCATAATTCTGGGTCAGGGAGTCACTAATACTATGTTGATACCTCAGTCACATGTATACTTCCCTCAGTACAAGGAGAAGGTAAATTATGAAATAGAATTATATGCTCTTTATTTGATTATTAATTATTAATTATTGATTTTTTTATCTGTATTTTTTTCCTTAGTTGTTTTAAATTATCCAGGTTTATATTAATTTTGTTGTACAAAAAAATGGCCTGGTGAATTTTCTTTATTTTTTAAATTTTTTTTTTAAAAATCTCTGGATAACACATCAGAAGGCAGCCCTATATTCACATATTCCATGTCTCATGTAGACTCCTCAAATGAAGGAAATACTCTTATTTTCTTCTTGATGAATATATTTCCTGCTTAAACCTCAACTTTCGCTAGGGGTGATTTTCCTGCTGCCGCTATTGACCTTATTTTTCACAGAAATTCAACTCTTCCTTATAGGTTTCATGTTAATTACACAATAGATTGTTTGAAAGTCAGACTTGAATATAAACAAAGCCTGAAAGGCATTGCAATATTTATCTTGTAACCAGGCATCAGCAGGAAGTGAATGTACAGGAGTGTTTGTGTGTTGACTTACAATTTGCTGAGGACACTTGTGACTGTCAATGTGACCAGTGCAGACCTAGATCAGCCTGTACATCTGTGCAGTCTGATCATGGTCTGCACTGCTTGCTATTCAGTCAATTAATTTTCAGCAAGCACCTCACAATCAACTAGTGGTTGCAGTCCAAAATGAAGAAAAGACAAGTCCAATTTTGAAATTTAGCAAGGTAAGGAGCAAGGAGTTAATAAAGGAACAGTATATAATAATATATATGTGTAGTCATTACTTAATCATCAAATGTAACTATCCATAAAAGTGAATCATTACAGAGACATTACTATCCTGCTTGGAGCATCAGAGTAGCTGCATATTTAAGTAATTACTCCATTAAATAAAGACAAATACCCAATTATTCTCGAATTCTCAAATGAGTGTGTAATAAATCTCAATTTAAATTTGAGATAAGGATACTCAATTAGTACTGTAAGCTTTTTATAACATTACTAATGTCCAGGCAGTTTCCAAAAATCTTCTATTGAATTTTAATGATACAAATGTATTGGTATGTTGCTACCCATCAACATGACCTCACCAGAATCCCAATTCTGAGCTGGACGCTCTAACCATTTGACCACTGAGCTGGTGCAGTGTTCCCAGATACTTTTATATGGGGTATTTTACCCCCATATTGGTCTTCAGTACCCCTAGTTTTAAGAGCTTTGCTACAAATCTCTTATAGAGAGGGTACAAAAGTTCAAGAAAAGCACAAATTTTACCTCCACTTTCAAATCTTAGTGGGAATACTGTGGTGAGAATCAATGACCCTGAAGGTGACCCATAAACTCTGTCATATATATATACACACACAACTGCGGAAAAAAGATGAACTCATAAAGGTTCCTTTCAAGTGATTGACTTTAGCAATGGTAGACTTCTGTAAATATTCAGCAACTCTGTTTCTTGCCATTGTTGAATTTATTGTTAAGGTATGTAATGTTTACGATCTTGATCTGTTATTGATTGGCTATTGATATTTCCTGAGAGGGCAGACATATGGGAATACCATTAGCAGAAATTCAGGCATCGGAACCTTGCTTTGTGCACTCATGATACATACATTACTTACATACCGTTTTATCATATAACCCCATTTTCACCCCCCTTACTCTTTCTGTGGTAACGATTATTTCCCCGGTAACTCTTCTGTGGAAATTAACATGTTTTGACGCCTTGGTAAAGAGAACTTTCTGATCAGGGTCTTCTTAGTTAGGTCATACAAAAATATTTCTGATTATACCAATCAATATTCAGTCAATCTGTATTACCCACTGATAATGTTTAAAATCGGGAGTACAATTGCCCTTTTTTCTCCCTTAAATTTGTGCCCTTTCAAATAGAGTCCCCTAAAATTGTAGGGGTAAAAGGCCAATTTTAGGGGTAAAAAAACCTCTACTGGGGATAAATGGGCATGCTGTAAATATTGATCCAGTCATAAATTTTACTTGAATATTCATGAGGTAGGTCTACCTTAACTAGTGCTCTGTTTAATATAATCATAAAACCTGAACAGGACTGGTTAAAAACAAGGAACAATTAACAGATTAAAGGACCCAACTTAGAATTTTTATTTTTTATTTTTTTTTAACTTTAAGGTAATCCATCCATCATTAAATATAATCATGGTCCTTCAAATGCTTAAAGACTTCTGTGCAGATGCAGCATCACTGATTTGGAATTTTGGGCTATTTTTTGCTCTAAGTCTATACAGGCTTGCATTTACAACAAAATTTCCCATGATCACTTGAAAGACCATGATCACAAATTTATGATGACTAGATTACCTTTACCCTTTCCCTCATATAGACTCATTTTGACGCACTAATAGTATCACATAAATCCTGATCTGCTGAAAACCACAGTTAAACCTTACCAAATTTAATTACAAAATCCTCATTTCCAGACCACTGAGGAGCAGCGAACAGCATAAAACCTGATCAGCCTGCGAGTTACTCGCAGGCTGATCTGGTTTTATGTTGTTCGCATAGGTCTTTTCATGGTTTCCTCTATGAAGGAAAGGGTTAAGGAAACTCAAGCTGACAAACTCACAAATCACAATAACCCTGTCATCCACCTCCTTAAGTCTGAGAGGTATAAAAACCATGAGAAAATGTAAATCAAACCAAAAACACATAATAAGCTGCAAAACCCACAAAAATGTGGATCAATGCAAAAACTAAGACGTGTACCAAATGTAACACTCAATACACCAGATATAATCTTGTGTATATGCATCGGAAGAGAATCTGTTCATATTTACACTTCTGCATATTGCAAAATCATTTTTCAAGAAATAGTTAATTCTTTATGCATGTTATTTACATAATTATTTGAACATCGCGTATGTTCAATACTGCATGATATTCTAACCCCTGACCCCACCTCATGTATATTCATGTACACACTTACTCAACTTTATAAATATTAACTCTAAACTGTTCTTAAAACTATGTATGTTTCTTTGCCATGCGGACAGTGTAGAATCTGAGCTACGAACTGCGGAGACCCTGATCACACAGCTCCTGGAAGTCTGAACTATCTGATCATGGTATGCTCTGTATGTTAATTGTGTCAAATCATGAGGTATAAAACGGATTAAAAAAATATGACTCCTTGATACATGTCTTCACATAATACATTGTATAGTCAATGAAACTCAACCACATAAAGTACTGCCTACATGTGTGAAGAACAATTACCAGTCAGTATACAAACCAAGTTTATAAACAGTTTGTTTACCCTGGGAAAGAACATATCCTGGAAGCCAAACCAAACATTTTGGTTAAGCTTTGATAATAAACTGTTCCTGGAAGCACAGCCTAACTGTAACTAATAGAATTATAATCAACTTCATTCTGTGTTTTTTTTTAATCTTTTGTGCACTGTACCAATGATATCTAATAACATACAAAATAATGACATTGTATAACCATGCTTAAAGCCCCTTTTGATGGTGAACAAGTATGTTTCAGGGAAATGGACCTCAGAATGAAAAACTTAACCATTGATGCCTACAAAAGGGTCATGACAATACCTCCATTTTTTTTCTTCAAAAATTGAATTCAAGCTAAAATTCCCAGTACTGTAGTATGTTTGTAATAACTTCAATCTCTGAGTGAGACAATACCCCAAAAAGAATACATATGTTCTTAAAATGTGTTGAAGAACAAACACTTTTGAGCAAGTGGATAGATGGAAAGCTTACAAGGGGTTGCACGGTATATGCAACATGCGTGACTGTACGACAGCTGAACCTAACTGGTTTATGTTGGTTATCTATTAATAATCAGGCGCATATGGGGGTACCAGCAGATATTGGAAATTGGGTTACAAATATCTATCATTTAGATAATGGATTAAAATATGACACAACGGGGATTTTATCTGGCAATAACCCCAAGCTATAATTATATATTGTAAAACTTTGATAGTTTGGGGGGGGGGGGGGGGGGGTATTATTTTTTGTGGAGGAGGCACAATGAAATTTAATGTCAATGAAAAGTAATGACTTTACAGTATCCTCAAGTATTCAGTTCTCGCCATATTGGTATTCTCAGGCTAAGTACACTAACGCAATATTTCATTGTGTGTGATGTAAATTTAAAGGGAAATCATCAGCAATTAGCAAAATTGATTGATTGATCCTTGTGTCCAAACTGTTTTTTCATTGAAAATATTAGGGAAAAACATAAAATCATTCATGTAATAAAGAAGAACCGATTTTATACCATTTCCCTATTGCTTCTTTTTATCATTTTTTAAACAACCCGTTCAATCTACCATTAACACTCAGCTAGTGCACACGACTGATTTATCATAAACCAACATCTGTTCCTTAAATAGTGTATATCTGTTAACAAAATTCACACTTAATAATTGTAATACAGCATGCCCATTTACCCCCTGTAGAGGGTTTTTACCCCCAAAATTGGTCATATACCCCAAAAATTGAAGGACTCTCTATATGAATGGATACAAAGTTAAGAAAAATAGCAACTCAAGGGGAGAATGCAAAAAGGTTCTAAGTACATTTTAGAAAACTTTTCAAGAGAAGGTAAAAACTTTTTTATTTTGTCAGTTTGAACTTTGCAATTAAAATCTCTTAAATATAAATAATTAAATTACTTTTTCTAATAATTTGATCAACTTAAGTAGATGCAAAAAAGGTCTAAGTAACATTAGGTTTTTTAACAAATCTTCCTAAAAAGTTCATGATTCACCTACTTTTACATCGGTATTTTGTTAATTTTAACCAAATTCTTCAATTACCTAGTAAGTGAGAAATAAAATCACTTCAAACTTTTTCGAAAATTTGATGCTTGGAACTCTTTCGCATTAAAAATAAAAATGTGTTGAATTATATCAATAAATAAAAGTTCTTATATATTTTTTTCATAAATGCTAGATTATCATATTTATAGTTGTTTTCTGCAAAAAAAGTGATTTTGAGTAAAAAAGTCACTTAGAACCTTTTGCTTTCAACCCTCGATTTACTGTACCCCCGGTAAGAAACTCGGAGAGCGTCCTGTAATAAGATGGACACTGAGAGTTTGATAGTGTTTCTAGATTTTCTCATTTGGATCATCTGTAACATTTTGCACACCAAATAATAATTGAATATGAGTTGTTTGAGGAAGAACACAGAACGTCATTGGAACTGTTGTCTCTCTATATAAGTGCACCATACTCGTGATAGACTCATTTTGATTTCACCGTGGAGAATTGAAGACGCCATTTGGAAATAATATTAATTTTTGACTATTGTTGGATTTGGTCATTTTTTTCCTTTTTAAGGGAATATATTGATGCATTTGATGATTTATTTAATATAAAAGTGAGGGCCTGTTGTTTTTTTTATCCTTTTTTCTTACAAAAACTTCTTATGCTGGCAAGAACTGGATACTCCAGAATTTATTGATAACTCTTAATACATATATAAGACTTGTTTTGACAAACTGGCAAACAGAGAAGACCCTGAAAGCTCCCTGTTGGAGCTATCTGATCAGGGTCTTCTGTGAGTGTTGCATGCCGAGATATACAATATTGTAGCTGAGATTTACACGAAAATTCCAATATTTCAAATACAATTTAAAGTTCTGTAAAACGATCTTTTCAAGTCATAAATTTGTAAATAAATACTCATGAGGTGAAGGTTTAAATCTACATATTGTGTGTGTCAAATGCAGTTTGCTATAGACTTGTAGTATTAATCCTTCGAAATAATTAATAAAGCTTAATGAACTATAAAGAAAGCTGATAAAGAAAGGCCTTTTAAAAAAAAAAAAAAAAAAAAAAAAAAAAAAAAAAAAAATTTGAAAACTTGACTGCATGCAAGTCATATCACAAGGTTTTACATTAAGGTCATAATTTGAGGGATCCCTGTGGGGCTCAATTTATTTATTTCAGAGAGTAACCCATCGAAGATCAGATGCTGAGCTACAGCATCTGTCCTATATCTCTCCTGTATCCTAACTTGCTCTAAATATATTTTCTGGAAAATTATCAAAATTTATTCTGGAAAAAATTCTAAAAGCAAATTGAAGGAAAAAATCTCTTAACCCCCTTTGGATTTGCTGCTGTACACTTTCACTGGACCAAAATGCAGGCTTTTAAAAGTGCAGTCTAAACTTAAAAGTGTTACATTAAGGCTTGTATGCATAGCATTCATCACAAGTTGAAAAAACTTTAAGTTCAACCGGCTATCTAATTAATCTTAGACAACATGTGTGGTCCTTAATATTTCATTACATTTATATATGCACCCAAATGACTCTTCCTTGAAGTGTGCAGATATGTCACAGCAAAATATGACTAAACCAGCCCCCAGGAAGAGAATATTGCTTTGTATTAATCACCCAGAACTTGACTTTTAAACAGTTACAAGTGTCTAATTTCTGACCCTGACCAAGGGCCATATCATTTTTGAAAACTTGAAGTATAAGCAGGAAATAAACTTACCGTATTATATCTAAGTGTGGTACCCATCCCCATGGGGTTTTGCAACTTTCCTACATTTATATAAAAAAAAATCATATGGTTGCAAAACAAACCTCTGATTCACCCAAGCCCCTATTTTTAAGTGTTAATTCTTCAACAAATATTAAATACAACAATTATTGTTTTGAATAATGCTAAGCATTCAGGAATAAAAAAATTAATTTTTTTTTTAACCCTTTCCCTCATAGAGGACACCATGAAAAGACCTATGCGAACAGCATAAAACCAGATCAGCCTGCGAGTAACTTGCAGGCTGATCAGGTTTTATGCTGTTCGCTGCTCCTCAGTGGTCTGGAAATGAGGATTTAGTAATTAAATTTGGTAAGGTTTAACTGTGTTTTTCTGCAGATCAGGCTTTATGTGGTACCTATTGAGTGTGTTAACATGAGTCTATATGAGGGAAAGGGTTAAGTGCAAGAATTGGATGCATGTATGTGAACATAGTAGCTGTAAGCCTGATTTTTTTTTTCTACAGAAATTAATAGGGTGCGGCTTTATCTGAGAAGGGAGTTCTTAAACTCAGTTTTACAGTACATCCATTGTCATACAATAATACATGTACACTGATGCTAAATATTTGATACAGTGTTTTGCAGACACTGACTGACTTGCTTGCAAGGAAATGACATAAGTCACTGTGAATTCAAAGTGAAGCCTCATATATTCAAACTTCCAATTAATGACACAAAGTCAGTTTCGGGGTCAATGGGTCTTAAAAGCTTGCAGAGTTGCTCATGATCATGCTGCCCTCTTTTTGCTCCAACTCAACCCCATAACCCTCCAACCCCTGCCCCAAGCTGAATTCCTGGATCCGCCATTGGCACAGGCTTAAGGTAAAGTCCAAGTAATCAGGTTCCGCTAAGTCTTGGACCACTTAACTTCTACCAAGATAACCAAGGTACCCTAATGAAACATTAGGAAACCTTGGTTATCTCTGTTAAAAGCCATGCGGTCTGAAATGTAGCGGAACCATTACAGGGACTTTACCATAACTTACAATATATCAAGCTATTTTAAGATACAACTGCTTATTTACTGGGTCAAATCATTCCCATGGACAATGAGATTTCAATCTTGTGCAGACATTGTCTACATGAAACTGTTACACTATCAACAGGCAATTTAACTTGCCATGTTATAGCTTCCTTATTTTTGCATGTGTGAAACATTCTTCCAACAGTTTTCAAAATTAGTCATTTGAGCACTAATGTGCCTCCATGACACCAGTTATTATCCTGGTATCATGTCAACTATGCCAAGACCTGAGAGCACACTTATGCTGAATGTCAGCATGAACACAAGCGCCATGGCATGGTATCAAACACATAACCTCTTCGATATGGGATGGACCCTCTAACTTAGGTGGTCACAGAGACCCATCCATGAATCAGTTCCAATCTTTGTTTTAAAGATATGAAAAAACCCCAATAAAACCATAACTAGAAAGATTTTGACTATGAAGTAAATGATTCAATGTGAACAATATAACAGAACAGCCCATGTCAGCAATAAAATTATGTTTGCTATTTGACCAGACAATTTATTCAGCTCAGTACATTCATTAACATTTAACCTCATAAAATTATATAGACATGTTTTGATACATTGGCAAACAGAGCGAACCAAGATCAGACAGGTCCTGCCAGGTGAAGAGTAAGCAATCTGATCAGGGTCTCCTCTGTTTGCTGAGGCCGCCTTCTCATACAATATTGTAGCTCAGATACTACAGTCAACAAAGAAAACTAAAAGAAACAAGAGGGCCATGATGGCCCTAGATCGCTCACCTGATATCATTAGGCTATGTAAAATCAAGTGACCCCTGGGGCAGAGCCAATTTTGACCCCAGGGTCATGATTTGAACAAACTGGGTAGAGGTCTATTAGCCCATGTTACATACCAAATATCTAAACTCCAGACCTTGTGGTTTTTGAGAAGAAATTTTTCTAGATTTTTTTCCAAAATAAGTCTATGTAAAATCAAGTGATCCCTGGGGAGGGGCCAATATTTTCACCAAATATCTAAATGCCAGGCCATGTGTTTTCTAGTTTCCTAAAAAGAAGAATTTTCAAGTTATTTCTATATTAGCCTATGTAAAATCAGGTGACCCCTGGGGCGGGGCCAAATTTGACCCCAGGGCCATGATTTGAACAAACTTCGTAGTGATCTACTAGATAATGCTGCACACCAAATATCTAAGCTCCAGGTCTTGTGGTTTCTGAGAAAAAGATTTTTCAAGTTTTTCCTATATTAGCCTATGTTAAATCACGTGACCCCTGGGGCGGGGCCAATTTTGACCCCAGGGTCATAATTTGAACAATCTTGGTAGAGAGTCATAAGATCATGCTACATACCAAAAATCAAAAGGCTAGGCCTTGTGGTTTCGGAGAAGAAGATTTTTTCAAGTTTTTCCTATATTAGCCTATGTTAAATCAAGTGACCCCTGGGGCGGGGTCAATTTTGACCCCAGGGCCATAATTTGAACAATCTTGGTAGAGAGTCATAAGATCATGCTACATACCAAAAATCAAAAGGCTAGGCCTTGTGGTTTCGGAGAAGAAGATTTTTAAAATTTTCATTTTTAAAATCTATTTTTAGCTCCTGTGACCTAGATTTTTGACCAATCAAAATAATTTTAACAACTTTGGAAAAGGGCCCCATAATGAACATTCCAGTGAAGTTTTATCAAAATCCAGTGAGTAGTTTAGAAGGAGATGTCGTTTGAAGCAAAATGTTGACGGACGACGGACGGACGGACGACGGACGGACGACGGACGGACGACGGACGGACGGACGACGGACGAAGACCGGTCACAATAGCTCACCTTGAGCCTCTGGCTCAGGTGAGCTAAAAATTAAAATCCATTGTTTTTATATACCACTTAATCTTAAAATCCTTATTGATCAAGACATAGATTTGTACATGAATATTCACGTGACATGGGGTTACCACTATAACAACAACAGCTGACATCAGCAATAAATTACACTTAAAGTTTGGCCAGACCATACAGCTACCAGTGAATACATTCATCAACACTCCCATCAACACTTGAACACATTGTTCAGTTAACCTTCCACACAGTGACACTGGGAGACAAGTAATGTGAGGCAAATATCCATGTTGTCTGCCCCAATGGATGGTTCCTAAACTGTCAATCAAGTATGTTTACATTAATCGACTTATCCAACCAGTGTAAGTGTGAAACACATGGTGAACGGTTGACCTACTTTACACAAAGGAACATGTGCTTTTTGTTTGTGATACTGTTTGTGAGCACTTGACTTAGGTATGAATAGAAACTGTCAAATTATCAATTAAGGGGAGGAGTTACGTACAAATTGCAGATCCGTCCATACCCTTGTTCTGATGCATATATATACACTTCCTCACCTGCAAACAAACTTGAATGACCCTTTTACCTCTCAGATGTATAAATTATGCTTGTTTTTATTTTTGTTTGCTTTGGCTTAAAATACCATATCAGCAATGTTAAATTCAGTAATTTCGGGGATTATATTTTTCTATATCGAGGGCTCAGCGCAAAAACGGTCGTAACTTGTTCTTGAAAATATATGAGTTACAACCGTTTTGCGCTGAGCCCTCTATATATTAACTTGATCAAACAGATATAGTGCTGCCTCACTGCAAAATCAGGAAAACAAAGCATGATACCACACTCAGGCACATTCACCTGACACTAGACAAGCGGCATGATACCACACTCAGGCACATTCTCCTGACACTAGACAAGCAGCATGATACCACAATCAGGCACATTCCTGAAACAAGACAAGCAGCATGATACCACACTCAGGCACATTCTACTGACACTAGACAAGCAGCATGATACCACAATCAGGCACATTCTCCTGACACTAGACAAGCAGCATGATACCACACTCAGGCACATTCACCTGACACTAGACAAGCAGCATGATACCACACTCAGGCACATTCACCTGACACTAGACAAGCAGCATGATACCACACTCAGGCACATTCCCCTGACACTAGACAAGCAGCATGATACCACACTCAGGCACATTCACCTGACACTATGCAAGCAGCATGATACCACACCCAGGCACATTCACCTGACACTAGACAAGCAGCATGATACCACACTCAGGCACATTCACCTGACACTAGACAAGCAGCATGATACCACACCCAGGCACATTCTCCTGACACTAGACAAGCAGCATGATACCATTCTACTGACACAAGAGCCCACCAGTTCTGGGACTACCCTTAATTATGAGCTAAGTACCAAACACAAAGAAAATAATTATAAATACTAGTAGCATTTTTAACCCTTACCAAGCAAAATTTCTTTGGCCATCATTAAAAACTTGTTTGTAGTGCTCTGACTCTGAATTTCAGGTGGGTAGGTATTTTTTTTTTTATTTCAAATGTAATAAAAATATAGCTGAAAATGCTTTTTTTTCTTCTATGGAATAGACATAAAAAGACCCCCCAAAAAATTTGAGTAAGGAGGCATTTGTTAGGAGCACTACAAACAAAGGAGCACTACAAACAGACATATTTTTAATTTAAGCCTTACTTCAAGGCATCTCCTTTCTTCATTTTGGACTGAGCATTAGTTTTTATTAGGGCACTTGCTGACATAATTATTGACAGAATTGCGAACATTGCAGACCAAGATCAGACAGCACTGAATATGCAGGTTGATTTTCTTGGGTCTGCAATGGTCACAAAGGCAGTCACAAGTACCAACAGCATTGTACGGATTTTAAATGACTGTATGTTGCAGCCAGGGACCAAACTCATGACCTCTTGGTTAAGGGGCAGACACTCTATCCACTTAGCCTCAGGCACTTACATCAAAGTATTTGCAAGTACAAGTATAAGGGTTCACATTAGAATAAAAAAAAAACTTAAGCCCTTGAAAAAGAACTGCTACAAAATAATCAGTCTGCATTCAAATCAGGGTCTGTACTGTTCGCTTTCCCGAGTGAGTCGCTAAATTTTCAAGAAGCACCCCCAGAAACATCTATCAGTCCACAGTCTAAAATGAAGAAAGGACAAGGCAAGACGAATAAAGAAATTTAGCATGGTAAGGGTTAATCATGTTTTGAGATCACTGAGGGTCCAGACAACAAATGAGGAGTGACACATGTCACTTTAGTAACAACCATGTGGTATACATTTCATATTACTGAACAGGAGCTCTCTTTTTGTGGGTGCAAAAGTAGGTCATCATTACCCTGGTATCTCTCAATTGTTCAGTTAGCCTTGCACTTGCAACACTACGGATAATCTATAATGTATCACCTGTCAATGAACTGGCATAATATCTAGGTCACGATAACTACAGCGTGCATGGACTGTCACGAGTTACTGTGTCACACAGCAGTATATTATTATATATGAAAATGACAAAGATCAATTAAAAACTTAGGGGGGTGTTTTATCATTCTTGTTCCTTTCATATTTCATACATCCTTGTCAATATTGTTACTTACTGTATTAAAGTCATAATTCATGACAACTTAATTAGTCATGTATCAGTACTTGAAATAAAGCAGGAATGCAGCCATGCTGGAATACATTTCTACCTAACTAAAGAAGTTACGAATTTTTAAGTAATACGCTAAGTATTATTTTTGAAATCTAAGCCAGGAAACCAGAGTGGAACTCTTTACTCTAAACTGAATCTTCTTGTAGAACCAGTCAGGACTGGATCAGTCGCAGATATCTAGGGGTTATCTTAAAGGGCCTTTTTCCTTCTTTATCAGGGGCCCTTCATTGGTACCTTTCCCTCTGAAAAATTCTTTAAATTTGCGCAGTTTTTTTCCAGATTTGCATATTACTCCAGGATTTTTTCCCCCCACTGAAAAAGAAATGGTGATATTTACCCCAAAATATGATAGTAAGGCCCCTTCCCAAACATCTGAAAAAACAGCCTACATCTGTGATAAAAGGGACCTTAGGGCCATATCTGTCACTATTATCTACCATCTAATGAAATTAACCAATTATTATAAGAACTTGAAAAAAAAAAAACACCTTAAAACTGAGTAGAAACAAACATCCATTACAAAAGACAATGAAAAAGAAAATAACAAATATTTAGCAAATATAATTATGTATACCGGTATGTCCATGTAGGTGTAATCTGCTGTCTTTCATAAAGACTTGTTTTGATGCACAAGCAAACAGTATAATCCCAGATCAGACAGCTCTTTCTAGACTGACCTTCCAGGAGCAGTCTAATCAGGGTCTCCTCCGTTTGCTTATACAATATTGTAGCTCTGATGCCATGCGGCCTGAACAGCGAAGAAAAATCCATTGCTGGATATACTGGTCATTTAAAATTCAGTAAATAAATATCCAGAATGTCATAAATCTACTAGTGTTTCCCCTAGGCCTTTTTCCCTTATTTAGGAGGTAAGCAGTTTAAGTGCCAAGTGTATGGTAAAGACACTAGGTCACTGTGTCCTTGACCTTTGACCAAGTGACCCCAAAATCAATATTGGTCATCTACTAGACATGACCAATCACTTTATGAAGTTTGAGGAATGTAGGCCAAAGTGTTCTCCAGTTATTTATCGGAAACAAAGTGGTCTACTGATGGACTGACCGACTGACAGACAGATCAACCAATTATCTGACCAACATTTGCAAATCAACAATATGCCCCCTCTTCCTCGAAGGTGAGCATAAAAATTAGTATAAAAAAAAAAAAAGTAACTCACTACTCAAAAATAAAAAGACTTTTCTCCCATATTCACATCCACTAGGCCCTAGTGGATGAGCAAACACATAAAAAGACTTGATTTAGCTGAGCTGCTGTTGGTATTTCATTCTTTATGAATGTAATACTACTCTTCTTTTATAAGGTTAAATATCTGATATCTTGAATCATGTGGCGATATTTATACAGGTACATGTATATGCATTTTAATAGATGTTTTACAGCGCTGACTAAATTTCAGGGCTCTCCTTTGACTAGGGAGTCAGGGTTTTGATCCTTATTATTTCACAAATGGTGCCTTTTGACCTGTGAAAATCAATAATCATGGGTAAAGATAACATTAAAATAAGTCAGAAAATATCATTTTCAATCTTCTGAAAATGATATTTTGATCAGACTACATGAGGCTGTACCATGTGTCTGTAAAATGGAAAATATATAACAAGAGGGCCATGATGGCCCTGAATCGCTCACCTGAGTACCATTGCTTCAACTGATGTCAAGGTTTTTAAACAGACAAGGATTCTGATATAACTTAATCTAAAACATTTTACCCCTGACAATACTACACACCAAATACCTAAGCAATGGGCCATATGGTTTCAGAGAAGACTTGGGCGCAGGGTCATTTATCACCGTAGGGCCAAGACTTTGAAAATCTTTGTAATGAACCATTAGATGCTACTACATACCAAAAATCTTAGCTCTAGGCCTTATTGATTCATAGAAGAAGATTTTTTAAGATTTTCCTATATAACTCTATGTTAAACAAGTGACCCCTGGTGCTGGGTCATTTATCACCATAGGGCTATGATTTGTACAATCTTGGTAGTGGCCCATAAGATGATGCTTCATACCAAGGCCTTATGCATTCATGGAAGAAGATTTTTTAAGATTTTCCTATATAACTCTATGTAAAACAAGTGACCCCTGGTGCGGGGTCATTTATCACCATAGGGCTATGATTTGTACAATCTTGGTAGTGGCCCATAAGATGATGCTACATACCAAATATCTAAGCTCTAGGCCTTATGGATTCATGAAGAAGATTTTTTAAGATTTTTCTATATAACTCTATGTAAAACAAGTGACCCCTGGTGCGGGGTCATTTATCACCATAGGGCTATGATTTGTACAATCTTGGTAGTGGCCCATAAGATCATGCTACATACCAAAAATCAAAAGGCTAGGCCTTGTGGTTTCAGAGAAGAAGATTTTTTAAATTTTCATTTTTAAAATCTATTTTTAGCTCCTGTGACCTAATTATGCAATGGACCAGAACCATTTATACAACTTTAGTAGTGCTTCATCCAAGGAACATTCCTGCAAAATATTTTTCAAATTGGCCAAGCCGTTTAGGAGGAGATGTTGTTTGAAGCAATTGTTGACGCCGGACGCACGCACGGACGACGGACAAAAGGCGATCAGAAAAGCTCACCTTGAGCACGTTGTGCTCATGTGAGCTAAAAATAGTAGACCTTTTAATAGTTATTAACCTATATTAAAAGTCTAAGTGTAGATGCAAAAAATTTTTTTTTAATATCTTGAAGTACAGACACACATAAACATATAAAAGTTGAAACCTACTAATCAGCTTAGGTGATTTACTTTAATAATGCACCAAGGACAGGAGCTAAATTTGAAAAATAAACACTACTTAGAGAGAGAGCCAGTGGCACACCACCCAATAGTGTGAGGCCTGACACACATAAACAACAACTGTGCTGTCAATAATTAAAGAAATAATTAAAACAAGAGGGCCATGATGGCCCTGAATCGCTCACCTGAGTACCATTGCTTCAACTGATGTCAAGGTTTTTAAACAGACAAGGATTCTGATATAACTTAATCTAAAACATTTTACCCCTGACAATACTACACACCAAATATCTAAGCAATGGGCCATATGGTTTCAGAGAAGACTTGGGCGCAGGGTCATTTATCACCGTAGGGCCAAGACTTTGAAAATCTTTGTAATGAACCATTAGATGCTACTACATACCAAAAATCTTAGCTCTAGGCCTTATTGATTCATAGAAGAAGATTTTTTAAGATTTTCCTATTTAACTCTATGTAAAACAAGTGACCCCTGGTGTGGGGTCATTTATCACCATAGGGCTATGATTTGTACAATCTTGGTAGTGGCCCATAAGATGATGCTACATACCAAATATCTAAGCTCTAGGCCTTATGGATTCATAGAAGAAGATTTTTTAAGATTTTCCTATATAACTCTGTGTAAAACAAATGACCCCTGGTGCGGGGTCATTTATCACCATAGGGCTATGATTTGTACAATCTTGGTAGTGGCCCATAAGATGATGCTTCATACCAAATATCTTAGCTCTAGGCCTTATGCATTCATGGAAGAAGATTTTTTAAGATTTTCCTATAAAACTCTATGTAAAACAAGTGACCCCTGGTGCGGGGTCATTTATCACCATAGGGCTATGATTTGTACAATCTTGGTAGTGGCCCATAAGATGATGCTACATACCATATATCTAAGCTCTAGGCCTTATGGATTCATAGAAGAAGATTTTTTAAGATTTTTCTATATAACTCTATGTAAAACAAGTGACCCCTGGTGCGGGGTCATTTATCACCATAGGGCTATGATTTGTACAATCTTGGTAGTGGCCCATAAGATGATGCTACATACCAAAAATCAAAAGGCTAGGCCTTGTGGTTTCAGAGAAGAAGATTTTTTAAATTTTCATTTTTAAAATCTATTTTTAGCTCCTGTGACCTAATTATGCGATGGACCAGAACCATTTATACAACTTTAGTAGAGCTTCATCCAAGGAACATTCCTGCAAAATATTTTTCAAATTGGCCAAGCCGTTTAGGAGGAGATGTTGTTTGAAGCAATTGTTGACGCCGGACGCACGCACGCACGGACGACGGACAAAAGGCGATCAGAAAAGCTCACCTTGAGCACGTTGTGCTCATGTGAGCTAAAAAAACACGTCTGAGTACATTACAGCATATAAAGCTACGTCAGCTATCATTCATCTGGAACATCTGCTGACAAAACAAAAATCTTTAACAAGGAGATCACAGAGCATCTCTCTGCCGTATGAAGTGACCCATGAGTGACATCAATTGTTTCGCTGCAATCTATAATGTATCAATAATAGTACCATACCACAGGTCTGCTGTTTTTGTAATTTATAGCCAGTTTGCCATGTGGACATAATCAATAGCATACAGGTAAAATAATGAACAATAGTACGGCTGTTCATGTTTTATTTATGATAGTCTATTAAATGAATTAACCCATGATTACTTCATAAGTATTCGATCATGTACAAATTTATGACTTGGTAAAATTAATATACCTGCATGAACTTTGACTGGTTTCATATGAATTTGAAAGAATGGATTTATTTTTTCTTTGCTGTGCAGACACTGTAGAATCTGAGTCAAATTATTGCATGAGCAAACCGAGAAGACCATATCAGACAGCTCCTTTTATATCTACTGTATTTGCCAAGGCGTCAAAAATTATCTATATCAGGTAATGGGTTATTAAGCAGCTTGTTCACAGATGGTCATTGATAAATAAGGAGATTTAAAACTATCTGTGTATATACCTCTATCAACATCTATCTACAGATGCATGGTCACCCAATGCAACAATTTATTTGTTTGTTTGTTAATTGGGACTGACACACATAAACAACAACTGTGCTGTCAATAATTAAAGAAATAATTTTAAAAAAAAACCTACTTTTTAAATTTTAGTATCTTTATTTACATGTGCCATCACATATACTCAATCACATTCACTCTTCTAGCATGCTGTTACTTTACAGACAGAATATTTTAATAACATTTGAATTTGCTGCCCAGGACCGGCAAAGGCATGCTGCAGAATTTGTCATGTGGTACAGCAAGCACTTGCTTCAGAGACAATGTTTTTTATATTTAACCAGAATTCCCCCTAAGTGCATTTACAAAAGATAATGTTTTTCCGTAGTATTTGGCCTATACTTGTCAATTTGTTACAGAAAACAAAAACTTAAGTTAACCAACACTGACAAGGAACTTTGAAGTGTAGAAAAAAAACTTTTCACTTCTACCGATCAACTTTGAACAAGCTGCTTTAAGGTTCCAGATGATGGGATAGGATTACACAACTACCAACAGTAATACAAGACTTAAAATTCTGATTATAGCTATAATAAGCAGTTTATGACAGACATACTCTGTAGTTTAAAATAAAGTATTGATTTGTTTGTTTGGTTTAACGTTTCACCGACAGTGTTTCAGTCATTTGAAGACAACACCTACTTGCTAAAGACAGATATAGTGCTGCTACACAGCAGTATCACGCCGTACACATGTGGTATGATACCACACCCAGTCACATTATTCTGACACCTACAAGCCAACCATTCCTGGAACTACTTTGAGCATGATCCAAGTATTCAGAGATCTATATTGTATCATATTCAGATTCAGATATATTCTGGATTCCATTTCTGATTTTCAGTCTCTCAGATGAAGGCAATCTGCTTTGGAACTTCAGTTAATGGCTGCTGGAAAGACCAGAGGTGATGAAAGAAAGAAAGAAAAGAGAGAGAGAGAACCAGAAAACGAGAAACGGATAATTTATAAGAAATTCAGATTACTTGTGTTGACTGTAAACACCAATACTGGTATGGTTTTTACCATCAGGATCATAGTATGTCAAAATATGTACACCACAGATTTTGTAATTGTTTCTTTGTTTATTGGGTTTAATGTCCCACAGACAGTATTTCATTCATTTGGAGACTATCAGTATCTGTACCTTCACACTGCAGTATCAAGCCATAGATATGTGACATGATACTACACCCAGTCACATTATCCTGACACTGAGCCAACCAGTCCTGGAACTACCCTTATACAATGAGCGCCAAGCAAAGGAGCTATACCAGTAACATTTTTAATGGGTTATTTTTATGTTGCAACTGGGGATCATACCCACAAACTCCCACTCCCAAAGCTGACACTCTACCATTCAGCCACTGGGGACGGTACAGATTTTATGAAGATAGCTCAATACATGTACATGTATCTGTTTTATGACAGGGGGCCGAGAAGTAATCCCTTATTCTCTGTCAAAATTATAACAAAGAAAACTGTGCAATGAATGTTGCATAGATTTTTCCTCCCTCAGCATGATCATAATGGGGCCTGGTTCAGTGATCAACATTAAATATTTACATATAGAGATGTTTGGCAGGCCTGCATTTATAAGTTAACCCTTACCCTGCTGGAACCGGAAGTGCTAACCATTGCCACCAGTAAAGAGCCAGGCCAGCCTGCACATCCATGCACATCTGTGCACATCCGTGCAGGCTGGCCTGGCTCTTTACTGTTGGCTGACCAACTACAAGTTTTCATCTTGTTATCCCTAAAATTCATAATGGACAGTCCCAAAAATGATGCCGGCTAAGTCCATTTGAGAAATTCAGCGGGTTAAGCGTCAACAGATCAATCGATCATGGAATCAGTCCTGGGTCATAGACCAGACTTCAGCTATTCTGTATACATTAGATATGGCTCATTATAGAATTCAGTACAGAATCATCATGTCTCTGGGGATCCTAAACCTCATTAGTGTCACGACTATTTTCCAGATTGAGGGAAACGGATCTTAATTCTAAGGATGTTGCAGTATACTGTTATTTTAAATGCGATACCAATTAAGTAAAAACAATATTGTACGATACAAAATGAATATACCTGTGTTTGCCATTTTTTATACAGTTTTGCTGCAGATACCATTATTTTGAATCTAAAATAAAATACTGAAAATGGAGTTCATATCAGGGGAAATCATTCTAAATGACTCAAGAATTGTGGCTTAGTCAATTTCATAGCATCTGCAGTCTTCATTACTGTAATACAGGAATATGTGTTATTTATTCTGTTAATTATTTTATTGGTCATAAAAGATACCAGTATTGATTGAAAGAGCCCCTAATTATACAAATGTAGTATGATTAAATATAGCAATAAAATGAGGTAGATATCACTATATAGGCTCTTTATGTATCACAATAGATAGTGGAGCAAATCAAGTGTATCAGCCCTATTTAATACCATAATTCTGGGAGGTGTGGGGAATAGTTAATTGCAAGACCTTTTTAAGAGGAAGCCTGCAAGGCACCTATAATAAAGAGGAGAAGAAAAACTGACAGTTACGTACAGTGTTAGACACAATGTCATGTTACTTGTAATTATATAAGACGATATGTTCAAATTAATGATGTTGTGTGCTTGTGTTCATGTCTTGAACTGAAAGGATAACTCTGGAATCCAAATGGCCAATGTGAAATCTCAAGTGCAAATTGCTGAGGTAAACTAATTCTAAATCTGCAAATTCTCAGACGAATTGTTACATATCACTTATACACCAGGACCCAAACAAAGAAATATTAGGCACATCTTTTTCCCCCCAGATGATCCATTGAATTCTTCAGTTTTCTGTAAAATTAAATCTGTAGGACAGGGTCTCTTGGTTTCTTGCATTTTGAAATACAAATCAATCCATATTTAATTGGCATTCACCTTAATTAATGGAGTGCATAGTAGTGGTTCACACTGCAATGAGGCATATTTCTTCAACCATTTACCTCATGAATATTCTGTACAAATTTATGACTTGATGAATATTTATTAACTGAACATAAAATGGTAAATGAAACAATTGATTTTATAGAGCTCTGCGTACCAACCACTGAAAACTAAAAGATGAAAAGGGTATGACAATTTTTATTAGTATTATTACGAAGATCAGATGAAATAGTCATTCAAAACCACGAGGATGACTTCATGCCGGAATCCACTTAATCAGTACCGCTAAGTCAAATACATGAAATGTCCGTTAGGAAAAGAACAAAAATGCTAAATGCAGTTGGCTTTTATGTGATCACATTTTCTTAGGTACTTTCAATAACATAGGTCAAAATATGCTTTATTTGACATGAAAATAAGGTGGATTCCGGTAAATAGGGGGATTCCGGTAAAACGAGTAACCAGTTTTTCTTTGCTGTGCAAAAATGAGAGCCACAATATTGTACAAGCAAACAGAATAGTCTCTATTAGGGAAAGGGTTAAGTTCTTTAATTACCATGTGTTGGGCTAATTTTTAGCTTAATTAAATATTTATTTTATATGAACCATCTTGTTGTATTAAAGAGTATTGTAACTAATTTTGTTGATCTTGCACCAAATTTGTTGAAAATACATGACAAAAATTAACTAACCGGTAGTTTTTGAAATTATGACTCCATGTAAGACGTAAGCTCCACTTTTCTTAAGCTTTTACATCAGGGCAAATGATTGCAGATTGGTGAAAAACAATAAATTCATTAATTTTTCAACATATTATGATAATATGTTGAAAAATTAATGAATTTATTGATAAAAGAGACCGACACCGCATGACGTAGTTATTGTGTAGCTTGTATCCATAGCGGTTATCGATCGGTTGAACCAGAATGTAAACTACCCCTATTCGGTAATATTTATTGTGATTAGCGCGTTTTGCCTCGAGCAAGGTTTATAAATGATGATAATGAAATGGATTACTTATAGAGGGTCCGGGCAAGATTAAAAATTTGTTCAATGCGCCCGGCCTTTTTAGAGGCGCCCGGCCGGGCAAGATATTTTAAAATGGTGACCGGCCCGGATTGAAAATAGAGGAGCCCCGGGCGCCGGGCTATCCTGCTCTTGGAGCACTGTTATCATATGATTTGTACTTAAATCATAACGTCAAGATATTTTCAATTTAATATCATTTTTTCTGCTAGTGCTTTGCATGCAATTACTTTTAACTCAAGAATTTGATGTCCTATTCCAATGTTTTTTGTTGGTTTTCTTTTTTTTTTGCATTCTGTTCATTGTTGATTATTGTAAAGTACTTTACTTTACTATTTGAGTGACCATCGCTTTGACAGTATTTCATATAGAGACATCCAGCTAACTACAGGTGGAGGAAGACCCCGAAAGCACGGAGGCATCCGGGTAGAACCACATGAAAATCAGTCAGTCAGTGACTTTACCCTCTCTGCCACAGAGGCCCCTTGTAAAGTACTTAAATGAAATAAAGTGTTCATGCTGATCAGGTTTAAAGCATAAACCGAGATGCCACTTTGAGGTTCTAGTTTTTATTTATATCTCTGAGGCTACATCCCTGTCTTTCTTCCAAAAGAAATAATTCATGGAATATTGGTGACATATTAAAGCTGTTAATCCATTTACTTAAAAGGTTGGCTGAAATAGCATGCTTTTTTTTTTCTTTAACAAGGGGGCTGTTCATTGGTGCCTTCCCTCTTAAAAGTTCTTAAATTCATGCAGTTTTCCCCAAATTTACATCTTACTCCGGGATTTTTCATTCCCCAATGAAGAAAAAAAAAAATGGCCATATTTAAAAATGTCTAGTAAATAATTGTTATGTCAAGTCTAATCAGATAATTTTAACTATTTTTGATTTTGTTGTTTGTTTAATGGTTTGTTTTTTTCCATTAAATGTTGTATCAACATGATTTTATTTTGATGACAATAAATGATGAAACCATGCCTCAGATGTCTTAATTTTGTGTCTCAAAAATGCTAAAATTGCTGTCGGCTCAGGGGGTTTTGCCCCCCTGAACCCCCTTTCTCCCACTGGGGGAGGACCCCCAGACCCCCCCCCCCTTCTACTTTTCTCCTTTTTCCTCCTATTTGATAACATAACTACACCCCTGATTTTCCCAAAAATATCAAGGCCCCTTCCCCAACATCTGCAGGGCCGTTTTACTCTTCTTTGCAGTAGCCGGTTACCGGCTACTTCCCCAAGACACAGGGCTTTTTTCAGGCTTTTTGGGAAAAAGGCCCCTGCCAAATTTGGGATTTTTTTTATCAGTAAAATTGGAAAATTGGGGAAAAAATAATTGTCAAATCGATAAAATAGGAAAATTTGACCCATTGAAATACATACTATAGTTCACTTTATACATCATAAAAACAAACTTTTTCATCAAGAACCTGAACTATACTATACCGTGACTTCAGGCAGTGCGTGCAATAATTTTACCTACAAGAATTGTTAATATAAACAAAACCTGTTTACTTGGGAAATATTTGTAAAAAAATATATATTTCTTGGCTTTGGGATTTTATTTCTTGATTGGGAAAAAATGTACCTAGATAGCATTGGGAATGGGGCCAATATTCGGTCCCATGGGATACTTAAAATTCCCCTTCTTCAGAAGAA
>CM037793.1:23847253-23866172 GCA_021229015.1 Solen grandis
AAACAGAGAGCGTAAGCGTCTTTAACTGTACGACGGTTTAACTGGCGAAAGTCAATACAAAAACTCAAGGAGTTGTCTTTCTTTCTCACCAGAACCACATTAGATGAAAATGGACTGTGAGATTCCCTGATAGCTCCAGCAGCCAACATCTCTTTCAAGTGCTCCCGCACTTCCTCAAACATACCAGGAGGGATTCTCCGGTAGGGCTCCTTGAAAGGTGTCTCATCAGTAAGCTTAATTTCATGCTCAACTAAATTTGTACAGCCAAGGTCAGTGATGCCTGTTGAAAATATATCTTTCCAACCATTAAGAAAACATTTAGCTTTCTCAACCTCTTCAGGAAGAAGTGTGTCTGTGGGGATGTTGACTCCTAAACTCTCTAGAGTTTTGTCAGAGTTGTGGGTACTTGAACCCACTTCCTCAAAAGGATCAACAGTTCTCACCACCTCAACCTCCTGAAGAGAACATAACAAAGACCTTGGCAAAATGGTAATAGGGCGTACTGACAGGTTACAAACTCTTACAGGAGTCTTTGAAAAGGACTTGTTTGGGTTAACTTTAACTACCCGAGGACATACATTTAAATGATGAGAATACTCCTCAGTCTCTGTTACACCGACTGACATATTACCACTTAATCTGACTGAACCAGTCAACGTACGTGTCTCAAATGGTTGAAAGACAACTGGTTTCTTGCAAAAAGCTTTAACAGGAGCTATTTGCACTCCAGTGACAGTAGACATGACATCCTGCCAAACTGGGGAAATACTACTGGAATTAGTAGCAGACCTAGCACAGTTGATAACATTGGTACCAATAATAAGGGGCACAGTCGAGGAGAAGTCTATATCTGGTACTATAAGTACTGGTACAGACACAGGCTCAATCTCAACTGAAGTAATGGAAATTTCAAGCAAACTATAACCCTTATATGGCACCTTTGCACCATTTGCTCCTGAAATGTCAAGGGCAAAATCAGCAAGACTGAGTAAAGGAGGTCTTGAAGCAAGAGAAACAAAGTAGCTCTCACAAAGAGTCGTCACCATTGACCCTGAATCTAAAAGGGCATTACAACTTTGACCATTAAGTAAAATCTCTGTCTGATTTGAATGTTCAAGCAGAGGAACTGTCCTAGTAAATCTAGGGTCTCTCATCTGCTCCCCTTTGAATGAGACCCGTTCTGGTTTAAAGAACTCTTTGAACCAGAATCAGATCTGCCTGACCAACCAGACTTTTCAGCCTTCTCACTGGGCTTGAAAGTCGGTTCAGTCTCAGAGGAGACTTTCTCTGAGGCAAATTTTGCAGTGTCAGGCTTAGACCTCTCTCGTTGTGTCTCTTTCTCAAGAGACCCAACGCGAGAGTTCATCCGCTTCACTTGTGCTGTCAAGTCTTGTAATTGTTGAAGAATTTTATTCTCCACCAAGGACATGTGCTGACCTAACATCTCAGTAGGAACTGACTTAGAAACATCAAGTTCCTTTTCTATTTGCCTCAGCTCCTTACGGAGGGTATTAAAGTTTGAACTATTTTCAAACTTATACCGAGATACATTTCGTAAGTCTTGGTTCCTCAACCCAGACCAAAGACGATTACGAAGCATGTCATTCTTGGTATAAGGGTCTAAATGAAGACTTGACACAGAGAGAAGTTCTTCCAAGCGGAGGCTATATTCTGCAACACTCTCATCGGGCCTTTGTACAGCACTGTAAAACTGTTCCTTGACCATTTCACAGGTCTGTACATTTCCGAAAACGCCTTCAAGTTCCGAGACAATATCATTTATAGAGGCAAACTCTCCAAGGTGCAGCAGGACAAGTCTTGCTCTACCTTTGAGACTCTTCCTTATTGCCTCTAACACCAAGTGTTCTGGGTATACTTGACTGCGAAGTGTACACTTTAGATCATATAGCCACATTTCAAACTCTGAACCTCTAAGTTGCTCACCTGAGAAGTCTGGCAACGTAGGGACTTTCAAAGAGCTGTATGGAGCTGCTGGTTCCACAAAGCTCTTATATAGACTGTTCTCAAGGGGTTGTTTACATGGAACGGACCCGCTGTTTGAGTTGATGTAAGACGACGCATTAGGAAAAGTACCTTTAAAACCTAGATTAGACACAGGGAGCTTATCATCTAAACACCAAACACCAGGAAGAGGGGTTGGCCCAGGAACAGTCTTAACCTCTGGTTCAAACTTAGGTTTTGGCTGAGGGAAATACAACTTTGCAGCTGTTACCAAAGGACTGGAGTAAACAGTGGACACATTAGGGGAGGTACCTTTAACAGCACTTGAGCTAGTAGACAACTGCACTCTTTGAAGATTACTTAAAAACTCACTTACACTGGAAATGGAGGTGAACACTTTAGGAATAGCACCTTTAAGGGTATCAGGCAAACTACCTTTAATTTCACAGACAGTGGTAGAAATTGCAGTTGTCCCAGGGATTTTACTTTGCACAGACGGGTTAGCCAAGCGAGGAAAAGATGTGTCTGATACTGGGGTACTGGCACAAGGGAAGACTTGATACCTACCAGACTGTCGGAGTCGCTCAGCGTAATAATCCAACTCCATGTCTATTAAGCCAGTTAGCTCAATGGTAGTATCATACATACTTTTACTCATGTTTTTCCTACAAACTTTTTGAATCAGGTATAATATGTAAAAATCTGGGAAGAGGAGAAAAACAAGTCAACACCTGTTAAGAAAACACAAAATTTTCTGTTCTTAACACCAATAGCTCTTAATAAAGAATCTGTACTCTTTCACAGTATAGCGCTGATTCTTCTCAGCTGCAGGAAAATGACAAGATTTTGCAACTACTTACCAGTCCTCTTCACAAGAATATTTAAAAAAAAAAAAAATAAAACAATACCGCTTTCCAAATAAAGAAAGCACTATTTGGTAAACTCTCTCAGTCTGTTTCTCTTACTAAAAGAAACTAAACCCAATTCTGATTTTTTTTTATTTTCTTTTCTTCCTAGTGAAAGTAAGAAGAAAAGAAAAATAATGTTAATACAACAAATTTCTCCGGGATATCAGCATGCTGTCAAGCTAACACCATCTAAACAAATACATTTGTGCCTGAGACTAACTACCAATTTCCACATTGCTCAACAGAACAATCTAAATTCTTATAATAGCTCACAAACCTAGCTAAAATCTACCAATCTACAAATCTTTTACAATAGTCACCTGCATTTTTTCAACTCTCTCCAAAAATACAAATAATCTAACCCCAAATTAGACTGCTTAATATTTTTTTTAATTTTTTTTTTTTTTTTAGATCAGCATAGGGGTCAAAGTGGGTAGGGGTCAAAGTGGGTAGGAAGAAAAAGTTCAAAGAAACATTCTAAGAAAAATATAAAACATGTAACACAGAAATTGTTTAAACAGATAAATGTATGAGAATGAGTATGTTAGTGCTCACCAATCACCAGATGACTTCAAATGATCTTCAGCAAGTGCAGATATGATGTAGCTCTCTCTCTGTTACAATAGCCACACTGAAAACCTGAAATATTTAATAAAAGGAATAAAATCACAATGACCAATTATTCTACAAGTCTTTAGGATATTAACAATATATTATACAAACGAGTTAATAATTAACTTAGGAAACCTAATTATAGGATAGAAAGACAATTTGAGATAGAGAGAAAAAAGGATAGACAAAAAAATGTCCAAGATTAAAGGTTTTAAATTCAAATTCAAACCATTTACATATATAGTCAAGCTATGTAAAATGCACTATTTGATATAGTCCTCCTGCATCAAGTTATAAAAGACTATTGAAGAACGTGACAATCTAGATCCAGCGATGCATCCAACGATGTAAACAAAGTGAAAAATAGTCGACATCCACTTCCGGAAGAGAAAATATATGTTGAAACTGACAAAATATTACTTGTCAAGCCATGGCATTACACTCGCGAGACAAAAAAGGTATTATCAACACTCACGTTATCCAAAAATACTAAAAGTTTTCTCCAAACCAATGTTTTCTCCAACAGTGTTCCACTTCACGGTGTCACATGTAAACATTTTCAAACCGGAACCACCTGTTCGTCACGTGATCGTCCATCGGCCCTTTACCATTCGCACCTAGGCGAATTCGTGCCCAAACTCACAAAACGTCTTCCAAATAGTGCGAGCCCAAAACGTACACTGGCCACCAATGTCGCGTTACCGCAGGTTCTAGGTTCTGGGGCTGCAAATCATAGAGATGGACATATGAAAACGAGGAATTTAAAAACCTTTTTAAAAAAAAATCATTAAAAACCAATATTTACCTGCAAATCAGAGAGATGGACATATGGAAACGAGGAGACAAGTTTAAAAAGACCTTCGTCATTTACTCTCTCGTACAAAGTGCGCCAAGGCTACACTTTCCCGTGCACACATCCCCTGAGGTTCAACAACAAGCAAAATGATTGGCTAATGAAATGTTTGTTATGAAATGAAATATGTGGAATAATATGATTGGTTAATGAAGTGGTTGTTATGAAGTGAAATATTAGGGTTAGATACGGAAGGCTATCCTAGTCAAGAACAATACGAAACAATATCCAACAAAAATACGGAGGACAATAACTGACATAAACACATAAAAGAGAGAATAAATCACCCTGCGACATAAGATACCATGAATGAAACTTCCTAATGAAAAAGAATCACATTTCCAATCATGGCGTGTTATGACGAAGAATATCGGAAGTTGGGCGATCTTTGCCGACAATTGCCGAGCCTATTAGTGTTCCTATGCCTTAAAGGGACTGCACCCCATTTGCACTCAAAATGATCGTAAATGTATATATATAATAACTCAATTTCGGACGTAAATGTCATTAATTTTGTTATTAAGTCTACCAACGACCACAAATGATTTTCGAATTATAAGCAAATAAAATCGTTTCCGATCTTACCGGTAAGGGATTTTCCCGTTAATAGATAAAACTTGGATTTCGTTATACGGGCACTTCACATAGATCACGTGATCGATAAATGTGATTTAAATAAAATGTCTGAGTCCTCAACGTCAACTATAGAAAAGGTAAGTAGACATGCGATTACACCGTTATAATACTGTAATATGTGGTGAAAAATCATTGCTCGACAGGGACTCGAACCAAGGGCCTCAGGAGTACCGTTCCTGCACTGTACCATCTGAGCTACATGTACCAAGACACACTTCTTCTTGCCTATTGATTTATCACAATATACCTGTACCCGGCTACAATACGTCTGCATTCAATCATAGTGACATCAATACTGATATCAAAGTCTAAAAAAAAGTTAAATCGCTAAGGTGTCGCCAATTCGTTTCAAAGTCGTTACATGTATTTAGCTGCTATCGTCAGAGATTTGCATTGAGATGTTACGTGAGTTTTCAGAAATCTATTCTGAAAATTAATTGCGTTAGTAACGCATTAAAATTTGCGTTGGGAAAAAATGCGAATACGGCAAAACCTCGGGATCAAAGTGATCAAATTGCAATGCCTCGAATACAATTATAACATCGATTTTTTTTTTTAAATTAAAAGTTCTTTTTTTTTTTTTGGTCAATTTAGCATCTGGCAGTTCCATTAAACTTGTTATATTTTACTTCATGTATCATCATGCCGAATGGTGTATGTAAAATAAAATCTTGCGCAATAACAATGGCTAACACGAACGATTCTGTTCTCTGCTTTATAATTTCTTCTAACCCGATGACTAAACAATGAGTTATTTACAGCGTGTCCAAACGACACATGATTCTTTTGATAATAACTAGTGTTAATTATTTTGACAGAGCAAATTTCCATGTCTGTACAGGGGTTCTCTGTCTTTGGTTTGTCTTGTACATAATGTGCATGTACCTCGATTGGGAAAAAATGTTATTATGCCTTATTTGCACTTGTCATAATTATACTATCATTTGATATGAGAAAACACATCCAGTGTAGCATTTATCATATATGTATCGAGATAGTTGGGACATCTGAGGCGTTCTTTTGGGCAAAATAATTGGTCTTTCAATAAGCAATCTATTACTAGACAGATACTGGATACAAAGTATCACGAAGATGTGTTAAAAGCAATTTAAGGATAGGATTATGACGTCAATGATTACATGATTCGCACCGTTTGTCCAGAAATATGTTTCGAAGTATCTAGTCATCAGAGAATCTCTCGGAATAAATGAGAAATACATATCGAGGAGTAAGAGCGAAACTAGGCTAAGTGCATATAAATATATTAGCACTTAGTCTAGTTTCGCTCTCATCCCTCGATATGTAAACATCATTTTGCAGTTACAAACTGCGCTAAGATGCAATGCAGCAAGCCTCTTTTTATTGCTTTAGGAGCTGAAGAGAACAGTATGGGGTCCCTCTTGAGCCCTAACAATACAGCAATACCGAAAACCAACTGCGCTGTCTATTTAGAGTTGTTTGTTCAGATCTAGCCACGAAGTTTCAAATGCTCAGTTATAGGTTTTTATTACAAACCAATTTATTCCTTCAATGTTATAGATTTTCGTTTTCAAAACGTCTCCAATATTGTTTAATGTTTCCCTGTCTAATTTTGGGTATTAGAGCTATATCTTTAATATTCTAGTCTCAAGATTTACATAGTATGACTGAACATTTTCTTGTTAATTCACTTTCGTCATTAACGCCAATTACTGTTTGAATAATCTGTTTCCTAATTTCCTTCCAATTTGGTTGGTCCGCAACATTTTGGAGATATGAAGTGCACAACACAATGATAACCTAAGAAAGAACCACATCCACATCTATATAATTCAATTTAAGGGATCTGAGGAGTAACTTAGAAACTGAGTAATGTCCACATTACATGCAGAGGATCCTGATCTCGATTTCAGCTCGGGCAGTAGTGTGTGTGTGTGTGTGTGTGTGTGTGCCGACAGGACGGTTATATTTGAAATTTTGGAGGTCATTCAAAATGGAAAAAAATATTTGCTGAATATTACTTCTAACATTCTGAACATACGTGTATGTAAAAAGTATTGCGGAACAACTTACTAAGCATTATAATAAGAATTTGGACCTTTTCATATGCTGTCCAAAAATCAAATTAAAATTATTTATATCCTTAAATACCGATTAATCGCAAATAAAACCGTTAGGTACTATCCTCGATGGAAACTTTAGAGTATGAAGCAGAATGAAAAGTTAAAGAATAGTGTATAACAGTCAAAATGCTTTAAAATCATGTGATAGTATTAACTTTTTATTGGTTACGGATCCAAAGTTTGGAGCAGGCCCGGATTCACCGGGGGGGTGGGGGGGGGGGGGGGGCGAGGGGGCCTTGCCCCCCCCCCCCCCAGCTGCCCTGGTTATAAATTTTTTTTTAGGCTATAAAATCCATTGGTTACATAATGTCTGAGCTGTCTAGAGGAAATCCCCATCGTTGGCCCCCATACTGAACCAACCGCTTAACCACCTGACCAGCCAGACTCCTATTGTCTTATGGCCCCCTGCTGTTAATGTGTAGGTAATCCGAATCGGCAGTCATCCATGACTTAGTGATAAGCATATTTATTTATTTATTATTTCTTTATTTGAGTCTCACTTTGCATGGTTAACAACATCATACAACGAATAAAACATCTATATACAAATCATGCAAACCTTTCTGTTATAGAAATACGAGAGACTATAAACATTTAAGAATTATAGTTCTTAAAACTATAAAACAACGTTTAAACAAGCTAATGGTTGGTTGTTTCAGCTGCTGATATATAAACTCTTGACTAAAAGCACTTATTTAATAAGAGTGTAAAACTTTTTACTTATTAAAATCTATAAAATTCGGAGGATCATATACCAGCAGTAGACACAAGCCCTAAATAGACGCATACAACAATTTTTTTTTTTCAAAAAGGGGTTCATTATACATCTAGATTAACAACAAGATGTTTAAAAATTATAATAATAAAACAGTATCATACACCCAGCACACATATTACTATAATAAAAGCATGTGTTTAAGGTACTGTGTATGCAAATTGATTGACACCTTCACTGATTCACAGGCTATTGTCGAGTGATACCTAAGGACATCTCGTCTGCCGAGCGATCTAATGATTGAAGAAAAATAGACAATTACAAAAATTTTATATCAGTATTCTAGACTGTGATGTTTAGGAAATAGCATAAAAATCGATTAATATAAAATTAGCCACTAAAAACAACAACTAAGTTGGACATTAAAATGTAATTGCTATCGAAATATTTTCACTAGAGCCCAAAGAAATTATTGATTTAACAAATAACTTTGACTAAATCTAATCAACGAAATTTTAAATTCACTTTTCTCTACATCTATAAAATTTTAAATCTTGAATTAAAAGCGGGCAATTTAACTGCCAGGTTGATGAACTTTCAGGTATGAAAAATTGCCGATTTTGTTTTGGAAAAAAAATTAAAAAGCTATTCTGCGGGGAAGATGCATACCTATCGCTAGCCATGTAAATTAAACTTTATCAGAAATGGGTTGAAATGGGTTGTGTTTCTATATGTCATCAGCTATACTATTTTACATAACTTGTAAGTATTATTTTAACAAAGCAGTTAAATTCTTCTTAACTAACTCTCTAACCAGGAGTAAGAACTTAGCAAGACCTTTCAATGCGTAAAATACTGGTCTAATCGAGATTTTTTTTTATGTACTGAGGCGACGTAAAATATTGTAAATGTTTTTTTTTTTGTTTTTTTTGTTTTGTTTTTAAATGTTCATATATTAGTTAATGGAGTCATGTCAAATCGACCATAACGATTGTACTTCTCCTGCAACGCTGTGGGAGGCTCGTCCATAATAATGCAAGGTTATCCAAGTCTGAAGCAGGTGGTGTATTAAAAATATTACAAATATCAAGTCTCTAATAACACCCGACAACCCACACTTTACATTCATGAACAGTTCTAATATCTGCAATTTTCTAATAAAATGATTAATAACAATTTTACACGTTCTTTTTTATCCGACAAATGGAAAATATGCAACATTAAACTTGTCGGCGGTCCCACACAGTGGTGTTAAGACGATACCCAACATCATGCTATCATAATGATATTGCTGAAGAGATTCTTATAGCAAATATAACCACCGCTTTAAAACAATGAATGCTCATCGAAAGTAAAAATATACTTATATTTGTAGTAAAGTTACCCGTAAATATTCAAGTTCTATTTTATATGTCCTTTATGTTTGATATCATATGCATGTAAATATACAACGCCATTGACCATGTGGTCATCATAGAAACAGGCATTAAACCAAATGAAATAAGATTATTTCAGTAAAACTGCAGTGACATATCTCCACTCTGCACCAGTCACCTTCTATAATTGTGCAATAGATGTTAAATGATCAAAGGACAAAATCACCTCAATAAAACTTACTTTCATGAATATGTATGTTAATTCTACAAACATTTTTTTTACATGCACTACACTAATTAAGATGACGTTTAATCTTTTTGTGTCGTTTTAGATCTAAATTTTTGTCTGTATGTGCATGAGAAAATGCTTTAAATTGCAGGCAGAGTAATAAAGTGGTGACTGACAATAAATAGTTCAAGTTGTTGAGCAATATCCTCGTGGCATTATTGCAAAATAAATCTTGTTTTGCAGGTTAGTTCCATATCACCCAGCTCAACGTAAAACATATCTCACATTAGCATCTGGGACCTGCATGGGAAGATTGTAGTTTATTTTCAAGAACTTGAGTTTTACTCACAAATATATTGTTTTGTAAACTGCACTGCCCTGCATCTAGGAAAATTACAGTAGAGTCATTAATTTTCGCGGGGGATTAGTTTTCGTTGATTTGGTGGACGGCTTTATCCACGTTTATTAATCTCCACGAACATTGTTTATTTTATAGACGTCACGCTTTCTAGAACTTGAATCCACGAATATATGTACCAACGAAATCGACTTTATTACAGATTCTACAAATATTAATGTCAACGAAAAAATTAATGATTTTACAGTATTTAAGAATAACTAATGAAAAATAAATACGTCTTTAAATACATTTGCATATTTTATTATTTTTTTATATCTGAGTATGACACATTCCTTCACGAATACCCTTTGCGCCTCGAGTGGTAGGCAGAGTGTCTTTGTTTCCCGACCTGTTACAGAATACTGTGTTTGCTAAAATGCCTCATAATAAAACATTATAAATTGCTAACATTAGTATCAAGGGATATACTCTTCAATTACATAATGGAACGAATGATATTACAACTACAGATCCGTTTGATATTTTTAATTTCAATTTTGCACTCATGTTTAACGGTCACTAGCTTCAGACATAAATAAACTTTTGAAGTCAACATCAACATTTTCCAAATATGTATCTATAGAAATGGCTTTAATCATATAGATGGGATCGATGCATACCATTCATACTGAATGCCAACTATGATGGTCAAATGATAGATGCTCTTTTTCATCGCTAATGTAAGTTCACGAGGGCATTTTTCATGTTTATTGTTTTTTTGTATTACCATAACAATTCACTGCTGTTGTTTAAATACAGAGGTATTTGTTATAAGCAACTTTGAAACATTTAAATGCAAGTTTATATTATGCAATTAATGTTTTAATTAGGATTTTTTTTCAGGTTTTATGTTCGAATCAGTTACTGTTTTTAAATTTTATATCATTTACACGGTTTACACGGTTATGTGTGCTCTCATTCACTAAACATTGAAACAGGGAGATATGAGAATATTTCAAGAAAAAATGGATATTGTAATTTATGTAACCAAAACGTTGTTGAATCTGAATTTCACTTCTGATGTTGTCCATTTTATAGGGAACTCAGGAAAAATAATGGTATTCAGTCCAGCTGGCCTAACATGCATATTTTTGATAAATTATTAAGCTGCCAGAATATTAAAACTACCATTGACATAGCTAGATACATATTTAATGCTCAGATATTAAGACAGGACGAATTATTGAAAAATGCTGTTTTATAAATAGTTAACTTAATTTTAAATGCAATTTAATATATAATTCTTAAAAAACATAAAACAACTGTGTTATTTAAACCGTTGTGACTTTTTTAATATACGATTCATATATGTATATATGTGTGTATGATAAATTTTGTATTTGTATATTTACACGTCTTTGCCATATGTATAGCTCTTGTAATGGCCAAAGGCACAATTCCGATTTGTGTGCTCCGCTTTAAATCCTGAAATGTTTGGAGTTAATAGACGTAACGTCTACTGCAAAACGTTAGGACATTCTCAGCTCAATGTCCAGTTAGATTGTTTCAAGCAATAAATAAATATATAAATACATAAATAACTGTAAGGCAGAGTCACCATTATCAGTGGACGTTTGGCATGGTGATTCTAAACAACGCACGTGAAACAAGAGTGAGATAAAAGTGAATAAACGAGTACTTGTAAATTTACCGTGGAATGTATCATCTGTACACAATATGTCACAAATGAAATTTAGCATGAACAAACCAATGGCTACCTAATAACCAACCATTTAATTTTGGATTAAATACATCGCAATCTACGCCATTATTTACGGCGGGAACCACCCTACAGCATTCCGACCAAATTCCTACTTGGTTCAGGAACTTATCAATGACGTAACGTTCATAAAATAATCCATACCAAAAGTAGACAGAATACAAACAAAGTTAAATCCATAGACATGAAATCCATAGACATGAAAATAACAGATATTGAAACAAATATCACCCTACTGGAAAAAATGTAAGTGATATTGAGGACATTAACACTGAATTTGAGGCTCACAAGCAAAATCAGACAATCGTAATCTACGGAAGGCATGTACCGCCATGGAAGAAAATAAACGTATGCTTAAGCAACAGAAAGATATAATGAATGATAAACATTCTAGAGGCTCGTTCAATGCCTGCAAACCTTATCTTTTCATGAATACCTGAACAGGGAGCTACAATAGAACCAGAAAAACAAAATGTGAAGGAGCTCATTTATGAAAAGCTCAATATCAACCTTACAAATATAATGTTTGATCGAGTATAGAGACTAGGATCAGGTAGAGCAAAGAAACCAAAACAAGTTGTGAGTTTCTCTATTAAAAAAAATCAGGCAAGCTTCACTTGACAGTGATATTAGGAAATCTCTCCAGGATGCCATGCAAGGCAGGTATACAATGGCCCCAACAGACAAGGGTGCCAGGAGAGCTTTCTACGACATCATGCGGGGCGAGCAACAGAATGGCAACAGCGTCAGACAGACAGATCACTAAAATACTATTCGTCAACAACAAACTCTTCAAGACGTACATCGACGGCAAGATTTGTGATCTACCTGGCAGTCAGCACAGGGATAGGGACGTCAGCCAGCACAGGGGTAGGGACGTCAGCCAGCACAGGGGTAGGGACGTCAGCAGCACAGGGGTAGGGACGTCAGCCAGCACAGGGGTAGGGACGTCAGCCAGCACAGGGGTAGGGACGTCAGCCAGCACATGGGATAGGGACGTCAGCCAGCACAGGGGTAGGGACGTCAGTCAGCACAGGGGTAGGGACGTCAGTCAGCACAGGGGTAGGGACGTCAGTCAGCACAGGGATAGGGACGTCAGCCAGCACATGGGGTAGGGACGTCAGTCAGCACAGGGGTAGGGACGTCAGCCAGCACAGGGGTAGGAACGTCAGTCAGCACAGGTATAGGGACGTCAGCCAGCACATGGGGTAGGGACGTCAGTCAGCACAGGGGTAGGGACGTCAGCCAGCACAGGGGTAGGAACGTCAGTCAGCACAGGGATAGGGACGTCAGCCAGCACATGGGTAGGGACGTCAGTCAGCACAGGGTAGGGACGTCAGCCAGCACATGGGTAGGGACGTCAGTCAGCACAGGGTAGGGACGTCAGCCAGCACATGGGTAGGGACGTCAGTCAGCACAGGGATAGGGACGTCAGCCCGCACATGGGTATGGACGTCAGTCAGCACAGGGATAGGGACGTCAGCCAGCACGAGGGTAGGGACGTCAGCCAGCACAGGGGTAGGGACGTCAGCCAGCACATGGTAGAGGCGTCGGCCAGCACGAGGGTAGGGACGTCAGCCAGCACATGGGTTGGGACGTCAGCCAGCACAGGGGTAGGGACGTCAGTCAGCACAGGGGGAGGGTCGTCAGCCAGCACAGGGGTAGGGACGTCAGTCAGCACATGGGTAGGGACGTCAGCCAGCACGAGGGTAGGGACGTCAGCCAGCACATGGGTAGGGACGTCAGTCAGCACAGGGATAGGGACGTCAGCCCGCACATGGGTATGGATGTCAGCCAGCACAGGGGTAGGGACGTCAGCCAGCACATGGGTTGGGACGTCAGCAGGTGAACGTGCTGTCATTGAACGTTAACGGCTTAAAAAGGAAAATTGGTGACTGTGACTTTTTGATTCACTTAAACAATTTGATAGTGCATTTTTTAAAGAAACATGGATACCAAATTATACATACTTTAATTTAGAAATAAACGGTTACTTTAGTGACCATATATTTGGGAACAAGTCAAAATATACATGTAAGAGTCGCTTTAGTGGAGGAATTTCTATACATTACAAATCTGACCTCAAAGAATAAATAAATATTATGGACAAGAATCAATATGAAGTTATCTGGATAGAGATAGGTCTATATTTAAAGATGAAAACGGTTTATATTTCTGCAAAGCTTATTTACCGCCACCTGGCTCTGCTCTAGTTAGAGAAGAAAAGTTTGATTTTTTTGAGCAGATTGAGAATTATATCGAGAAATATAAACCTTTAGATCATATATTTGTATCTGGAGACTTTAACGCAAAATATTCTAATACATCTGAAACTCTTGAACCCGAATATCACTCATACAATAATGATATTTCGACAAGCTATGTTTACATTCAAACACGTGCAAACCAAGATCACGTGACAGATATTTACGGTACCCGTTTAAATGATCTATGCAGATCTATATTTCACTCCGTTCACTGTGCTCTTGAAATATATTTTTACAAAAGAATGATATAGTAAATAAATCTTTTAGCACAAATTAAAGAGGGAAACATATACAATGGAGTTACGAAAAGATAAATGACTTAAAACATGATCTTCCTCAAAACAAAGATGGAATTGGATTGCCTATATCAGAAACAGAAAACTCAGATATGAACGTAAATGATACCTTGTTTCATTTTATTACTTTTCTGTACGAAAAAGCGTACAATGTTTTTGATTAAGTAAAGTAAATAATTCACGAAACGTTTCACACGCCTAAAGCAATTGATGGTTTAATGCTGAATGCTATGAAGCAAGTAAACTATCTTAAAACAGAAATGCCAATACTCGAAATAAAATTGTATATGATAAAGAACGATTCCAACAATACAATAAAAAGAAATAACAAACAATTATAACAGATCAAAACGCACAGCAAAGTCAAAATATAATTTCTTGGAAGAAGAGAATCTTAAGAAACTTGCAAAAATTTTGGAATAAATAAGACAGCAATAAAGGAAAATTACGCATTTTGCGGAACATCTTAGCATAAATTATGCATTAAATCATTTTAAGCCATTAAATGGCTCAGAAGAGGGAAATCACACAATTAGCGAAAATAACGCTGAAAGCACAATCACAGATGATTAACTTGATCATGATATCAGCAAGGAAGAGATACGATCAGCTATATTCTCTCAAAATAACAACAAAAACAGAGGAACAGATAAAAAAAATAGCAGAGGTATTTAAATATCCATATGAACACATTTCAGAATTTACATTAAAACTTTTCAATAGACTGTATTCGAATGCCGAGTATCCCGTTGCTTTTGGAGAGGGCATTTTTGTGCCTATCTCTAAAGGAGGTGCTATAGAGAATCCTGGAATATATAGAGGTATCACTCGGATTAATATTCATAGTGATAGATTCGGGGAGATGCACAATTATCGATATAAATATACCCTCAATGCAAAATGGAATAACTGAAACAGAATATCATGTTAGTTTGTCCAAAATACAAATCTAAATTCTTACCACTATATTATTGTAGATGACCAAAAGTAAGAAAATTTGAATCAATTCTATCAACTGAATCAATAACAGTATTAAATAATATATAAAAATTGATCTATTCAATACAGTCAATCCTGTCCTAAGCGGTCAGTCAATGGAACAATAAAAAAGTGACCGGTTAACAGAGATGACCGCTTAATGAAGGCTTAGTATATACCGAAATGCTAGTTTGGTAATATTAAAACTGACCGCTAATTGAAGGTTGGCCGCTTAATACAGGTGGCCGCTAATACAGGTTTAGCTGTATTTAAATTTTAAATTTAGGAAATAATTGTAATTGCATAAATGCATATGTTATCTGTATTTGAAATTGGTATCATTGAGTTAAGCTGATGAAAACATGTGTATTGTATATTCTATGTCATTTGCCAGTACTTCAGGAACATATGTCATTACTCTACAGTAAATACATGACATGTATAATCATAATAATAAGATATTCTCCTAAAAACGGTTATCTTTCATCCCACCCACACATGGTTTTGCTATAAATATATATTCATTTTATGCCCAATAAAGAATATGTCATGTGATGTTATTATTCCCAAGGTTGCGTGTTATTGCAACCACAACTTGTAGTCTCACATTTAGTTTATCTCGATTCAATCAATGCAGTTAATTGAAATAAAAAGAGTAATAATCCGGTCATAGGCATCAGACAGTAGTAAAATGATACACTATGGCGCCAGTGAAGCTCTTATCTGTTCATGAAGTCCTGACAATACAAAACCAGTGTATGTGTACGGTGTTTTATTTCTCATTAATATCGAATCAGTGCCTGGACATTGCTGCATAACAATCGCTTTCTCCTTTGCAATAAAAATGTAATAAAGAAAGACGTGCATGCAAATTTAATATTATTGATTGTCGGCCTAGTAATTCAGTCTGTAAAATAGTTCACATATATATATTTAGCTATCTTATTTAAAGAAATATTTATTGAATCAACAACCTTCCACATACCACATGAAAACTCCCTTTCTTGAAAAATTCTTAGTGACCAAACAAGACTGAAATTCATAGCGTTTTGGAGTTGCGGAAATAACAATATGGTCACGTTACCCTATGTTTATTATATATATTACAATAATAAATTAGTTAATATTAGATCTGGTTCTGAAGTTCGCCCGTAAATATAAGCGTTACATTATTTTTATTTCTTTATTTTTTTACATGCATCATGCATATGAATATAAATTCGTCCCTGAGCCGAAGCCTTAACTTTTTGACCTTTATGTTTCTGTCTTATGTAATCTTAAAAAAATATTACGTCATTTCAACTCGTAAATTGTACTAAAAAGGGATTATTGTCATTCCATTGTAGATCAGTTTACTGTAAACTCATCTATTTCAACCACAGCTCAATGAAACTTAACTCCTGATCAAAGTAGACCCCGTGTGACCCATTGCCATTGTTGCATTTCTCCAACAGAGAATAATAGAGGTGACGTATGCCGTCACGTGACAACGCTCTCAACGTAAACATCTTAAAAAATGGAAACTATATATATGGTAGAGTTATGCTTCCATGATGCCGGACTGTGGTTTTAAATGAACGCACGTGTTATTATGACAAACTTCAAAGATTGCTTAATTCATTATGAATATCAGTATTTCCATGTGTTTGGTATGATACATGTCTGCTCTCTTACCAAGTACGGAATTAAAGAGCGTTTCATTAGATAGCCTGTCAGTCTCATGCTCAAAGACGAAGTACTTTCTTTCTATCCATTGATTTCTTTTTTTTTTGCATGATAAATGACTTTTCTTTAATTCCTCGACTTTCTTCTGACAATGCGTGAAATTATTTAGTCGATGTTTACTGAAATAAGTTTACCCAAGTAAAAAAGATTCTGGATTGTGAGCTATAGGATCATTTGGCGCTACAAGCAAAGTTAAAACTTACAAACCAACTTTATACACCTAAAATAGTCCTTTTTTCCATGAAATATTTTGCATCGAAACATGATATGCTATTATACGGTATAACAAGTCCGTCAAATACGCCATGGCTCGTGAGATAATATGCATCGCGTTCGCTTTGTGTGTCAATGTATGGATATATCATTTCAATTTAATTTCAAAGACCAAATGTGGCTTTCTATGCATTTATTATGATACAAAGACACATTTTAAAAAAAGAAGAAAAGAAAAGAAAAAAACACTTTTGATTTTGCGTTTGAAACACGCTTAAGTAAGTACACACATATATTATTGACATGGTTTATGGCAGACAGTTCCTATTTCCAAAAGCCTTATTGACATGCATTTGGCTCATGCAATTTATATAATTTTTTGCAAGCATAGTCGGTTCATAAAAAACGTAATGGATAAAATTACTTGTTCAAAAGCCATTGAATGTCAGCTAGCTCAGCATTTACACAATAAATAAGAAAGATGTTTGTGTAAAGTCATGAAACGAGCATAATGATAACGCTTTTGAACAGCACATGTGTAATCGATTTGTCTTTCTCTGTTTAATATAACCCTACGATGACAGGTATTTTATGCAATAATGATAGCTTACATAAATCATGCTTTGTTAATAATATAAAAGACATCAACATTGACTATAACGTCATCAAAATATGGATGTCTAGACGCTCGAAAGATTGACATAGAATACGTAATGTAACTAAGGTAGGATTCCAGTCCTTAGACTAATTCTATGTCATTTTCCCACGATTTATTTTTGTGAGGTGATTGTAACACAAACTGATAACGAATATTCTCATGACTGTACAGTATTATTCCTTATCAATATGTGAGCATTATAAAAACAAAGAAACATCGTTTGAGCAGTTTGGCTGCGATGAATTAACTTTACGCCAATCTAACTATATTGTCTCAATCTGCAACTGACTTCACAAGCATACTTTTAATACTTGTTTTGTTATTTGTTGACTTTGAAAAATATCAAATTAAAACGACATTAATAGGTAATTATAAATTACGTATTGATACAATTTCCAGTAGGAAACATTCCAACTCTAGACATGAAACGCTTCAAAACAAAACATCCAAATTGCATAGTTTTATACAGTGTGGTGATTAACTGGAAACGAAAAGAAAAAAAAAATGTTGAAGTCATTTTGTTTTTATCTAGATATGTTTTAAAACTATTGTATAAGATTAAAATTATGCTCTTTTTCTTTGCTTTTCTACGATGTTTGTTTTACGTCCTGACTTCCATGCATCGCATTGCCCCGTGTCACAATGGTTCCTGTGGATCCAATTCTAAAATTTAATTGCCAATTTTAGGCAGGGTTAATTTGACGTTTGCATTCTGAGGAAATCATGTTGCGGAATTAAAAATAATGATTTCAAGATGCCTGACCAAACAACATTTATTTTCGAAAAGAATACACGGGATTGCCGTTGCAAAGGTTTGCCATTTTTACCGGAAGGACAACAGGAACCAAATTATTAGTCTAATTATTTTATTCATATAGAATAGGGGACAATGAAAATTTAAAACCAATCTTCATAGGCAAGCGTATGTATATACATGTATGTATATATAAAAGAAAAAAGTAAGATGCATACAGATATTTATCATTATGAAATCATATGAGTCTAGAGAAAACATGCCTTCAGATCTGCACCTCAGGTTCCTAGCTAGTTTATTCTTATAACAAAAGTTTTAATGATTTCAGAAACGCAGAAATTTCAATGTTTGTTGTAAGCTGTTGTTACTGGATGCACTGTCATTTCTTATCAAAATGCAGAAAAATCATAAATGATATGTGTTAATCATAATAATTACTCTGATCCTTTGAAATGATATAAATGATTATATAATGCATGTTTTAGAATTATGCCGAGATGTGTTTTGAGCTTTTG
>CM037793.1:23866272-23916272 GCA_021229015.1 Solen grandis
GTCATAACCGGTCTGAATTAGTGCTAGCTCGTGACGACACAGTCTCTATTTATAGATTGAATTCTTGACATTGGTTTCATAGAAAAAGAAAGAAAACACGAAAATCTCTGTAAAGAGTATATAAGGAAACTAGCTGACTCCCTTATAGGAGTCTCATTTTTCAAAGGATCAGCTTCATTTAAGCATTCATAGAAGACAGCCAGGGGGTGCTTTTTGTGCTAAATGTAATTAAAATCTGATCATTGGTTCAGTGATTTTTAAAGGATCTTAAAAAAATCTTGTTCTGGATGAATCACGTTTATTTAGCAACTTTTGTGAAGGGTCACCTAAGGATAATTCATGCTAAGTTTCATCAATTTTTACCAAGCGGTTTCAGAGATATTTTTTAAAAGAAAATTGACGACGAGGCACGACCGACAACAATGGGTGATCCAAATAGCTCAACCTGAGCACATTGTGCTCTGGTGACCTTAAAATAAAAACCGGTGTTTAAGATTTTTCTTTTTCAAAAGCTTATAATTATTTAGATTTTGTTTCATTCCAAGTTGTTAAATTCCTGGTCAAATGTATCACCTTTAAGTTGTCTTAATGTACTGCAGATTCATTTTCCTTTTCAACAATATCTTAAGAATGCGATGAGAGTTTGATATAAATCGTAAACTTGAAGTAAACGTAATCACGGTATTTGTACAAAAGGGGAATCTTTGGTGGGTCAGATATATATGACTGTTCGGCTAGCGAAGCGAACAAAAACGACACAATGTACTCATGGCACCACAAGGAATAATTATGGCACATTTGCAATATTGCATGTTACAATACATAAAAAAAAACATTTCATGGAAGTTTTAGAAACTTTTGGTGAAATGAAATATGCTCAAATTATAGGTGAATCTGCAGTTTCTTAAGACAACTTAAAGGTGATACAGTTTAACTGAAAAGTAGCTGCACTGTATCAGTTATACGAGTGAGTACTGCAATGCAATAGAAACATTATAAGAAACTGCGTGTACCCTAATTATCAACGAAGACAAGAAATCGTACGAAAGGGCTTGTTAAATATGCACATATTGTCGAAAAGAAACCATTTGAAAAGGTTGCAATAAAAGGACAACTACGTCTTACCATATTTAAATTTAACTGCGTCTTTCCATTTTGTAAAAATCATAATTGTTAAATTGAAAAATAATGTTCTGCTTCAAATGTGACTTTGTCCCATGACGTGTATTTGTATTTGGTAACTTATTGTTAGCAAAACCACGAGTATTAATACAGTCTGAGGATGAAAACTCTGGATACTGCAATTTCAACAGCGTCGTATCAAAGGGGTTTGGCTCGACCAATATTTCGCAAATTCTTCTCCAACTCGAATTTTCAGTTCGCTAAAAGTTTTGTTTTTCAAAATGGAGTTTCAAGTTGCATACACTATGAAGCGGAAAAATAGTAGCGTGTTCATATGTGTATCTCATTATCATTCATTTCCTACAGAAACAGTAATGAACAACAATATAGCTTTTTCTTTCCAAGATGGCGGCTTTTGCTCACAAAATGAATGGTACGACGCAGTTTTCATTCCTAGCCCTGTATGATAGTATTTAGATGTAAAAACGGTGATAGTTTTAAGACAAAATTAAAATGCAACAACACATAAGGAGATGTCAATTTAAATAGAACAATACAATGTAATAAGTGTATATTTGTTGGTTTTATCGTCCCGCCGACAGTATTTCAGTCAAGGGAGTTATATCAGTACCACTTTTTACGACTTTGGGATAACGACCACTAGGGATCGAAACCACGACCTCCCGCTCCCGAGGTGGATAATTTTGATAAAGCCTATGTAAATAAGTTCTTAGTATAGTTTTAATACCGTCTGTAATGGGGAAAACTAACCTTTTTTTTCAATCACGGATGGTTGCGTTGGTTGACCATGGTCTGTAGATTGGTTTTGATAGACGTTATGCACACTTATACATGTAGTTCAAATCCAAATTCATAGTCAGTGACTATTTGTGAACAAGCTGCTTTAATCGTCTAATGAAATGCTTGTATTTCGTTCAAAATTTGAAAAAATATATTACTTAAAATGAACTGTGTGGTCTTGATATGGATTATATGAGTATGGGTAGGTATGGTGTCTACGTGACCAAAACGGATTAAGGGCGGAGCTAGTTGCAGCGGCGTCTGCTTTGCGTCATGTTTTGCTAGCTCAAAATATAAATGTATGCGACTAACTGTAAATATGTTATCCTTTATATTGCCCAGCGTCACTTGCGATAAATTCCGTATTATTCAAAATATAAACGATTTAATGAAAAGGGAGACTACTCTGAACAATAATAAAATAGGTTCAACCTACTGACCGCCGCTCCAAGCGAACATTGAAACTGACTCTAGTAGATAATACATGTACCATAAACACC
Organism: Solen grandis; assembly: GCA_021229015.1. Lineage (NCBI taxonomy): Eukaryota > Metazoa > Mollusca > Bivalvia > Adapedonta > Solenidae > Solen > Solen grandis. The sequence goes on from CM037793.1 coordinate 23,868,696, forward strand.
GTGTTCAGGTGGTAACATACATGATTACGGGTGCGAAGTTTTGGGTTCGAATACCTTTTGAGCAAGAATATTTCATGGTTTTCCCAGTCACAAAGTGCTGGATTAACAAATAGTGTTAAAACTTTCCAAATCGACGTAAAATAAATTGATTAAGATGCTAGAAGGTAATGGTTTGCTATCGTAGAATTAGCCAATTATATTTGGATACTTGTATACGCGACAAAATTTCTTCGGCCAGCATTTTAAATTGTTATCGTAGCGCATGTTTGAATGTTCTTAATAAAATAAGTTCTGTGTGATTTAGATATACGTGTGCTCTATTTATAGCTCCACGTGTGTCCTATTTATAGTTCCACACATTATCCTATTGCCTGCGTCGACGCTGTTCAAGGTTTTTGTCTTAACATATTCACCTCAAACTTGGAATACTTATTTACTAATAAAACATGAACCATATCAAAAGGACACGCAATTCTAAAATAATTTTGACCCCTTTTTTTAAATTTTTTTTTTTTTAAAAAAAATTTTAAATTTTTTTAAAAACATTTCAAAAGAAAAGGTAACCCTAAAATTCTTTTAGGCACAGTTTTGCCCCCTTTACGAAGGTTGGTTAAGTTTAATATTATTTATTTTAAATGGATTACGAAACAAGTCACTCTTGATGGCTGTGGTGGCGGCGTAAGTGGTCATTATAATGGAAGGAAACCGGAGAATCTGGAGAAAACCCACGTGTCTGGACGGACGACCACTGTACCCTCTCACGTACATGACCAGGAACCCGGGACGCATTGGTGAGAAACGAAGCGCGTTACCACTACGCTATCCAGGCAGAGGTTGATAATCATGGCTGACAGAAACGATCATATCGTAAGATATTTTCGAGATGAACTTTCTCATCGCCGAATTAGTTATGTTATGCTGAACTCACACGGCGTGTAAATGGCAATTTTATTGAAAATGGAAGGAACAACTTATTATCTCGAAGAAACGATCTAGTCTACCAATCAAATATTGCGATACATAAATATGGAAAGGAGAAGAGTCCACCTTCTTGTAGTAGACATCTGGCGCCTCCCACTGTATAAACACCCCTGTGGGGAACAGGATTGTCAGGTTTAATATCCTGGGGGCGATGGACCCAGGGGGTGAAGCGATAAATGTGTGGCCAAAATCTGTTATAAAATTACAATTTACAAAGTATATGTACTAACAGAAATTCCACGTCTTCAACATCACATTAAAACAGAAAACAAAATAGAAATAAACGAGAGAAGATAAGTTTCAGTAATTGGGTAGAACATATATATATATATATTAAACATCTCAGCACTTGACATTTTTAGCCCCAATCATTTTTCCAGTGATCAAGACCCTGCTAGATTAATTCAACATCCTCAACTGGCTTTATTTTTTTACTACATTCAAGAATTTCTATTCATGAAATCAACCAATCCCATTAAAATCAGATTCAGTATCCTAACTGGATCTGACCACATCTTATAGAGGGTCGTCTCAGATTGACCTTTGTATAAGCCAATCAAATCGGCGGCTACAGAATCGTTAGGTATATCAGGGGGAAATAACCGCATCAATCTCACATTAGGGTAGAAAGATGTCTAAGCGGCCGGCTAGCGGTAGAGCATTCGCCCTGTAAGCAAAAGGCCCCGGGTTCGAGTCCCGGTCAAGCTGCACATTTTTCTCTCACTGTGGCAAATGTTTCACCAAAGTCAGTTAGAAACGCGCTATTTAATTGGTTTAAAATCGAGCACTTGTTTATGCATATAAATTACTTAAAAGGTCAATCTGACGTGACCCCTAATGCGATGTTGTCAGATCCTAATCGCGGATAGTAGAGAAGTGCAAATTAGGATATGATTTTAATGAGACTGGAAATCAACAAACCTGCAACATCTGTAATAGCAGGGTACAGGTCACTGTATTCACTGTACCCACCGCCTTTCTCCGCCCTCACTCTCAACTTTTGCTGGGTGTAGGGCGCTGTAAGATAGAATTTATCTCCTGATTGTAATATTTACCACTATTTCTGATACATGTATTTACGTCTGTAAAAAGAATTTTATTAAATAGAAGTAAAATAAGCCAGTTATAAAACACACATCTTAAAGCAACTTGTTCACAGGGGGAGGGGGGGGGGGGAGGGGTGAGGCCTAAGGGGTCAATGTCATTTGAAGGTCAATGTCAACTGGCGGGTAGAGCTCATCAAAGTGCATGCATCTGTGAAATTTGGAAGCTGTAGGTGGAAGCACTTTCTTTTTATGGCCAAAGTTGATATTTGTTACATTGAGTCACGGTGACCTTGAACTTTGACCCCGTGACCTCTAAATGGGTCTGGCTGGTAAAGCTCATCAAGGAGGAGTGAGAAGAAAATAATGAAGAGCGTTGGAGCTAGAACGCAGCCTTGTTTCAAGCCACTGAGAACCTGGAAGGCCTCTGAAGTATAGCCATCATACAGTGCTTTTCATGTTAGTATGAAAGAATCTGGTTATGCGGGCATCCTATCCGCTGCATTAGTTTGAGCAGCCCATCTCTGCTTACAGAGTCAAATGCTTTAAAGTTTGTTAAGTCGACAAAGGCCAGGTACAAAGGTTGACGCTATTCCCTGCACTTTTCTTGGAGTTGTATCACAGAAAAGATCATGTCAATGGTAGATCTTCGAGATCTGAAGCCGCACTGTAACTCTGGATATACACGTTCTGCCAATAACACAGTGGATAAACAAGTCTACTTCCTGTATTCGCAAGAAAGGTACAAGTTAAAATATATAGGCTCCAAGAAAAGTACAGTGATCGGAAGTAGAAAGTACTTGTAATCGCAAGACAGAGTATACATTGAATTGTATAGGCTTGCAAGACATGGTACAGTGATTTCGGTTATCTACTGTCAATACCTGTAGTCTTGTGAGTACGACTCTGGCAAAAAATCTTTCCTACTATGTTTAGCAGAGAGGTTGCAATTTTGCATCCGCATGTCTTGTGGTACTTTTCTTTCTTTCCTGCAAAGAAGCAGTTATTCAAGGAGATGTGGCAGTAGAGCGGAATTCCCTTGTTTGATGACCTCGGGAGGAATGGCATCATTTACCGGAACTTTAGCACTTGCTAGGACATTAATAGCTTTTTTCCAACTCTGCGGTAGTTAGTTCAGCATCAAGCTCTTGAAGGACTTGCATTTCCGGTATGCTGTTCAGGACTTCCTGGGAGACCTTACTCTATGCAGAGTACAGTTCAATGTAATGTTCCACTCATCTTCCCATCTGTTTGTTTCAATCAGTGATGACTGTACCTGTTTTCGACATTAAAGGGGCGCTTTTTATGGCTGGCCTGGTTGCTTGCTTGCTTGATACCTTCGTATATTGCTCTGATATTACCAGCATTTGAACAAAGGTCACGTGATTCTCATCCCTGAAATACTGTGTACTGCACAGTGTACGAGTGCCTTAATTATTTGTATTTCAAATAATAATAACATTGCTAAAGTTTTTTGTCAGGAACTCGCAGTTCAAACAGCTGAATTTTCCATTTTTGCCTGAAAATAAACAAAAAAACGCTTTAAAACATAAACTTCTTCTCCTAAAAACCGTACAGAATTTTTGAAAATACTCACAAGACATGGCACAGATAAATTGCGTGAACTCGCAAGTAAGGTTCAGAACAACCGGTAAGAAACGTTCAAAGGACATATTTTGCACCCTTGCTTTTAATCTTGTTTTTTATGTTCAAAATCACGCAATATTATAACAAATGACCAAATTACCTTTTATTATTGACTACTGTAGCGGTACAAACTCGTAACTCCATGTTAAGCTAATTAAACATTGACTTTCGTTGATCGCTTCCTAGCAAGTGGCGAGTTTCGTTAATTTTATTGTTTTAAAGCTAAAAATAATAATGTTGCATAACATAGACAATCAATAAAGCTTCTTTGGTACAATATACATACAGATTAACTTACTTAGCATTCAGCTGTATCCATAAAAACAGCAGTTTGTTACACTGTAACGACGAAAAGTGGCTGACACCCACCGATATCTGCTCACAAGATCCGGTAGGGGTTCAAATTGTTTATATACTTTGGTATATATACTACTTTGCAAGTTAACCGTATACGTCGCGGTGTACACGAGACTAAAATCATTTGATCATACACAATTCACAGACTTTCCACGCTTCAGTCGTAACCCTCTGTTCAAGACTGATGGACAGTAACAAGGGCAATTTAACACTGTTAAAACGGAATAAATTACCTGAATGAGTACATGTATTGGGATACCTTTTAAGACCAAAGAATACAGGTTAGCATTTATTTATTTGTGTCACTTGTTTTTATATATATGCCATCAAACCGAACATTTTATTTCTATCTTAATAAAAAAAGATAAATAAACAACAAGACGATCAATTTGTAATTTGGTCTGAAAAGACTACTTTTTCTTCTTGTCGTTCGCCTTTCCTCACAGGCACTCCAGCCACTGCAATAAAAGCTCCTCTGCATTGCTATAGAGTTTCTGTTCCATTTGAGTGCTTTTAGACCAAACTTTGGAATATGTGCCCTGTTGTTTGGTTTTCAGTGGCACAGGAGCATTGGAGACAGCTTGAATTTGTTTGCATTGTGTACTTTAGCCTGTTGTGTCCTGTACGTAGCCTTACAAATATAACTAGTTCAGCTCTGGATAGGAGATGATAGTCATCATTGTCTTAGGCTTCATCAGTGTCTTTATCAGAGTTACTTTCTCCTCATGGCTAATAATGTTTTTTGGCTGGTCTCCTTCAGTCCAAAGTTTTGCCAGCTAGTCTGCTCTCTTATCTCCAGGAATTATATATCATATATATATATGAGTCCATGTTTCTGATGGATAGTCGTATATCATGGCTTGGGTTTCGGATTTCTTGGTCATCTCATCTTACTCATTTGGTGATAGTTAGGGGACAGTAGCTCTTGACTGTGCTCTGGACAGGTTATATTTCCATGTCTCTCGTAGATCTGTCCCGCCAAGAGGAACATTTGTTGGTCCATGTTTACAGCCATAATGTTTGTCTACTTAAAATAGATATAGTACTGCCACACAGCATTACCACGCCGTAGACATGTGGCATGATACCACACCCAGTCACATTATCCTGACACCGGGGCAGCTTGGCCTGGAACTACCCTTTTATGCTGAGCGCAAAGCAACCGAACTATACCAGTACCATATTTTAAGACTTTGGTATGTGGTAGCCTGGGATCGAACCCACGACCTCCTATTCCCGAGGCGGACGCTCTAACCATTTGGTCACCGGGAACGACACTTTTAAGGAAGTCGTAATGACTATATTGTATATCGAGGGGTGAAAGCGAAACTATGCTATTGTAGATGGAATACAGGTATATAAGGATTATTTCTATTAACGATTTTGCATTTGTAACTATTGTGGATTCAAGCACGCATTTATGTGTTTATTACCGTTTATATAATAATATATTATAACCGTTTATATAATAATTTACAAAATTAAATATATATTAAAAATAAGCAAACAGATCTGACCTCTATTTCTTACATCTTCAGCATCAGTCATTCCTTTAGAAGTACTTGTACAGTTTTAATGTTTGAACATAAAACCAAATATAGGTAAGGAATATAACAAATACAAATTGATCTAAGACAAGGCATATACATGTATTTATCCGGTTGCACTTCAAATGATATCGATAATAATGAAATGTGAAAAGACAAAACTTAACAAATCAACGGATTTCAATCAAATGTGAGAAAATGTGTGATGTGTGATTTGTCTTTTTTTTTATAGATCTCATTTGTTGGTTTTAAGCTAATCCATCAATCATTAAATTATGACCATTGTCCATTAAGTGATCGTAGAAATTTCAATAGTAAATGCAAGCCTTTGTTTACTCCAAGTCAATGGATGCTTGTATCTGCACTGAAGTTGTTTAAAGGACCAGGATTATCATATAATGATGAATGGATTACATTACTGTCTACCTTTCATTAAAGCTACGATATCCAAACATTTCTCTCACAGTTGGGACATATCCTTCGTTCGTGGAAAACAATGATAAGAAAATAAGTAATAGTTTATTGCTATATGACCACCGGCCCTTGCATACATAACATGCAATACATCAAACATGGTTAAAGTTTCTTTTTTCGAACACTCATATATAATACATATATAATTTTGAACAACAGGTCAAGTTTGAAGATAATGTATAACCTTGTGTATTATACAGACTTTCTTTATTCAGAAAAAAATCAACCATGGTCCAAAAACACTGTCAGAGATTGTTTGTCGCGACCGCTGTCGGTATGGTGTTGGCCGTGAGTTACCTCATAAATTCGGATGACTCTTGGTTTGTCCGACCAGTGGGCGAGGAATTAATTGGAATAGGAAATGAAGAGTACATTTCTGCTGCTAGACAGCGAAACCTGTCCGAGTTACCTTTTGCTTTGAGAAAGTTTTTACAGACGGTAAGAAAACAAGAAGAATATTGTATTACCTCCCCTTAATACTCTCTGTCTCTCTCTCGGTTTGAAGTAAATTGTGTGTGTGTGTGTGTGTGTGTGTGTGGCATGTTCCTGGGGCCAAGAATTCAAGTTAGTAGATTGTTGGCATACTATTATTTATCTGTTTACAAATGCCGATCTTATTTACTTTCTGAATCCAAACACAAAAATAAGTAATTGCAATCATTCCGGACCCAGTGGAAATATATTCATAATTTCGTTGATTAAACAAATATATAAAGGGTATCTTTTATTGTTATTGCATGCGTTTAGAAAGGAAATGTGATGGATGGTCCAGTACTTCTTTATAATAGTTTTCATATTTTCCATACATAAAAGGACACGCACTTGAATGAGGTTATAAAGTAACAGTCGTGATGTTAAATTTACACCCTGCCATTCATAGAATGTTGGAGGACATTAAAGGCGTTTCTGCGTTTTTGTTTTGTTTTTCTAACAGACATTTTTAAAAGATATCCAAAAGGTATAAGAGTTAATATCATATATATATATATATATATATATATATATAATATATATATATATATAATATAAATATATATATATTATATATATATATATATATATATATATTTCTTGATAAAAATTCAAATTACAGATGTTCTTTTTTTTCTCAAGTTCATTCCTCTGATAGAATGGCTTTCTGAAAATGTAAAAAATATATACTTTTGCACGTATGCGTTTTAACTAAAACTGTTGTTTTATTGTTATTATTATTATTATTATTAAAATTCTAGCCAAATTTGCAAAAAGAAAAAACAAGACAAACACTAAAATGTAACTTTTTGTACCCTCAACATTTGGCAAATATACTTTTAATCATGTTTTAGATACAAGAATCTTAAAGTGTTGGGTTTCTTTTAACACTCTGCGCAAAATACATTTCAATAATAAAAAATAAAAAAATGAAATAAGTGGTAATCCTTAAGAGTTACCCCTCTCCGTCTGTGTAGTTACTTTAACAGTTGTGTACGCTTTGTAGTATTTTGATACATATATATATATATATATATATATATACACTATTTAGCAGCCACTCGACTAAGCGGTCACGTATTTCTTTTCCCCTGATTAGTTTAAACGTATTTTATTGCCAACAGGCTTTACATGATACACACAAGAATACAAATATACAAATTAGGAAATAGCAAATGGGTTGAGCCACAAGTTCCAAATCTATTTACGGTTCCTCCCTTTTAACCTTAAATACATCAGGGTCTCTTTAACATGATAAACCGATAATCTTGCGCGCTTACACAGCAGTTTCATGACCCTGTATTTATAGAGGCCCTGATTACATACAGATAATATGACAGAGTACAATGTGATAATACAGGCAATTCCGATAGTACGCATGAAAAACTAAGGGTATATTGGTAAACCATTAAGAGTTGTCAGTGATGTACCAAAGCGGATGAAAAATAGTAACCAGATCAAAAACACGACTTGTGCTTAATGTATAAGATGAGCTGAGAAAGGTAAGATGTTGTATTGTGGTTTACCGTCGCTGCGATAGTATTTCAATCATATAGCGACGTCCAGCTAATTACAGGTGGAGGAAGACCCCGAGTACACAGAGGTACCCGGGTAGAACCACCAACCTACCGTAAGCCAGCTGGAAGGCTTCCTAACATGAAAAATCCGAAGTCCCTACCGGGATTCGAACCAACAGCGGTGAGGGGGTGAGGGGCTGAGAGATTTATAGTCCACGACTGTAACCGCTCGGCCACGGCGGCCCCGAGAAAGGTAAAAGAAAGAAAGAAAGAAAGAAAGAAAGAAAGAAAGACAGAGATATATTACGGTTTAAGATATGGAAAACGGATGACGTAAAACGAGACTGAACCAAAATCGGAGCTTAACTGTTTTTTTTTTGTTTTTTTCTTTTCATTTGACGTCCCCTATGCGAAATAATCGAGGCTTTTCGTAACACTAATCGAGAACCAGTCATGGTGGCCAAGTTACATTGTTCCGATAATGTGACTGGGTGTGGAATATACAATTACCTGCGCTGTGAAAGCCTTTTATCTTTATCTTTTGTACTGTAATATCTTATATTACAGAATTCGATGTGCATAACCAATTTGTTTTATGTTTTTTTCATTATACATATAATAATGAGTTCTGTCGACTATCAAAGTGTATTTAAATCTATAATATAACCATACATAATTTACTCTGCACTCGAACATGGCTCTTGTGCCTGAGGGGCTAGTTCGCCCGTCTGTAAAAGTTGTAGTCATTTGTTCGATCCCCGACCATGCTCAAAAGGCGTTTGCCCCAAAATTTGTTGGCCCGGTGTCGGGATGGTGTGACTTGGTGTGGTATCATGCAAAATATTTACAGCGTGATACTGCAGTATGGCAGCACTATACCTGTCTCATGGAGGCAAGTCTCAAAATTACTGCAATACTGTTGTTGGGACGTGAAACCAAACACAATTTCTTAATTAAAACATATTTTCCGTCGGTTGGAAAACAAATTATTTCAACTTGTACTATTCCTTCATGTATGTTGCCGGGTTGGACCAGTATTTGTCGCACTTGAATGCCATGTAAGATCCCCCCTCCCCCCCCCCCCCCCCCCAAAAAAAAAAAAATAAGAAGAAGAAAGAAAGAAAGATAGAAAGAAAGAAAGGGGCCAGGGAGGTCGAATTTACAACTTTCTGATCCGCAGTCATATACGATACCTTTGAACCACTGAACTTTGAGATTCTGGTTTCTTTGATGTTTTTTATTTATTTATTTATTTATTTATTTATTATGCACATCGTTCTATGCGATATAAGAAATTGAATGGTTTTATATATCACCCTGTATGGAAATGCTTTCCTAAATTGTGTAGGGTTATACGTATAAAAACTGCTATGAAATGATCAAAGCTCACATTTTGCTCATGAATTGATTTATCATATGTCTAAGGCATATCTCAAATGGAAAACATATTAAAACATAAGAGAAAACTTTTTTTGTTTTTTTAATTTTTGTTGATAACCTTCATATTACAGTTTGACATTTTCCCCCTTTAAAAAATATTTTAAAACGACTCACATTTTCCTTTCTATGTAGAAAGAAGAAATCAAACTGTGTATTAATTAGCTACATGACACTGGTCGCGGCAAATTTATTGCTAACAATTTATCAATGAACGTAAACATCATAGTAAAACGTTTGCATGCTTCAGTTCTAATGACGTCATGGAAAATGGTGGATGACACATTTACATATTTTCATTATAGATATTCTTCCAAATAACATGAAAAAAACATGAAATTTAACCAAAGGGAATAACAAACAAATGTAAATAAATAACGATTTCTCACATATCATGTGCGGTTAATCTGTATATACTAGGGAGGTAATTCTATCGGGAATTTGGAGGGAACTAATTTGGTTTTCAGTTTCTACGTCTCAAGAAAGTAATCCAAATAAAAAAAAAATGACGGAAAACGTGCTACAATCGAAATAATCGAAATTATCTGTCCTATTCGCGTACTGTTAAACACAGGTTTGTCGTTCAGGGTCACAGTTTCATATAGGTTAGCCATAAAAATATGTAATAACAATATGTTTGACCTGACATATTTTTTAAGCTCAGTAAAAACACCAAATATTAGTTATTGACTGCTTCTTAAGTTCTTTTCAGATACAATGTGAGCACAAACTTGAAAAAATAATTATAATTATCCTATTTAGTGTCTTTTTCCCAGTGTATGATTAATGTAAAATTATTGTTAAGCGAAATAATGAACAAATAACGGCATTTTTCTAAGTAAAGGTCCACACCTTATAATATATGAAATTTCCCCAGAGACAAAATTCATCATTTTGAACTGTACATAAACAAATGTACAACTACAGATTTATTTTCTGAATAAAGTATTTCAAGTTATTTGTTACTTGTTTTTAAGTATTAAAAGTCTAATAATTCAATAAAAGTTATTTGAAGAGTTTTATACATGAACTATTTTACCGAGTACGTACAATCTAAGTACGAAAGAATCACTGTTACACATTTCCGATTTACATGAATTTGTAACGTGTATTACTGTAGTTATGGTTGATATAGACACCTTTTGCTTTTTGAAATTTGCTTTTTATGGATAACTTTTCGAAATATCCTCTATTATCACAATTATGAATTTTGACTGATCTAGGGGAATTCCAAAAATGACGTCACCGGAAGTAATTCGGGAGAGATATTTTTCTCTTCTTTTTTTTTTTTAAAGGAACAATATTTTTGCATTTTAATAGATGAATACCAATACAAATTGTTACATCTGATTAACAATGATATAAGATACCATGAATGAAACTTCTTAATGAAAAAGAATCACATTCCATATCATGGCAATATCAAAAGTTGAGCGATCTTTGCCGACATTTGCCGATATTTGCCGATCCCATTAGGGTTCCTTTGCCTTAAGCAATGATTTTATTGCTCATTTCAATGGATTTATTTTCTATCTTTTATTACTTTTTTCAAGAAACCTTTGAGCTTCTTGATGGAATACAAACATCCATGTTGGAATAACAGTAGAAGACTCTTGTGCCTGCCGTATTTCCACCTCATCGGTACAACAAAGTGCGGTACTAGTGACCTCTGTGAACGACTGAAAGCCCACCCTGACGTCATTAGCAAAGTGCCAAAGGAGACTCACTGGATATCAAGAGGTGTTTTTAAACCCAGTAAGTACACTTTGTAAAATGCTAGCACCATGCTGAACCCTAATATAAAGCCATGTATTAGTTACAGTTTGTACTACTTAGGTATACTAATAGGTTAGTTTTATAGTTGTCTTTGACTACACGACATAGTCACGAGGTGGAGTCTTGATATGGAGAGTGTATGGAGTCTAGGTGACCAACGCGGATTATGAGTGGCTTCAGTTGCAGCGGTGACTGCTTTACGTCATGTTTTGCTGGCTCAAAATATAAATGTTCACAAATTGTTAATCAAACAGTAGGTGGATCCATAATTCTAGGTTAAAGGCAAAGCTGTATGGTGGTATGTGACAAACTGTAAATATTTTTTAATTAAATGGATTTATCGTAGCGGTCCTACGATAAATTCCTTAACATTTAAAATATAAACGATAACTAATATTACACGTAAACAAAAATGCGTGTGTCAGTATTATGAAACAGAACAGCAACCAAATGTACATAAACAGAAGTGTAGTGATTCGCATTAGATACTCCAATGTACAATAACTAAAGTATATAAGATACTCCAATGTACAATACCCAAATATGTGTTTGTTTGTTGGATTTACATACAGTATTTCAGTCATTTGGAGACGTTATCAAACTGCAGTATCACGCCGTAGAATGTGGCATGATACCACACCCAATCACATAATCCTGACACCGGGCCAACCAATCCTTGAACTTCCCTTATATGCTGAGCGCCAATTTTTTACGACTTTGGTATGTCACGACCGAGGATCGAACACACGACCTCCCGACTCCGGGGCGGACGCTCTTACCACTTGACCACCGAGTCGTTAATTGTTTTTCAAAGCCTTATGTGTTTCTTTTCGAGGGAAATTTTTAGGGACATGTGTAATTGTCGGTCCCAGAATTGTAAGTCTCGGGATCTGTAACTAAATACCGGATCATCCGGCCCGTGATTGAAAAAAAAGAAAGGAATTTCTGTGTATTACATTTGTTTCGGTATCCATATTACGCTTGCGTTAAACCAAGCTTGTTTGTTCAAGTTATGATATTGTATATTTATCAGTATAATTTGTTTATACAAGTTGATGGATCAGGGCATGGAAATGAAAGCCTAGCACCGGTGACTGACTACACAAAATATTTCAACAGAGTCCGGCCTGAACTGCAAAGATATGCAGATGCATATGGATTCCATTTGAAAATAATTGGTATGTGTTTTTAATACTACATTTCAAGTTAATTTAAGATGTTTTCCCGTGAATCAGTGTTTCACCGAAGGTATTTAATTTGTTGGATATTTTGTATGCAAAAAAAAAAAAAACCCACCAAATATTATGCTGTCTCTATGTGGTATCAGAGCGTTGGATCTCACCCAATCACTCTTTCGTTACTCCAATGCGACCATTACTGCAAAATCATGATGTCATTGTCTCATTTTATTTTACCTCACTTTTGACTTTCTTTTTGAAACTGAGTATTAACTTATTTTTGTGCTGGTTCTAGCTGATTGCACTGCACTACTATTGTCAGAAGACTATAAGAAGATCGTCATAGTCGAACTGACGGCACCCTGAGAGAGTGGTGGTGAAGAGACAATGAAAGGAAGAAAGCGGAGTATGACGAATTAGTAGAAACATGCCGTCAGAAGGGGAGGAGTGCTTGGCTGTTTTCCAGTCGAGGTAGGAGCCAGAGGTTTCCCGGCCCAGTCAGCATGGAGATTGTTCCAGAGGATTGGTATTACGGGCGCAAGGAGAAAGGCGGCGATAAGGTGGTTGGCTGAGACTGCAGAACGAGCATCTTTTTGGCTATGGTGCAGGAGAGGAGAGCCATCCTGGAGACCTGACGATAGCGGGTAGTGAAGTTTTCACTGCTGACCCCGCCAGCAAGAGAATGTAGTGGAGAAGGGGTCGAAACATCCTATGACGGTTGGAATCCACCTGATGACGCTATGTGGTTTCCATCATCATCATCATCATCATCATCATCAATGACAGTCCGTACTTAATCAGCAGAGTGACAGCAGCAGTTACCTGTACTAAAGGATAGAGACACTTTATACCTGGCAGATAAGTCTAGTGATTTATATGAAGACACTACGCTGCAGTTACTGTGCACGTTTATGAGTCATATATTGTTTGATGTTTTATATAATGAGGTGTATATCATGCACAAGTCAATAAAATTAAGTTTCTCAAAAGGACGCTGGCAGTGGTCCAGTGGTAACATACCCGATTGCGAATCCAGAGGTTTTTGGTTTGAACCTTGTTGGGAACATGGATTTGTCATGATTTTCACAGGCGCAAAGTACTGGTCCAACCCAGAAACTATCGAGAGGGACAAGTATAAGGTGTAACGACTTGTTTTCCAATCGATGTAAATAAATAAGTTCATAACTATTTTACACTTTCTTCAGGTGACTGCACGCCATCAACGGCTTGGGAAAACTTCTACTGGAAACTGACGCCATCGGAGGTCAATAAATCCGACTACGAACCCGTGTTTACCAATGCCGATCTTATTTACTTTCTGAATCCAAATACAAAAATCATTGCCATCATACGGGACCCAGTAGAAAGGTACTTATAGAGTAAAATTGTATGGTCATCTTGTATGTTTTATTCTTTGTTTTCTTATCGTGAGTTTACTGTCACATAGACCGTCTTTCTGTCTTTCGAGTCCCCACTCATCGTCGGAAGCCACAGTTTGTTTTCAGTTCTATTCAAATGGCAATATTTAGTTTTCATGAATCCTTATTTAGCTACTTGCTTACCAAGGAAGCCCGGCGTAGTATTTTGAAAAAAGAATATGAACACTCGGCTACAAATGCACCTTTTTAAAATGCTGCACTGTAAAAATCATTAATTTTCATTTGGCACTGTTTTTCGTTAAATCCAGTTGGAAGATTATTCCACGAAAACTTACCCTCACGAAACTTTTTTAATTTTGACAGACCTCGAGTTTTCTAAGAACCTAAAATTACGAATAAATATACCCACGAAATTCCTTTTAGTACAAAATTAACTAATCTAATAGAGTATATCGTGTAGACACTGCTTGTCTAGAATACCCACCGGATTGTTACATGATTCCTTTAAAAATTTACGTAAACATTTGTTCAAAAATAATATTTACAATCCCCGTACGATGAAGAAAATTTTTATGCACAAATATTTCTCTTTTATTATTTTCAGGCTATATTCTAGTTACTTGTTCTTCAAGAAGACTTCGAATAAATCTGCAAAAGGGTTTGATGAATATGCAAAGAAAAGTGTTGCCGACTTCGAAGCATGCTTGGAAAGGAAAACATTGAGAAGCTGTGTATATGGACCCTATCAACAATTATATGTGTGTATTTAATGTTCATGGCCTTTTCTATCCGTAATATCACAGGGTTAGCTTGTCTCAATATTTTTCAAGGGTGATATTCTGGAAAAGGAATATTATGAAATTATAGTTACATTTCATGCATAATAGTACTGCCAAATTTTCTTCCTTCGTATCTTTTGAAAATAAAATCATTTCAGTTAATACCCGTTTGGAAAAGAGTGAATCCGTATTCCCCTTAAAACGGTCATAGAAAGAAAATACAACAATCTGGATATTTTTGCACACAACCGCCATGTTTTATACCCCACAATCACTTTCCATGTTTTTGGGGAAAAACATCTTAGTCATTTCTAAAAAAAACCCATTTTTTCAATATTAATCCATTCCTATACAACTCCAATATTTTGTGTGTCAGAATAGTGGTTGGTTTACAAAATATCTTTTTAAGAAAAGTAGCTTCATCATTATGTGAGACTAGTGTTGTATTGTATGTAACTTGCAAGGTGAAAACGTCTTATTTTTTGGTTACTTTTTAGATTATTACAGCAAAAATGCGTGGCGTGGTATATAAGTTTCACTTTATGTTTTCCTTTTCGTCACAATCCTCGATTTGACCGTATGTTCGAATCCGGTCGCGACAAATCAAAGACGTAAATATTGGTACTGGTATAGCGCTATTGTTTGACCTTAGCATTTGAGGGTAGTTTCAGGACAGGTTGGCCCGGTGTGAGGATAATGCGACTGGATGTTGTAGCCACATGTCTATGGCGTAATACTGCACTGTGGCAACAGTATATCTGGCTCAAGTAGACATCGTCTGCAAGTGACTGAAGTCCTGCCGATGGCGCGTTCAACCCACCAAAGGATCAAACATCCTCGATTCCGTATATTGTTTTGATGCTTTCTTACAGATGCGTATCCGTCTCGGCATATACCACGTTTATTTGCGAGATTTCCTGCGTGTATTCCCACGTGACCAGATTATGATCGTGCGACTGGAAGACTTCAGCAGACGGACAGACTACTACCTTCCGAATTTATATTCTTTTCTTGACCTTGGTACAGTTCTCTGTGTTTATTTTCTTCTGGTATACATTTCAGGCTTTGGGCGGGTATAACAAGGCACGGCATTGGTTTCCTTCAACAGTGTCATGATATCTTATTCTCACTGAATCTACTTACATTTGCTTGTTTCGTGCACTTAAGAAATACGAGTATCAAAATGGTGTGGGTGTGTGTTTTTTCAAAAATAAAAAGAAATACATGAATTAATACATGAGAATGAACACACGAGGAACATACACGGACAGTGTGATATTTAACCATATACTCAAAATATTTATATTTACAGTAAAGTTTTCACAACACACACACACACACACACACACACACATTTAATAATGTAGATTAACATTTTCACATGTTTTTTTCAATTAAGTATAACATAATACAAGCAATCGAAAACAAATGTTTAGAGAATAGTTATTTAGTACCGATATATACTCGCTCATCAATATAAGGGAGATAACTGGGTATAAAATACTTTGGTGTGAAATTAAGCGAACTTGCATTGTCAAAAACAAGTCTTACTTAAGTTGGCAGTAGAGATTATATCAAGTCATAAACAATTGTATCAATGAGTAGAAGCGTGTGTGAGAATTTTCTGATGTTCATGAAAATGTTAATCAGATGATTTTTATTTATCTATTTATTTATTTATTTATAGAGCCATTAAATGATGAGAAGATACATGAAATTGCACAAAGAGTTCATCGAAATGCTAGACGGAAGGACATGAAAGCAAAGGGAGACATGCTTAATTCCACACGGGCATTATTGTCTGACTTTTATAGACCCTATAATGATATGTTGGGAGAATTACTAGGAGATGAATTCAATTTTAATATAAAAATATAATTTTACTGTTAAAATGAAATTTAAATATAAAAAATATATTTTTAATTGAAAAGTATGCTTTTACATTGGTTTTCGTCCTTTTTTATTTTTCTGTGTCGCTAATCATTCCTTACTTTTGTTTGTTACTTTTTTATATTGTCAATTGATCCGCAGTGAAATCATAGCCCTGTAAGCAATATGGGGTCTGACCCCACTCTGATGTCTAACGCACTATGGGGTCTGACCCAACTCTGATATCTAACGCACTATGGGGTCCGACCCACTCTGATGTATAACGCACTATGGGGTCCTACCCCACTCTGATGTCTAACGCACTAAGGGGTCCGACCCCACTCTGATGTCTAACGCACTATGGGGTCTGACCCCACTCTGATGTCTAACGCACTATGGGGTCCGACCCACTCTGATGTCTAACGCACTATGGGGTCCGACCCCACTCTGATATCTAACGCACTATGGGGTCTGACCTCTCTCTGATGTCTAACGCACTATGGGGTCTGACCCCACTCTGATGTCTAGCGCACTATGGGGTCTGACCCCACTCTGATGTCTAGCACACTATGGGGTCTGGCCCCTATCTGATGTCTAACGCATTAAGGGGTCTGACCCTATAGTGCGTAACGCGACCCCATAGTGCGTTGGACCCCAAATGGCATTTCCATTTAGCCTTAAAATGACAATATTTTGAATATCAAACCATACACTAGCTATTTCCGTTATAACGAAGAACTTTTCTCAGTGTATATAAGCAGACATTTATTCGAAATACCCTTAATCATCATGTATGAACTGATGAACTTAACAAAGCTAAACGTAATGCCTTCACTCTCTTGATTTTTTTTTTTTTTTTTTTTTTTTTTTTTTTTTGTATCATAGTTAGTGAGAATAGAACAACATAATAAGTGCAATTCTTTAATTGGAAAAGAGTTTTCAGTGTGATAAGAGTTCCAGATGAAGTAAGAATATCGTTTTATATGTATGATATGATTCGTGCCTTGTTTAGATATACATAATGTAATTATGAAAAACAAAAAACGTTTTTTTTTTCATATTTTTTTCGGTAATAATTTACCTGTGCCTTGATACAACATGAAATATTTCTATATCTTATTTTGTAGAAAAATACCATAAATATTCTATGTAATATTTGTATGACTTTCTCGTGCATAATTTATTGTTACCATGATATGTTTTTCCCAAAGCAGCTATGCCCTTGACTTTTCAAACACACTGTACACAACATAATGATCTCATATACTTAAAGTTGTCGAAACCGAAATACGCCATGCTCGGTAAAATAAGGAACATATATAATGTATTGCGACTGTTTATCAATAAAAACAAAATTTGGCTAAATCATTGGCCCTTTTTGCCCGTTTTTTATATACTGTAGAAGCATTAATTTTCGCGGGGTACTAATTTACGTCGATTTCGAGGTCGTCTCCATCCACAAATATTGAACCCCACAAAAACTATTCATTCAGTATACCTCACGTTTCTAAAACATAAATCCACAAATATTTGTACCAACGAAATATTTGTACAACAAGTTTCCACAAAATTTAATACCATCGAAAAGTAATGATTTTACAGTATAGGGTAAACTGTTGAAAGAATCATTTGACTGACATTAAGGATCATAAGAATTTTGTGTTGATCTACAGTCGCTTAATGATCGGTTACCTGATACAATACTGTTATTATACTAAAACGAAAAAAAGTAGCTCTCTAGTGCATGCGCACAATTAACGTCAGCTCAGTGGATTTCGCAGCTCATATCACCGGCAGCACGTGGAACGAAAGAGGATATAATTGGATTTTCTTCATCTCAAAACTAGAGGATCGGTTCGGTACTTTTTATTGATTATAGAAATATGGAAAGTCAAGACTGTCTTATATATAGATGATATATATTGTTGATTCATAAACACAAGATATTGAGTGACAACTTGATCGTATAGTTCCGTCACAGCTATACATGTATATTGGGTCATTTTGACGATATATTGGGTGCACCTGACTTTATATGAAGCAACAATGCACTTACAGCAATATATAGAGTCGATTTATATTGCTACAATGGCTCTATATAAATAATTTCGCTTCATATAAAGTCATGTGGGCCCAGTTTTCCAACCAACTTTTTTTAAAAAATTCATAAAATAAATGAAATTCAGCAAATTTCAGAGTAACAAAATATACTTACAGACAACTTTATACACACCTTACGGACTTTTTGAAGGCTACATAAGGTACTTAGGTTTTTTCTTTCTTTTTTCTTCAATATTCATTTTTACTCCATGGTATATGTCAGTACTTGTATTAAGTGGGCGTTATAGTCCAGTGGTAAAGAATGTGATTGTGGACCCGAAGGTTGGGGGATCGAACCCCTTTGGGAGCAAGGATTATTTATGTGCCAAAATACTCATCCAACACAGAAACCGTCAAGCGGGATACGAACAAATTGTTTAATCATTGACTATACGTATACGAGCCTTTTTTTTTTTTTTTGCCACTGTAATTTTGCAAAAAGAAATACTTTTGCGGTGACTTGTGCGATAATCTGGAGCATTTTTTGGTACACGAAAGAAGGTTTGGAAGGTATTTAATTTGAGTTTAAAGCTTTTGGACCCTCATACGATTTACCATAGTTTTTTTAGGTCGTTTGAAGCTCGTGTATTTGTCGCAAGATATCGTTCGGATATAGTGGGATCGTAACGTGCGATTCTCACAAGTTGTTACAGACTCGAAAGATTAAAAAGCGTACGAGCCTCGAAAGAGTTGCCTACGGGTATCGTACGTGCTCCTTACGAGTTGTAACGTATGTACGGGTTTTTGCATCAGACATCGTACGGGTTATGTGACTAAGGCATTAGAACGCATTTACATATCTACTACTATGATTCTACAAACGGCATTTTATCATTTATAAGGGATATTGATCAAATGTTACAGTCCCTTATAAATATGTGTGGTAATTTTTAACACTACAGAACATAATATCTCTATATAAGAAGTAAATAAAGCCTCCCTATGTGCCGTACGAAGTGCCTTAACTAAGAACTGAAGGTAACATGTTGCATCATATCATATTTTCATTTCCGTATTGTTTGTGCACAGAATTGTTTTGTAAATTCTTCTGTGTAACATTTATGAGAACAATGGTAATATGTAAAATATGTTACCTATACTAGCCGAGTTCATTTGTCAACAAACAAAGTCTTCAACAACAATAACAAAGGAGAATGTGAAAAAGAAAGATTCCTACCGATTAGCTTTTTTTCCTACCGACTGAATTCTTCGTCAGAAACTTAATTCATAATATAGAATATTGCTTCAAGCGCATCTGCCATCGATGAATAATGTTATAGCGGCAGAAAAATTAATTGGTTCCTGGTCGAAACATCTTAAGTTGAAATTTTCATCAACTCGGATATTTGAAAAAAAAAATGAAGAAATTAAAAAGAAAAATAAATAAAAAAAAAACATTTTCTATGAATTCATGTCAATGACTGCATGCATGAAATGTATATAGTCTTACGTCCATTGAATAAGGGAATTGTAAATGTATTTAGAATTTGTTTTTGAAGAAAGTCTCAATTTGCTTCGGGAGAAACAGGTTTTAAATTATATTAACTATTCAAGTAAAAAATTAAAGAGTTCTGAAACAGAATTCCGATTAACGCCCACTCTTGCATTCTAAGCCTGTATGAGAATTTAATATAATTTTGTTATTTTATTATGATTATAAGGATGTGAAAAACAGAGGAAGTATTATTTTTATGTAAACAAAGAAACAAAGTTTACATTATCATTTATTCTTTTATATATATATTCCATAAAAATAAAATTATATATATATTTACAAGTATACAATGAACATGTATACAGTAGGTGGTATCCAAAGGGACTTAATACACTTCGGCTAATGTAAATCCTTACTATTAAGGACAAATTTCAAATTAAAGCCACTTGGCTCCGGTCCCGAAGGTGGCCTTTATGGCAAGTTTCTACTGCATTAGCATACAATCAGGTTCAGATGTTATTTAACCCAACCATAGATCTACTAAATTCCTTTAATTTCTATTTTTCACAATATTTTAATCATTTTGTACCTTTCATTAATTTATTTTACCTGTTGTAAGCTGGAAGTGGCTATATGATTGATAACGCCAGCATAATAATGATAATAATACTAATAAACATAGTCAAACCTATCAGAGTCGGTCAGTCAAGGGATGAAGAGAGTGGTCACTTAACAGAGGTGACCACTAAATGAAGTTTATACATATAAAAATGCCTTATTTGGTGATATTAAAATTGAATACAGATTTACCGCTTAATACAGGTGGCCACTAATGCAGGTTCAACTGTAAATAAAGACATATCCCTTCACGTCATAGGAATCATTTGCATATTCATGACCAAATAAACAGTAATTGAGCACTAGCCGTCAAACGCTCTTAACCTAGAAAAAAAAGATGAACAAACAGAGAAGACCCTGATCAGACAGCACCTTAAAAGAGCTGTTTGAGCTAGTTCTGTTCTACCCGTCAAAACGCTGTCAGACAATTATATTTGTCATTAGTTAATGTATGTGAAATTCTGGTTAATTTTAATGCATTTAAATTAAACTGTAAGTCAAGTCATTAAGTATTTTAAGCACTGAAGGATCATGATTATGATTTAATGATGGATGGATTATCTCAAGATGATAATAGTCTTGTAATATATGACCGAGTGTATTTCTTTTCTTTTTTTCTTTTTTTTTTAGTGTATAAAATATGTGTCTGTATTAAGTAGGTCAATACATATAGATACTTTGAATGTATAACTCAATGCACCTTTACCGTTTTTTAGCTTCGACAATCTAAAATCCGCCCTTCATTATTATTCCGATTTATTCCTAGGCTAGCTGTTCACGAATAGTATCACAGGCAAAGCCATGTTTTCTTGTGTGTAAACCAGATTAAACTGTGTTTATATATTCTCCGTATGTTGCTACTATATTATATGTTGATATAAATTTGAGATTAAAATGCACGAATAAACAAAAACATTTGGGAAGTTCCTTTAGCCTACTTTATCATTGATACGGGGCCACTTTTATTCAATAAATCAAATTATTTTTTTTATTTCAGATAAACAATTGAGCATGGACAGGTATCTCGGTCAGAAACTTTTTGTGGCTGTATCCATAGCAATGGTGTTGACAATTAGAAACCTTTTAAATTTGGAACCCTCTTGGTTTAACCGAGCAGTAAGCGTTCAGATCGACTTTCCAATTTCTAAAGACAACATATCGATTGAAAAACATGCTAAACCGAGACACCCGTCTGAGTTACCGAAACACCTATTTGGGGTACCAAGAAACATATTCGGGGTACCGAAAAACCTGACCGAATTACCGAGAAACCTGACTGAATTACCAAGAAACATAACTGGAGTACCGATTAACCTGACTGAGGTACCGAGAAAACTGTCCGAAATACCAAGAAACCTATCCGAGGTATCAAGAAACCTATCTGGGGTACCGAGAAGCCTGTCCGAGTTACCAAGAAACCTATCCGGGGTACCGAGAAACTTGTTCGAGTTACCGAACATTCTGTCCAAGTTACCGAGAAACCTGTCCGAGTTGCCTGCGACTTTGAGAAAGACTCTACAGATGGTAAGAAAGCAGGAGTGCAATTATATATGTAGGAATAACAGATGCAGTGAAAGATGTGATCGTTTAATCAATCAATAATGATTTCCTAGGTAGAGCCTTACATACATTGCCCCCAAAAAAATCGTATACATGTATTTTCCAACTTTTGATCAGCGCGAGATTAGTCATAGCTGATTGGCTATGGGTTAAGCTTTCAAAAATGAACAGGTTATATACGATTTATATGGAAGTTGAATTACAGTAATGCAACATTTTTTTCATCTAATTTATACTTATTTAATTATTTTTGGCGAGTATATTTTGCTGATGGTGTACTGCATTTTACTGTCGCTGTAAGAGTATTTCAGTCATAGAGCGATGGTCAGATAATAACAGATAAAGCAAGACCCCTCCTGACCAGAACCACTAACCTACCGCAAGCTTCCTTACATAAACAATTTTGGGACTTGAACCCACAGCGTTAAGGAGCCAAGTGATAGTAAATCAGCGACTTTAACTACTCAGCTCCTGTATTGTATACAGGATAATTGTTTGTTTTAGTGTAAGATTGATTAATAATTTCGCTAAGTGAACAAAACAAGAGGGCATGATGGCCCTGAAACGCTCACCTGAGTACCATTGCTACAACTGATTACACGGTTTTTAAACAGACAAGAATTCTGATATAACTCAATCTTAAACATGGTTTCAGAGGAGAAGACTTAGTGCGGGGTCATTTATCTCCAAAGGGCCACCATTTTGAAAATCTTGATAATGAACCATTAGATGATGCTAGATACCAAAAATCTAAGCTATAGGCCTTATGGATTCATAGTAGAAGATTTTTTTAAAGATTTTCCTATATAAATCTATGTATAACAAGTGACCCCTAGTGCGGGGGCATTTATCACCATAAGGTCATGATTTGTACAATCTTGGTAATGAACTATAAGATGATGCTACATACCAAATATCTAAGCTCTAGGCCTTATGGATTCATAGAAGAAGATTTTTAAAGTTTTTCCTATATAACTCTACGTTAAACAAGTGACCCCTGGTGCGGGGGCATTTATCACCATAGGCCTATGATTTGAACAATCTTGGTAATGAACATAAGATGATGCTACATAAAATATCTAATCTCTAGGCCTTATGGATTCATAGAAGAAGATTTTTAAAGATTTTCCTATATAACTCTATGTAAAACAAGTGACCCCTATTGCGGGGGCATTTATCACCGTTTGGCTATGATTTGAACAATCTTTGTAATGAACCATTAGATGATGCTACATATGAAATATCTAAGCTCTAGGCCTTGTGGATTCATAGAAGAAGATTTTTAAAGTTTTTCCTATATAAATCTATGTAAAACAAGTGACCCCTATTGCGGGGGCATTTATCACCGTTTGGCTATGATTTGAACAATCTTGGTAATGAACCATAAGATGATGCTACATACCAAATATCTAAGCTCTAGGCCTAATGGAATCATAGAAGAAGATTTTTAAAAAATTTCCTATATAACTCCATGTAAAACAAGTGACCCATGGTGCGGGGGGCATTTATCACCATAGGGTCATGATTTGTACAATCTTGGTAATGAACCATAAGATGATGCTACATACCAAATATCTAATCTCTAGGCCTTATGGATTCAAAGAAGAAGATTTTTAAAAATTTCCTATATAACTCTATGTAAAACAAGTGACCCCTGGTGCGGGGGCATTTATCACCGTTTGGCTATGATTTGAACAATCTTGCTAATGAACCATTAGATGATGCTACATACCAAATATCTAAGCTCTAGGCCTAATGGATTTATAGAAGAAGATTTTTAAAGATTTTCCTATATAACTATGTAAAACAAGTGACCCCTGGTGTGGGGGCATTTATCACCGTAGGGCTATGATTTGTACAATCTTGGTAATGGCCAATAAGATGATGCTACATACCAAATATCTAAGCTCTAGGCCTTGCAGTTTTGCAGAAGATTTTCAAAGTTTGCATTTTTAAAATCTATTTTTAGCTCCTGTGACCTAATTATGCAATGGACCAGAACCATTTTTACAACTTTAGTAGAGCTTCATCCAAGGAACATTCCTGCAAAATATTTTTCAAATTGGCCAAGCCGTTTAGGAGGAGATGTTGTTTGAAGCAATTGTTGACGCCGGACGCACGGACGCACGTACGCATGCACGCACGGACGACGGACGACGGACGCCGGACAAAAGGCGATCAGAAAAGCTCACCTTGAGCACGTTGTGCTCATTTGAGCTAAAAAGTGATATTTTCACGAGTGGCGAAGCCACGATTGAAAATGTATCTCTTTATGTTCACGAATGAAATTATACATCGATCTTTCACCAAAACAAACCATTTTTTTATTAAATGCTTTAAATGCCAAATTTTAGCTGTGTTATTCACAAAATACGTCAAAATTGGCAGGATCACCTCGCGAGCGTGAAATTGTTTATGACGTCATGTTTTTTTCTTTGCGTAAAACCGATTAGTTTATAACGTAGGGTCGCGTTCAAGTTCCTGATAATTTCACTGTTTTTTGTTGTTGTTTTTTTCTGAAAATTTCACGGTTTAAAACAGTTTTAATTATCGGGATATAATCCGCTGTTATTTCTAGGCAATCCATCAAAAAAACATTAGATAAAATTATATCTTTATTTCACTCAGAATCATTACATTTTATTTTTGCTTTTAAATGTCAATTTAAATTTAAAAAAAAATCCTGTTAAGAATTCATTCTCATCTAGGAGCCACTTGAGTTCCTGGAGGAATACAAAAATCCATGCTTCTCGACCAAAACCGGGACCTTGCAATGTTTGC
Organism: Solen grandis; assembly: GCA_021229015.1. Classification (NCBI taxonomy): domain Eukaryota; kingdom Metazoa; phylum Mollusca; class Bivalvia; order Adapedonta; family Solenidae; genus Solen; species Solen grandis. The sequence goes on from CM037793.1 coordinate 23,893,645, forward strand.
CGTACTTCCATCTTATAGGAACCACTAAAAGTGGTACTTCAAACCTCTGCGGACGGATAAGGGCCCATCCTTCCATCATCAGCAACATGCCGAAAGAGTTTCACTGGATCTCGAGAAGCATGTTTACGAGAATTCCAAAAGGTATTGGTTGGTTGGTTGGTTGGTTTAACTTCCCACCGACAGTATTTTAGTTTGGAGACTTGAGACTGGTCAAATGCTGGCAAACTGACATATCACGCTGTAGATGTGGCATGATACCACACCTAATCACATTTCCCATATATGCTGACCGCCAAGCAAGGGAGCTCTACCAGTGCCATTTTTTACGCTTTTGGTATGTTGCAGCCGGGAATCAAACCCACGACTTCCCGCTCCCGAGGCGGACGCTGTAACCACTCGACCACCGGGAAAGTCGATCAATATGTATTGACATGTTTTTAAACCGCAAAGGACAAAAAAATATAAAGTGCATTTTTCATTTTCGTATTATATTCTAAAAGTGACTTCGCACAAAACATTTTAGACATTAATTTATATACGATCTTGTATTTTCGTCTCTTGTTGGTTTTGTTTTTTTTTGACGAAAGGTGTTTCGGCGAAGGAGGATTTCAGTGCAGCATACAATTTCATTTGTCTGTCCTTCTTCTTCACAGCACTATCTGCACCATTGTCGGACACCCAAGACTGTGTATCACATTTAACTGATAAGTTCATGACACTTCATCGTTTTAAAGATATTGCTTGGAACTACAGCCACAAATTAAAGTATTGATGGTATCGTAGTCAGTCGAGATACGTACAAAATCGGTAAAAGCCAGTGACTATAAACACATCTTGTCCGCATTAGAAATACTCAGCACTGTCATCGAAAACCGAGTATTTCTTTATTTTGCCGTATGTTATTCGATAATAAAATTCAATGTACGTCACTCTATAGTAAGTTAATTGTAAGACCGACATGCGGTTTACATTGCTCCAAAACCCACACATACACCATTAGCAACCGATGACGAGCAAATGCAAGATTTGGAACTTCATTTCCGCGTAGTGATAATGGGGGAATCTAAATATAGCCCCGAAATGTTGTCCGATGCAGAAATGTGTGTTACTATAAAACGAGCTGCTGGTGGATTCCCTATTGTATTGAATTAATATAAATTTTAAGGTCTTGTTAAAAAGAGATGCGAAAATCATCATCAATGCCCGAGTCCTCCGTTCTTAAAGTGTTATGGCCCTTTGTTTTCATGTATTGACAATTTTACAAAATTTACTCTTCTTACATCAAGGTTTCTTCAGCCAAGACTGGTTAGAAATATAGGGAAATGTCATGTTTCTACCTTCATCACATGGGCACGATTCTTTCGAATTTATATTCAAATCAAAAATCTTGTCCGGACAATATCTAAGCAACTTCTACGTAAAATTCATTGAAATTTTACTCCTAAATATTTGTATCATCCTGTTTCTTTGCTTCCCTCATGAACCTTACAAATTTCATTTCTTTTTTTAAAAAAATAGACTCTAGACTGTGTTGTTTGTTGAATTCATTCTGGGCCGGAACGGTTCCTGTTACGGCTTTAATTGCTGAACTGTGTAGTGCGTTTCTCTGTGCCTGTCTTTATGTCTTTCGTCTTTACTTGAAATTGTCAATGATAATGATTATGCCAGATGTCATTATGTTTTCCGATATTAAGCATTTAGTTTTATGTTTTTTTTTTAAGGTTATCTGCGGAGTGTTTTATTGTATACATGCACTTGCCCTTTTCTTACTTCAACTTTTCCTACATGCAATCATAACAACATTTGAGCATAGGAACAAAGGTTTTAAAACAGAATACACCACGTTGTTATTTAAACTTTTTTGTATTGCCAGTTACTTTCTAGAAATGTAGATCTTCGATTTAGTCCTGTTGTAATTTTGGCTGAAATCACCTTCACCTACCATTATGAAAACCATTAGGTGCGGGCGCCATTTATGGGACAATCTCAAAATGCAGTATTTTTCAATGCTGGTTCCCAATGTATAACTGCGTTAAGTCAAAGACCTAAACCAACAGATTCGCTACTCAAATAAGCGTGTGTCAGGTTCTGGTCAACTCGAAACCAAACCAATTTGTAATCTCTTTTTAGATCGATTCGTAACCGTTTTCAGGTCAATTCGTAATTACTTTCAAATCACTGGTCAATTCGTAACCATTTTACCGGTCGATTTGTGACCTCCCACACATGTCAGATGCTATTTTTGGTAGGATTTAATTGTATACTGTGAAAGCTAAGAAGTACGATATTGAATAATAGATATCATAAATAATGCTGTCAGAGATATATTTCAGTTTGGTGTACATATTAGATCTAGATGAAACTGAGTACAATCACGTAATGGAGCCGCCGGACTAAATTTCTTGATCGCAAAATGAAGTTTTATTTCTACAATATGACAAATTTCATCAATTTTTAAATAATGTTCATATCATTAGAAGACATAAATATCTTGTCGATAAATATAAGTTAACAAGAGAAATTTTGACGCAAGCGTCAAAGAATCGGGGCGATGGACTATTGCGGGAAAATGATTTAATATCCGTTTCTATGCTCTACTGGTACTTGCTAATTCGAACCAGAATGTAAAAAGACTGCATTTTGAGATGGTCCCTCACGTTCGTTTCTATTGTTCTATTTTGTCCAGGCTGGTAAAGGTGATTTCAGCATAACTACAATACCACTAAATCGAAGATCTAATTTTTTAGAAAGTTACTAATAATACGAAAAGTTTAAATAATAATGTGGTGTAATCTGTTTTACAACCTGTGTTCTCAAAGTCAAATGTTATAAGTATCGTTAGCAGCAAAAATTTGTGTAAGTACAATATAACAATCCGCAGATAAAACATAAAAACGTCCAACAACTAAATTCAAAATATCGGAAAACAAAATAACATCTGTCATGATTATTATCATAGACCATTTCTGATATACTCGTATCTATATATTTATTTTCATTTACAAAAGTACATCATTTAAAGAAAGGCACGGAGAAATGCATAACACTGTTCACCAAGTAAAAACCGTATCAGGAACCGTGCTAGATCTTGCCGGCCCGGAATAAAAGAAAAAATATGTTAATCATGGCACCTAGCAGTTGGAATGCACTACATTATTCGCGAAAAGGAGTTTATTTTTGTAATACAACAAATTTAATTTATTTTTGGTGATATTGTAAATTTTATTAGAAGACATTAATGTGTTAGATGAAACCTGTATTTGTGATAAGCCAGGTGTTAATTTTATCAGCGTTGTCATATGCCAGGTCATAATACCACGTGACGTTAATGTCGGTTGTACTTGTTGACTGAAAGTGTGTTTGTCACAAAAGGTGAATGCAAATATAATCATTGATGGTACCACATATTAGAGAAAGGCATTGTACCATTTTAAACATTTTTTTTCGGCGTAGCTATATGAAATTGATTTTGACTTACTTCTTAAACCAATCAAATGTTGGTATGCAAATGAAACCAGAGTAAATACAATGCTATTATTGGCTTGTAATTTATTTTTAGGATATTTAGGATATTCCAATTTAACTGGGAGTTTCAGGTTGTATATATCTTCCTACTTGAAACTGGTTTCTTTTTCAGTTTAAACATGAAAGGTAACACAGTAATGAAAGTTTAACACTTCCTTACAAATTAAGGAATGCTGCTTTGGCAATATGATTAAAAACAAGTAAATAAGAAGCAGGCATATGTCTATTTTTAGACAACAATAGACATATATGACAACAATTTCCCCTAATTTGTAAAAGAGGACTCGGTCTACATGGGAGGTAACTACTGCGGAAGAGGTGTGCAGTTTATTGTGCGGATCTGGAAACAATAATCATATATACGCGATCTATGATCTTTCGGTTTCGTTTGGTTACATACAAATTGGACTTTGCTTTAACAAAATCAGCAAGTACATAATATTTAAAGAAGGTTTGTCGATTAGCATATTTTTAGTTTGTTAATTAAATCCGTTTCGTTATATAGTCTTCATAATACCTCCCATAATCTTGGTATTTATAAACATTTTGCTAACGTTTCCAACTTTATAGTTTTAATCTGTTTTACATGTTATTTAGCTACGCCGAATATCTTTTTTAAGATATTTCTTGTTTGGCATTGTGTTAGGCCGTTAAAATGTTCTACCACGGGTCGTAATATGAATGAGCGCTAGTGGAGAAAATAAAGAAATAATAATGTCCTCTGACACTCGCCGTATCTTCTCAATCAAAATGGGCCGGTGCCTAGTCTTCACGTGCAGAAATCTCTACCGGTTTAGTAACGAATGAAATGATTGATTAAATGAAGATGTTATAGTATGGTGCTAAATATGTATGTATGAATGTATGAAAGTCTGTCCGAAACAGAAAGACGAAACAAGACAAATAAATGTATATATATTGAAACCAAGAGACAGAGTGATCGGCATTTGTCTCAAATATTATATAAAACATTATATTTCGTAATGATAAAATCGATGAACAAATAACATTTTACCCAAACAAAATTACAATAGATAGATTATTTACATTTTGCTCTATTTCACTCTTTGATTTAATTTACCATTCATGATACTGGTTGCAGAATTGACTCAAATTAGTGAGAATGTTATATAATCCAAATATATTCAAATTTCGGCTTTAGTTTTAAATAATCCATGCATCATAACATTTTATTATCAGCATTTTAATACAAATATTGAACCAATCAACATTTATTAAAAGGCAATTTTCTGGCTATGTTAGTTCATTAAGGTTTGTATACAGCCGAGTAGTTCAGTTGGTAGATAATTCGTCCTGTAGGCGAAATGACCCGGGTTCGTGTCCCAGTCAGGCTGCACTTTTTTCTCACCCTGTGACATTTATATTAAGTATATTCCCGAATGCATAAACATATTCTCTTCAAAAGTATTAAATTTTATTTATCGTTGTGACACTGAACTCTCGTTCTGGCGCGAACCTTCGAGAATTCGCGCCGATAATATACGATATTTCACCAAGTAGCTAATTTCTTGGTTTAAGTTTTTTGTAAGTAAAGAAGCAAATACCAGCGCGAAAAGGATATTCCCACTCACACTAACAACAATATTCATTCGGTTCGATTCTTTGACACTTACGTCAAAAGTTTTCTTGTTGAGACTTGTTGTGAAACTCATGGCAATATAGTCTGTAAAGAGAAAAGAAACACAGAAATTGTTTGATGAGCTTTTTTCCCATTCTGTACATACTTTATTTAATTAAAAAGGATATAATTGACCCGGACTACCATTACTACATGCAGTTAAACTTAACATTTTGTGTTGTTAAAATATTTACAAATGTATGTGTTTTAGCATCTTATATTTTTAGTGTTTGTGAATGTTATAAAATTTGGTGTATATTAAACAATATATTATATTTCGGTTTATGTGCAACAATATATTGTGCACGCTATGTATAAGTTACACTTGTATATGTCTGCATCAATACGTTATACGTAATGTGAAATGTGCTCTTTGATAATTTTACATGTGGAGGTGTTTTTTTATCTCTTTTTTTCATGAATTTTTACCGATATTCTTGTATATTTTTCGTTTGAGGTAAAACATTAGCACCGGTGACAGACTATTTCAAACTGTTCAACGGAGTCTTGCCGGAATTAATGAACGATACTGACAGTACCGGATTTCATCACAAAATATTTGGTATGTGACACAATTTCTTAAAGGCAATACATCCATCAATAATTTTGTAATCATGTTCCATCAAGTGATCGCAAGACTTATAGTAAAGGAAAACCTATATAGACTTTCAGCAAAAGAGACTACGTATAACTCCAAGTCAACGGATGGATATTGATTATAATTTAATGATAAATGAATTACCTTAAACTTATTTATTTTAAATCGATGGGCAAACAAATAATACCACTTTTAACCCTCCCCCCCCTTCGACGCTTGCTTGGTTGGACCAGTACTTTGCAACGTGGAAAGTCATTAAATATTTTCGGGATTTGTACCTTCAACCTTCGATCCGCTTCGTGGAAACTACCACTATACAATGGTGAACATTTGAAGAAAAGCATTAAAAGTATTGAATATCTGATATCGGAAATTAGGAGCTCATATACATGAATGTTAATATATTTGGAGACATTTAGCTTAAGAAATGCGCTGCGCACTTAATCTATAATAATTGTTATTCTTTAAGAAAACATGAAAAATTTAAAGGAAAAAACCCGGTAATTTCGATGATTTAATTGACTAATCAGTGAATGTAGAAAAATCTCAAACGTTTGAACTAGGTGTAAAATTATACACAAGCATGTAGATTTGGTGTGCGGGAAGTGCTCGATTATTTACGTCTCATTTCGATATAAAATAGTCAATATAGATAATAAAAATCAAACAAATATTTGTAAATTTTATGCAATTTTTTGAATATCAATCACAAAAGTAAAGGGATAACTAGCTTTTGTGGGACGTACAGAGTATACGACTTGCATATCGAGGTCTCGAGTTCGATTCCAGCTCGGGGGTTAGGATTTTACTTGGTCTCTATTTTTTTCTCTCTCTCTTTCTCTCTCTCTCTCTCACACACACACACACACAGATATATATATATATATATATATATAGAGAGAGAGAGAGAGAGAGAGAGGGGGTGGGGGGGGGAGAGAGAGAGAGAGAGCAACAACAGCCTTAAGTATTGTTTACAGGTGATTGTTCGCCGTCAACAGCCTGGGAAAACTACTACTGGAAACTTACGCCATCTGAGGCCAAGAAACCAGATTACGAGCCAGTGTTTACCAATGCCGATTTTATATACTTCTTAAATCCAAATACGAAGATAATTGCTATTATACGGGACCCAGTGGAAAGGTATCGTTTGTGTGTTGGTTTATTGTCCCGAAGCCAGTATTTCAGTCATTTGGAGACTTTGTCTACTTGTGACAGAAAAGGTTATGCCACACTGCAGCATCATGCCGTAGATATGTGGCATGATAGCGTAGATATGTGGCATGATACCGTACTCATATACGTACTTTCAAGGACTCGCATTAAAATTATTTATACCTATTTGATAATGTATGGCAAGATTTATCTTTCTTTGTGAGTATTTCCTATTTATTTACATATTACCTTAATGTTTCAAAGATAAAAATGTTAATATTACTAAAGAAATAAATATTTGTCAGTTCAAAGGGCAAACAATAAAATATTAATGATGTGGTTGATTATTAAATTGTTAGGAATTCGATCACATGTTTGAATCACCGTGAAGTGATTAAAATATTACATGATTTAGTCTAATGAATACAAAAATTCATAAATAAAGAAATGATGTTTTGCTCGAGTGTGTGGGGTTTTTTTTTTGGGGGGGGGGGATTTCGAAAATACAGCAAGACATGAATCAACATAAGGCTTGATTTCTAGTTTATTCGTGCATTTTTCCGGAATGGTGATACAATGACTGCCACGCGTATTATTTTTTTCTGAAACCACATATGGCTACCTTTGAAAGGACTAAGATCAGTCAATATATTTCTACATTTCCAGGTTGCAATCCGGTTACTGGTTTTCAATAGTTATCTGCCTAAATCTCCACAAGGATTTGATAAATATGCAAAAGAAAATATTGCCTCTTTCGAATCGTGCTTGACCAAGCAGACACTGAGGGCTTGCGTCTACGGACAGTACGCCTTTAACGATGTAAGAAATGTCATTTTACTTGTCATATTAAACAAATTGGAATACATTTTCATCTTAATGTCAGGACATAAAAAACAGCATGTTTCTCTCTCCTCTCTCTCTCTCTCTCTCTCTCTCTGTTATGAGACTGTATGTGTCAGGACCTCCTTATGCCATGAGCTGTATGTACCAGGAGCATTATGTGCTTGGCGCTCTTTTTGCCCTGACTGTATTTTCCAGGAGCTCTATATACCAGGATCTCTATATGCAGTGAGCACATGTTACCAGGATCTCTATTTGCCAGGATATCCATATGAAAGGACCTCTTTTTAACAGCAGATTTATGAGCCAGGAGCTTTGTTTTTCAAGAGCACTATTTGTCGGGAACTCCATATGCAAGGAGCTCAATTTGCCAGGAACTCTATATGCCAGGAGCTCTATTTGCCAAAACATTATTGCCAAGAGCTTTATATGTTCTGACTGTATATGCAAGGAGCTCTATATATTACTAGAATGCAATGTGCCTGAAGTTCTATGTTTCATGAGCTATATGCGGTCTAACAATGTCGAGGCCTCCGTGGCCGAGAGGGTAAAGTCGCTGACTTTAGCACTCACTCAGCCCCTCACCGCGTGGGTTCGAATCCCGGCAGGGTCATTCGAGTCATGTGAGGAAGCCTTCCAGTTTGCTTGCGGTAGGTCGGTGGTTCTACCCGGATGCCTCCGTGCATTCGGGGTTTTCCTCCACCTGTTACGTCGCTATATGACTGAAATACTGTCGAAGCGACGGTAAACTCAAATAGTCTAGTCTATTCTAGTCTAGTCCATTTGGCTTGCGGTGGATCGGTGATTCTGCGAAGGTGTATGGGAGGGTGTATCCGACAAAACTTTAAGTCTTAACTTCTTAACTCTTTATTCTTATTGTAAGTTCTATCAACTTCTTGTTCCAACAAGCCAACATCCGATTGAAAAATCTAGATGTTTGTACTAAAATACATCTCTCTATGTGAATCTGATATAGAGCTACTTTCAAAGTTACAGTTTCTGATATTGTAATGTCTGGATAGCTTTCAAATTACAACGCAAAGATAAAAATAGAATTTAGTTGTCAAAATTTAAATATTTCAAGTCAGGACATAGCGAGTTAGGTTTAGTTAAGTATGAGTGAATATCGCAACCCGGCTCTATAGAAACATAAAGCTAAAGGGAACCAAAACAAGTGTTAGGTTTCAAGATTTTTGATGTGAATGGATTATATGATTCAAATGCTGTATTGTTTGTTTATTTTGATTTCAGTCATTTTGAACTTTGTGTACATAAGTCAATGATGCCTCACTGCGATACCACGTCGTAGACAAGTGGCATAATAACACACTAAGTTACATCATCCTGATACCAGGCCAACTAGTCCTAGAACTTACTTTTACGCCATACCAGTTCCGTTTTACCGACCGACGCCCCCCCCCCCCCCGACAAATCCTGCGGCGAAAGCTCTAACCACACAGCCGCGGGGCCCTTGCTCGATAAACTACATGTGAGCGGTTGTGTCTACACCGGGACCTTTTAATCTTCAGATAGAACCCATATAGGCTTTAATTGGGATAGATAGAACCCATATAGACTTTAATTGGGATAGATAGAACCCATATAGACTTTAATTGGGGTACTTAATTAACTTAATTTGTAACGGAATTCCGTATGTCTGTGATGTAAATATATGTGTTTGTTTTCTTTCTTTCTTTCATTCTTTCATTCATTCTTTCTGAATCTATCTATCTATCTATCTATCTATCTATCTATCTATCTATCTATCTAGACTGACTGACTGTCTGTTTTGTTGTTGTTGTTTTGTTGTTGTTGTTTGTTTGTTGTTGTTTATTTATTTATTTTTCAGATGCGTATTCGGCTTGGATTATATCACGTGTATCTGGGAGATTACTTGCGCGTGTTTCCGAGAGACCAAATTATGATTATCAAGCTAGAGGACTACAGTAAACAGACAGTTTCTTACCTTAAGAAGTTGTACTCTTTCCTTGATCTCGGTGGGTATATACATATTGTTTATAACACTCATATTTACGTTATCAAACCCGTATATTGTTTCATTATAACAAATTACATAGAGCATCGTAAGATGTATTTTCGTGCAAATCTGTTTTTCTTTATAGCCAAAATAAGAAAGTAATCAACAAATGATTTATTTCAAATAAATCATTTCATTCGTTTCATCGCTGTAAACGCCAATGGTGAACACTTGTTTTCTGTGAATACAATCTAATTCAAAGCGCCGAAAGCGCTGAGAGAACAGGGTTTTTAATTACTGATGACTGCATTCATTGTGTTTTTCAAAGAAGGATCATTTTTGGAAAGATTAATACCAATAAACCTACTGTTACATGTAAACACCCGCTTTGACTAGCGTAAAAAAAAAAAAAACGGTTGTAACGAAAGAAAATGTTTGTTTGTTTATTGGATTTAATGTCCCAATCGACAGTATTTCGGTCATTTGGAGAGGATGTCTACTTGAGATAGATATAGAGCTGCCAAACTGCAGTATCACGCCGTATACATGCGGCATGATACCACATACAGTCACATTAACCTGACACCGGGCAAACTAGTCCTGTAATTTACGACTTAAGTAGGTATCGAACCCACGACCTCCCGCTCCCGACGAGAGCAGATAAACATATTTTTTTGTTTTAATGGACTGCCTACAATAAGCATATTCTCTCTCTAATATTCTCTCTCTCTTTCTCTTTTTCTCTCATATTCTCTCTCTCTCTCTCTCTCCTAAGATTTATAAGATTTACATAAATATTATGTCTATTTAAATAAAGCAAAATGAGCCATTAAACTTCATTCCTTTATTTATTTTTGGTATCTTTTTTTATATCATTACAGGTCAATTGAATTAATATTTAAATATTACAAAAAAATGTCTCCCGCGAACTTCCCTATCAGCGCAATGCATAATGATTTTTTCTATTTGACCTATAGGGGCAGTGGCTTTAGTGACATGAATGTGTATATTTGTGGGTAATTACAACCCAATAAAGGTTCAGAATTTCGATTGACTCGCCTGCGCATTTCATTTTGAATACAGTTTATTTTATACATGATCTCCAGCATCAGTTATTAAAACATTTCAGTTTAGTTTCAACTTCCAAAATACAATTGTTATTAACCAAACAAAAAAAAAAGATACATCACAAAATGATGACAGGATACAAAGTTTGGAACTATATCTTCGAGCTTAATAAAAAAAAGAGGGAAATTGAAGTGTTTAAATGTAACCCCAAAATATTGATCTGCTACCGTATAAAACACTAGTCCCATCAATGAGTTGCTCTCGTTTTCTAGTTATCACGCCTGTGCGTAGGGTAAAGCGCCAAACCGAAAGTAGAGCTATATCACAATTTACGGGTACGCAAAGTTGGACTACAAGCAACCCTGTCAAAAATCAAGTCTTAAACAATATCAACAGGTACATTTTATTTATATTTTCTAGATCCTCTGGATAACGAGACGCTACAAGCGATTGCCGAAATAACGCCAATAAAGAAAAACTATGAAGACATGTTCAGCTCAACTCGTGCTTTGTTAGCAGAATTTTACAGACCATATAACGAGGAGCTAGGGAAGTTGCTTGGAGAGGAATATAATTACAATATAAATAAGAATATATAAAGTTTATATGCCTTTCATATTTTATTCTTATTGTGATTAAGGGGTCAAATGTACATATATGTTTTCAAATACCTTCCCTTCGGAAGTCACGGTTCAGAAGTGGCGTATATTATTACGGATCTAAAGGATGTCAATTCCAAATCCGTTGGAGGCAATGATTTTTCATGGCCCTCCCAGGCGCCAAGTACTGGTCCAACCCAGGAATTTGGAGAATGATTAGTGTAAGTTGCAATGAATTTTTTGTCAATAAATAAAATGAATTAGTTAAATTGACAAAAAGTTTTCTTATTTCACCCACAGAAAAAAATTATTTATTTTACGTCATTTGGAAATCAATTTCAAATCTCACTCGACGGTTCCTAAGTAGGACCAGTACTTTGCGCATTTGAAGGTTATAAATGATACTTGCCCACGACGGGTTTTACAGTATGTACCATACTACTAGATTACTTCGCCTCTAACAAATTTATACAGTTATTGATACATGCCATGTTAACTAGAAAGCAATACATGCTTTTAGTGATTTTGTATGTTGGTGTCTTTTTAGTCCGCTACCGGTGTTTACACCGGAAGGGACTATAGGTTTGCTCTCCGTCTGTCTGTCCGTCCGTCTGTCCGCATGTCCGGAAATCTGGATCACGCGATAACTTATACTGTGCAATACCATGCGCCAAGCAAGTTCAATATTTAACGACTTTGGTATGTCGCGGCCAGGATATTGACTCATGACCTCCGGGTAAACCGAAGAGCGCTGAAAACGGTATACCGATAAGTTTGCGTGAAAAGAAATCAATTTTAATGTGTGGAAAGGTGTAGATAAACAAGTTTTCTTGACGACATGAAGATGGGACGGAGACCGGATGGCTCCCCTTCGACATTTTTGATAAAACAAAGATAACTGGGTGTTCTCCCAGAGCTGCACCGCCCTGTATTGTTATGAAACATGTATAGGTTTCCATACGTGTACTAGGGTTTACCCCACCATTTCCTCTCCATATCAACTGCCCGATCAGCGTATGAAAGATAAAACTTCAATATAAAGATAAATACAATGGCGGGTTTAATGGAGGTTGACGATTGTAAGAAAGGAGTATTTGCTTCACAAACGTTGAACTTATTAGAGACCCGAAACTACCAGCATGGTGTAGATTTTGGGGAATTCCCTTTTTTTTCTTTTTTTTTTATCATTACTTTTATAGCAATTGGAATGTCAGTGAGGCTCGGGTTAGTCGGTGACGTAGTTAAAATGCACGTGTGATACGGATTTCATAATAACGGTCCATTTCCAGGTAGACAGAAGCAATAGGATATGTCACCGCTGTTGAAAATCATGTTACGCACAAGTGATGTTTTGACTGATCTACTTGGTAGACCTCAAATATCTGAATTTAAAACTTAATGTTTTGCATGTAAATCATTTAAACTTGTGTCTGCTCAGAGACGTTTCTGGTCAATAATTGATCATATATCCTAGAATTTAGCCATGTGATCAGTTATTTCGCGCTATCTATCAGGAAATTAACATGACGCCAAAACGCCCCGAAATGTATATGCATATCGGTTTAACCAGTGGAAAGCTGTGCAATCCCCTGACAAACAAATGCACGTGAATCTTGCTTTCAATAGTTATCTTGGTTCAACAACCTCCGACAAACATTCGGGGCGTGGCTATACCTGTTTTGGCGTCAAGTTAATTAACTTTAAGTTAAAATAAAGTTATCATCATCATCATCATCATCATCATCATCTCTATCATCATTATAATGATTCTTGTAGCAGTAGTAATTTTGGTGAAAATAGTAGTATAATTAATGATGATAGTAAAAATAGTAGTTTTTGAGTTGGTTGTAGCAGTAATATATTAGGAATAATTGTGGTGTTGGTTTTAGCAGAACTAGTGGTAGCAGTAAACTCATCGGTAGTGTTATAAGCAGTAGTAGAGGATGAAGCAGTATTAAAAGAGGTACTACTACTATTTTCTGCTGCTATTACCACTTTCATTCTTCTATTGTTTACCACATTCTACTAGAGCTAAGTTTCTCCCATTATTTATTTTTCAACATGTTAACAAGAACTGAACGAGTGGTCCACGAAAGCGACGAAAATTTGTGATTATACTAGTACTTGTACATTCGTTTGAGCATTCACCTTCCCCATGCACTTGTAATTATCTTACCTGAATACTGCCGCGACGACGGAAAGCTTCAAAACAACAGTAATATCTGAACAATATCCTAGGGGTAATCTGATATGTTTCGCCATCCATGTTCTGTATATCACAATCATGACGACGGGTGTTCCATCGGAACTTCTCGCACATCTTACGGATTAGACAGAGGACGATTGTATATATATATATATGTGTATATGTGTGTGTGTGTGTGTGTGTGTGTGTGTGGTACGTTGGAAGAGAAAATCTTAAATCTAAAATGTATTTATTATCTAGGACAAAGGTAGGATCTCTCTCTCTCTCTCTCTCTCTCTCTCTCTCTAAGATAAACATACTTAAGACATTAAACGCAAAATATAATGAAGAAAAAATAAAAAACATGAAAAATAGATAAAGAAAAAAAGGGTGTCAACTAATGTCAATCTATAAGAGTTGATATGCATATACGTGACTGGCGTGTTTACTCAAGCATGACACGCCCGTGAGAGGGTTACACGGTAGAGCAATGGAGTGCGGATTCAATTTTTGGAATGTTTTACTTTTCTGTTAAACACCTCTTCAGTTTAAATATCGACCGATTTACATTTCTTGTGGGAGGTTCAGCTACACAAGGTATACTGACAGTTACGGACTTGTTTAAACACTAGCGGATCTTTTAGGTAAGTTTTTACCTTTAAGCATTTATCGTCTAGCATATATACATGTATATGCATTTGCGTTTTGTGGTTAGTATGTTTACAGTACTGTACGATTGACAGGTTTTAACTAGACAAAACTGCTCAACACAAATGTTTATTGTTGTGTGACTCACAGTAAAATCTGTCTTAAGCGGTCAGTCCAGTAAATAAAATAAAGTGGGCGGTTAACAGAGATGGCCGCTAAATGAAGCTTAAACATAAATGTACAAGTATAACAAAGTGCTAGCTTGGTAACGTAAATACTGGAGTCTAAATGCAGGTTGGCCGCTTAATACAGGTGGCCGCTATTACAGGATCAACTGCATACAGTGATGTACACACGATATATTTATGTTCTTCAATATAGAAGGAAATAAAATAATAATGCTTGGGATAATGTGACTTGGTGTGGTATAATGCCCCATACATCAGTTTGTTTGCAAGTTACATTTGCAAGTTATTTTTTTTTCCATGTAAGTATGTTCTTATGTCTTGACAATAAAACATGTTTAACATAAACCTCAAAGAAAGACGACACAACGACACTATATTTGTCCAATGTAGACAAACTTCCTAAATATGACAGACACGTTCAACGTCAAAAATGTTATCTATTTTCTGATTGATTATAACTCCATCGGCGGTAAATATTGGTTCTTGACCTAATTCCAGTAGTTGACGGAGATAATAAAGGTTAAAATAAAAGATATCACTAGAAAAGAAAACAATCTCTGTTTGCTTCAAACATGCAAAATTGGGAACTATCACTCGCGCATAGAGACAACAAAACAAACAAAATAAATTGTAAATGGGTTATGAAGTTCAACACTTTATATTGTACTATGATTGTAATATGATTTTCTAGTTGTATATTACGAGTTTATATTTCTGTAACATACATACATACATAAATACATACATAGTGTACTTTGAAATGATATAAATGCAACTCACAATATATATTGACAAGATTCTTCTTTCCGTGTTCATAGGTAATTGTATTCAAATTCATACAGTATTCAAAAATTTTCTATTTACCCTAAATCAAGAAAATGACACAATCCCCCATCCCCATTGCAGGGTACTCGGGCTCTTTTCCATTTTCAGGGAAAAGGGTTGTATGACATCTATTTTTATCCTGTTTCAAATATTTCGATCATCAGTAGTTAAAATGCGTGAGTTATGCATTAAAATGCCGCACGTGTGATTGTGTATGCTGATAACTCTATTCTTTTCATGAAATATCAAATCTACCTGCATTTAAATCACCTTTAGGACACTCTTACGGTAATCAAAATTTTACTCCTATATATCACGGAGAGGGCTAGACTGCTGTTATTTCACTGTAGATAATAAGCTATGCGTATCGTGTCGAAGGTCATTCAAAACGTCCCAGTTGTAAATGGGATGGGTTATTATTTCTCGCACCTGGGTCAAGTTACAATAGTTAGTAAATACGCGTGTTTCAACTTCAATAACATAAACAAGACTAGGCATAGGAACTCTTTAACCATTGGTTAGTCTAAACATTGACGTCAATCGGTACTTTTTTCTTTAAAACCCCAGCTCTTATTCCGGTTAAAGTAACGCGTGTAAAACCCAACTTTTAATTGACTGTCCCTGGAGGCCGAGTGGTTAGAGCGTCCGCCTTGGGTAGGGAGGTCGTGGGTTCAATCCCCGGCCGCAACATACCAAAGGCGTAACAAATGGTACTGTTACAGCTCCCTTGCTTGGCGCTCAGCATATAAGGGTAATTGCAGGACTGGTTGGCCCGGTGTCAGGATAATGTGACTGGGTATCACAGTGTGGCAGCACTATATCTGTCTCAAGTGGACATCGTTTCCAAATGACTGAAATATTGTCGGAGGGACATTAAACCCAACAAACAAATTTTTAATAATTGTCTTAAATATTTATAATGCAGGTGAACGAGGACATGCACATGCAATATCTAATAATTTAGTGGTATGCATTAGTATTCTCGTAACTGTTTACCATGCGACAAATATAACATTTGCATTAAATTCTTAAAGATTGTGCGCGTACTGGTGTAGCTTGTTATACACAAAGGAAGTTGTGCACTTTATATTTTAAGATGTTTTTCTCAGAATCGGATGATGGAATGTTTTTAGGTTTGGTATCACTGTAAAGGGTGTTATTCTTTGTGTTTACGATGACATCCTTACACTCCTCTTTGTTTCAATGAATTTATATAATGTGTGAAGCTTAAAATCTCTTTATTCCAAAAATATCATGGCTAATTTAATTTCTATTTCCATCACCAAATTGGCTTAATGGATAGGGTATCGATCATACTCGTTCAAATCATGTGACAAATCTTTCTAGGCGATTTTAATTATTACTATTGCGTTTAAAACTAAGAGCCTGTCTGTCTTTAAAACTGCAAAAAAAGCTATTGCATACACTTACCCTCAGTTTAGATACACGCAACACTCTAAGATAAATGGATTGACATATAATTACAAAAAATAACTTATTTGTTCGGAGAATGAGATTTAAGTCGATCATAAACTCAGGACCTTTAACAAAACTGTTTTACTTATAGCCAATTTTGGATGAAATACACTTTTTCAAGCGGATACAAGAATCGATTAACACTCCAGACGGTATAACACACTTGCAATGTTTAAAAGTTTTCTAAAAAGATTGTATGAGGTAAAAGAACTGCTAAAGTGTTCGGGAGCAGGAGGTCGTGGGTTCGATCTCGGGCCGCGACATACCAAAGTCGTAAAAAATGTTACTGGTATAACTCCTGCATGTAAGGTTGGTTCTATCTACAACCAAATGACTTGACTTGACTATTTGAATTTACCGTCGCCTCGACAGTATTTCAGTCATATAGCGACGTCCAGCTATTTACAGGTGGAGGAAGACCCCGGGTAGAACCACCGACCTACCGCAAGCCAGCTGGAAGGCTTCCTCACATGAAAATTCGAATGACCCTGCCGGAAATCGAACCCATGCGGTGAGGGGCTGAGTGAGTGTAAGTCAGCAACTTTACCCTCTCGGCCACGGAAGCTCAGGAATTGTTCATCAGTCGTGATAAACTTCCATGTTTTTGCGAGCAATTTATTTCTGCGATTCTGATGGGATATAAACGCAGAAATAAATCACCCGCAAAAATAACATACGTTCGTCAAAATGTTTTTTTTTAAATGTTGTAAGCATGACTGATTTTGCATTTCGTATTACAGAAAACCTATGTATAACATAAATGTTGTAATTCTAGGTGCCTGTTATATATAATCTTCATTTATTTTTTCAGTAACATGCAAGGACTTGTCTTATCTGTTTTCTGGATCCTTGCTTTTGGGTTGAGGTTACATGTAGCAGACACGAAATACAGTGATGGTTCTGAATGTGAAATCCGAATAAAAATATACAACGATTACAAAACATTCAAAATGAATAACATTGACCTTCCGATGAAAAGCGTGTAAGTATCCAGGCGTTTGAATATTTTGCGATATGTTATTAGACGTTATACAGTACGTACAATATAGAAGAAAAATACAGTAGTGTAAGCTGTAACGCACGTCACACCAATGCGTCCCTGGTTCAACTCCTAGTCAAGTAGGTGAACGACTAAGATGGTCACGCGTATTGAATCATGGAATTTCTCCGTGGCCTCCGGTTTCCTCCAACATTAATGATATTTTACGCCGCCATCTCATCCATCGAGAGTATTTACATAAATAGTATGATCTCATTTTTCGAACTCGATATAAGATAAATAACTATTCTACTTGTCTTTTTTACACAAAATTACACACGTACGCATGCTTCAATATGTGTTCGTATAAACTGTAAATAGGTTTCGTATATTAAATAACTTATTGGATATTCATTTTTGTGTTCTATTTACAGACTCGTCCATGTCCTCGACAATAGCCCAGAAGAATGTTCAATGAATATGACGCAAGTGAAACAAGATATAAGCCTTCCTGCAACAAACACCACTCTGGGTTTTGCAATGCAATGCCTGAAACCGAAAAGAATTCATATTCTAGAGGACAATGGTCAACGGCTTGGCCACGTTATTACTTCATTCCAAATAGTGAATTGCGGACTCGGAGTTCAGGATTGGAATACATTATCTGCTGCATTCGATACAAGGGTACTCTTGCTCATGGACAATTTCTTACCTACCCATCAACCATCCAATGTCACATTCACGGATTGCTCCGCTTTGACAAATGTTGGAACCTTTCTCTTTCAGTACATCAAAATACCAAACGAGGAAAAACGCAGTTTCTCTCACATGTTTAATTGTTCAGAAGTGTTTACATTAATGGCCGAGGTTATATTTCAAAACATGTCATGGACCAAGCTGCCCAGCTCAATGATTGACAAATTTCCAAAATTGCAGTTGTTGGATTTATCTAATAATGAATTTAGCAAACCTCCAGCAATTTTTCCATGGACAAATGAGACTTTCTATCTGCCTAGGAATTTGTCCAGGACAACATACATGGATAGTCATTATACGCGACCTTTTGAAATACAGATCCCTGCTGATACCTATCGGAGGGAGTTAAATTTAAATTTTAATAAAATCAGAAACCTGAAAAACATATCCTTTTATGGATTTCTGCACAGAATTTCGTTAAAGGGAAATGATCTCGAAATTATTGGAAATGATACTTTTAACAAAGTAGAGGGTCTGCAAAGCATTGACCTTAGCAATAATTTGATCGAGAATATTTCTTGTGCTGTTTTTTCAAACTTGAGCCACTTACGAATGTTAAATTTAAGATTAAATAACCTGACCCAAATACACCATTGCTTATTTCTGGATCTTGTTTCTATGCGTAAAATGAATTTGGCAAACAACAGAATAACTATCATAGATTCAAAAGCATTTGTTCACATGGCTAACTTATCTACACTCAATTTAGAGAATAACGAATTAACACATTTAAACGCAGATGCGTTCCCATTAGATTCTGTTCATCTGAAAGAGCTATATCTCCAAGGCAACCCGATAACTGTTCTTCCAGAGTTTGTATTTTGGTTCCGAAAAATTGAACTGGTTAATTTAGCGTCATCCCACATAACAATGGATGATTTCACTGCTTACCTCACAAACATGGACAGGAACAGGGTCTTGCACAGTTTAGTAGTATCGGCAAGTACAAGTGACTTAAGTGACTTATTGGTGCGTCGTCCAACTCTAAGGAAAATGGACTTGACTTCCAGTAAGATAGACAACTTTTACTTAAGGAAGAATGCAAGTGAGAAAATAAAATATTTTTTGAAGATTCTATTACTTCATTATGAATTTATATTGACGGATAATCCTCTTGCGTGCGACTGTAGAATTATTGAGCTCCAATCGATAGTAAATGAATTGCGCGAACAAAATAAAATCTCTTTTAAGGATTATTACTTTTCAAAATGGATGTGTCATTCGCCCAAGGAGAGCAATGGAAGACAGCTCATGTCAGTAGAAGCAGAGGAAACTTACTGCAGCGTCGTTTTAGAAAATTGCCCGTTGGAATGTAAATGTTTCAAGAGAAGTGTGAATAATAATATCATTGTTGACTGTCGGGATCTAGGATTAACGGAAATACACAGTACCTTTCCAGAAAACGTTTCTTTAGAATTATGGTATGGCGGAAACAACATAACCAGAATTACAACAAACACTAGTCTACTAAACGTTGTTTACTTCGATTTAAGTTTCAACAGACTTCAAGAGTTGCCAAACGAAATACTTGGAAGCATGAAATACATAAAAACGTTGCGATTACACTCAAATCTGTTATCGTATCTACCACAAACTCTCAAGCAACTTCCATTGGAAGATGTCACAATGTCATCAAATCCTTTATTATGTGACTGCCACTCATTGTGGTTGAAGATTTGGCTTAAAGAAAACCAATATGTTATATCAGACTGGAGTAAAGTTTCATGCACCATTCACTCTGAGGACAGTGGTCATATTTTAGTTGATGTTTCTGACAGCCAATTTGTTTGTGAAGAATCGATAGATTCAACAAGTCAAACAGTAATTATAACAAGTACAACTCTACTGGTAACTCTACTTATTGCTTGTATCTTTGGCTATGCATATAGGTTAGAATGTAAAGTGTTGATGTTTGTTTACTTTGGAGTACATCCGTTTGACAAGGATGTCGAAGGCAAGGATACAGAGCACATCGACTGTGTTATTGTTCATGACGGCCGGGATACTGATTTTGTGATGCAGAGCATTGTTAAATGCTTAGAGGATGAAGAATATAATTACGTCATCTGCGATATGGAACGTGACTTTGTACTAGGATTTTCACTACAAGAAAACATTTCAAGGACCGTACAACATAGTAAAAGAATAATAATTTTATTATCTAACAACTGGAACCCGTCCTCAGAGGGTTTTGCAGTCGCATGGGGCATAGCCAAAGAAAAGATCAAGGAAACAAAGTCAAATTTTGGGATCTTGGTAACACACGAAGTAAGTCCCAAATCCATTGAAAATGAATCTATTCAACGTTTCATCAAGCACGGACGTTTTGTCGATTCAAGTGACAAACTCTTTTTAAAGAAGGTTATGTATTATATGCCTGGTTCTGATAGAGAAGTAAGACGTGAAATAAACACTATTACAAGTGTTCCTATGAACTTTCACAGAACAGAGATAGCAAGATGTTTCGTAAGTAATGATTCAAATGCTTCTGAAACAGATACATTTGCAGTTGAGGCTAACACTGGTCTTAAACATGCTTTTATCTCTTATGCTGACGAAGACATTAATTACGTTGTGAACAATCTCCAACCCTTGCTAGAAAAGAAAGGCTTTGATCTGACCATTCCGGACAGAGATTTCATTCTTGGCGCATCTAAAGAGGAAAATATTTTACATGCCATTCAATCAAGTCGAAAAACTATTTTGGTTCTTTCGTCATTTCACTGCAAGGACGAATGGACTCTTTTCACGTTCAGGGCTGCATATGAGAAATCTTTAAGAGAACAATACAATCATCTGTTGGTATTGATGATAGAAGATGTTCAGCATGATTGTATTGATGAAGAGATGAAATATTACTTGCATAAATATATTTGTTTGAAACAAAGTGACAAGTGGTTTGAAAACAAGTTATTAAATGGAATGCCTGTCTTGAAATATAAGGAACCCCTTGCTCGATTGACGCGTGCTTCGAGTGAAGAAAATACACAAAGTGGCATTACATCTTCTGACATTAATATAAATATAGATGATGAAGTAACGAAGCTGTAGTCTTTATGTACTTGTATATCTATCGTCGTATAATTCCGCTACAATCTTCTACAGCACTGGGGCAATTTTTTAATTTCAAATGTTTCTTTGCGAATTTGGGATTCCTTAATTAAGTCTGTGATAAGTGCTAGTAAACAGGGCATTTAAAAAGGCGGGAAATGTTCTATTTTAATTTGAAGAGCAGAAATCAGTTATCGATTGGCATTTAATTCAAATAGTGTTAGAATAATCGAAGGGTATTTTAAAAATTGAAACCAGGTTGCTGAGACCGGTAGCACTGGTATCTTGTAAAATAATTATTTTAAAAACTAGAACTGTTGGGTACTGAGAATGAATTACGTCTCGTGTCATCCAAAGTAATGAATGCTATTTTGATAGTTGTTCTATTTTCTGCTCAGTTTTATTATCTTTAATGTTTATACACATATGTATGTACGAGGCAACCTTTGCAACACACACACACGAGTGTGTGCATATGTGTGAATGCAAATTGAATAAACAAAATTTAAAAGTCATTTTTGCTTTATATTTTCGTTATAAATGGACAAAATCATCATCACAGTACAATGCTATGAATGCTATCAGAAAAGTATATATAATTCCAGAATGATGCTAAAATTTTCCAAGGCAAATGTACAAAAGTTTAGTATGGCAAAGTGGGTAATCATATATTTGTGTTAAGGTAATCCATCCATCATTGAATTGTGCTCATGGTCCATCATTTTATAGTAAGTGCAAACCTTCATAGACTTTTTTTTTCAGTTGATATGGAATATATCTCATCAAGAAGTGATAAGAATAAGTATTTTCACGAGCGCATAGCGCCATTTAAAATTTGAAAATAGTATCTCCTGGGGATGATATTTATTCCATATTCACTCAAAACAAATATTTTTTCTTATTATTTTATGCGCTAACTGGTGCTACATACCCGATATAAGTTAAAGAAGTAGTACTGGCAGACCTTTATCACTCACACTGTTGGATTTGGATTTTATCTCATTGATAGAACACAGTATTTTACCAGTAAGCATAAAATAAAATTATATATTTTCAGTCGTTTTCCAAGACTATTTAACGTTATGACCAATGATGAGTGTGCTGTAGATACCATTTACTGG
>CM037793.1:23916372-23966372 GCA_021229015.1 Solen grandis
CGAAACAACCCTTTAAGCGTAGTAGGGGTGACATTGTTGCAGCTTACGTCCGAAAATTGCCAATACCCGAAATACTTTGCACTTTACTTTCCAGACGAAAAAGTAACGTGTTTTGTAACTGCTCTTTCATGTCCAGAATACTGCGATGGTAAACTTTAGTAAAATAGTAAAAAAAACAACTAATAAAGTGTTTTCCATGTTGCACATCGTTACAGCGAATCAAGTCTGTCCCCAGTTTTTAATACTGAATAGAAATTAAATTAATGTTCATTTACATCAGTCTGGCTTCTTCATCACCTAATAAATTCAAAACAAAAACCTATCCAAAAGGGATATGAAACTGTCAGAAATAATATGTTTTTGTTGTTGTTATTGTTGTTTCATGACGGAAAAATACAGGTGAACGAGATTTGAGCGAGATCTCGCTGGAATGCTTAATACATTGTAGACTCCTTACAGTATCACTCATAAAAGATCTGAAATCTAATGAGAGACATAAATATTTTGTTAATTGAAAATAAATTGAAGAGAAAAATCCGTATAGTTTATAACTGTTATGAGCAAATTTCACATCTCACGTTATCTCGCGGTCACATTTTTAACAAGAGCTTCTGTTAGGTATTTGTTCAAAGGTTTACTCGGGAAGCGAATAAAAAATCAAGATGGAGAAATTTAATGCATTGGATATTTGTGCTTATGCCAACACATGCTCGTTTTTGTGTCACCTGCTGTAAGCAGAGGTGACACATAGGGATCACTTTTCCGTGGTTTGCCTGTCCGTTGTAACAGGGTGCAACATTCACCCGCTGTTACTTAACGCTTTCTCCCTTTGTTTCTCTTCTTTCACTCTTCTCCTCCGCACTGGGGAATTAGCGAATACTATAGACAGCTTAATATCATCTTCTTTATTTTACTTAATTCAACTCGTACTACAAATATACTATATATACAATAATGAGATTCTTTCTAACGATGTTTCACACGCGGTTCCGTATGTCTAACTGACTCTCTCACGTGCAACCAAGTTATGCTCAAAGTGACACGGATAACTGAGCAGATAATTAGTACATAAACGGCTGGTTCTTAAAATAACGTGTCACAAATACAATCATATTAATAAAACATAGAAAACTGTTATGAAAACAAGATTAAGGGTGTCAAAGGGAGAAAGAAAGTACAGTGTTACGAAAAGTGAATTAAGCAAATAAACATCAAGCTATGTTATAACGTCTATAGAAAGTTTCACAACCAATGGTCTAACCTAAATTTTAAATGAAGAAATTATGTAACAAACTACAACGCACACTTAATTACTAATATTAATAATAATTTGCCTTGTGACAATCTCCCATGCTTTTAAAATCAATGCCCCCGCATTGACGTTAAACTTTATACATGTAAATCAAATAATTAAAATACAAATTTGAGACAATGGTAATTATACAATAATTCAATGTAATGAATTTTCATGATGAAGTTAATAAACTGATTTCACGTGCTTTATCTATTTTTAAGAACTCTTAAGATGATACAAGTCTCAGTTCAAAGATCATTATGTTTTAACTAGCTAGAATTTAAAGTCCACAATGTATTATATTTTTGATTTTCTAAAATCCATTCATTTCGTAAAAACTCTCCCTATTGAAACTCGAAATATCAAAATACTTTGCTTCCATTACCTTGAAGACTTTCTTGTGCATCTCATCACATCCATGGAATGGTCCGTCGCTGTAAATGTCGTCAAACCTACTTTTTAACTCTGTTATGTTTTTAAAGTACATTTTTGAGTTATAAAGGTTATCCAATGTACTCGTAGACTTTCTCAACTTTATTTGAAGTCCTTTCTTTCCAGGGCATATGTACTTAACTTCACTTAATACATCTCTGCACTGGTCTATCAGGCTCATGGAACTTACAAAAGCACAGCACTTATCTGACTGGTTTTTCCAGAATCTGATCCTCGTACTTTTTTACTTCTTCTTTAAGCATATTCAGTTCCTGTCTGCATTTTCTAAGCATAGTGTCACTTTCATCATTTTCGGTCTGACACGGCTGTTCCTCCGTTGTTATGTGGTTTTCCTCCTTGTTGTTGTCTGTTCGCACTATGCTACAAACAGCCTTTTCTTCATTGTATTTTAACAGCCGTTCAGAGTCTCGCTTCTTCCTACTCGTTGACTTCGTTCTTCGTGTCTACCAGCACTACTCTGAAGTCTGGAATAACAATTCCGCGCAAAATGTCCAAACTTTCCGCATCTAAAGCACTGACTCTGCAATGCTGGACATCTTCGTCTGTGCCACAGTTGGTGTTTATCGTGTCCAAATCTGTAGCACAAATACTGTCTCCAGTAAGTTCTCCTATACCGGTAATTCGAATGTTGTCGTGGATATCTCCATGTCCATCTCACAAATTGTCTTGCTTCCATGTTTTAGGCATCTCGATCTGGCTTGGCTTGAAAGGTAACCGGAACTTAACAACAGCGTAGAAATGTTGTACCCCGGATTCTGCCCCAAATTGTAACAGGGTGCAACATTCACCCGCTGTTACTTAACGTTTTCTCCCTTTGTTTCTCTTCTTTCACACTTCTCCTCCGCACTGGGGAATTAGCGAAGACTATAGACAGCTTAATATTATCTTCTCTATTTTACTTAATTCAACTCGAACTACAAATATACTATATATACAATAATGAGATTCTTTCTAACGATGTTTCACACGCGGTTCCGTATGTCTAACTGACTCTCTCACAAGCAGAAAAAAACGGAAATAAAATTAAGGAACCATCTATACATGGCATTAACTTCACTTTGATGAGGAAGATAATAAATAAGGTAAATTCAGAATCAAGGTTAATGAGTTCTTGAGTGTAAAATTTCTAGATTTCTTTTTTCACACTGCCAAGCCCTCCAAAGTCTGTGATAGTAAAATCAAGAAAATTAAAAAGAAACATGGAATTTTACACCTCTGAATTTTTGTGTATGTGTGTTGATGTTTACTTTTGCTGTGACAGAGTTTCAGTAATATAGTGATATCCAGCTAACAGTGTCCCGGGATCCCGAGGACACCAAAATTGGGAAAGGACCCCAAATTGAAATGCCAGGTGTTCCGTTGGGACACTTATATTTACAATTAAAAATAGATTAAACGGCCACATTCGTTGCAAATTGATATAATCATCTGAATAAAATATTAGAATTAGTAATCCTCTTTGCTAATTGCAACTTTTTGACCATTGGTTATACAAATAAAGCTGTCATATTCGAAATACGGAACAGGGATTTCTAATTTACAGTCGGGATACCTGGCTAAGAAGTTAGTGTCAAACCAAGGCACCCAGATAAAACACCGACCTACCACAAGTGCTGGAGTGTGTATGAACCTCGTCTGTCACAAGTGTAAAATAGTAAATCACAAGTAACATAAAATATTAAAGACTTGTCCTGAGGGTCAAGTGATTAGAGATTCCTCCTTTCCTCGAAATCATGAGGTTGTGGGTTCAATTCCAAGCTGTAAGAAAAATACTAATATATTTCCCTATTGTCTACTATGAGATATTTCAGTTGGACAAAGTCCCTATATGACTGATATACAGTAGTTGAAATATGAAACAAATCAACAAATAATCTGTCATACTTGTGCTGCTATGTATCTCTTGAGACATAATGAAAATATTGAGGGCTTGTAATTTGATGTTAAAGAGATGGGTTATAGGATGAATATGCACATGTATTGTTATATCATATTTAAGCATTACTGTAACATGTTCTAAATGTTGCTTAAATAGTACCATTGTAAAATACACTGGTATATTTAGCATTGAATGGAAAGACTTAATTAGTCCCCTACTAGTGTTATTAGTCCCCTGCCGGAGGTTTGCCCTCTGTCTGTCTGGAAATCTGGATCCCGCGATAACTTAAAAACTGTTCAAGATAATATTTTGAAAATTGATATATGAATAGATGGAAGTATGGAGATTCTGCACATCACTTTGTTGTTGTTTTTCTCAGACCAGAATTCTGGTTGCTATGGTAATGGAAAAATTATGCACCTCACCGGTAGGGGACTCATGTGTTACGTGCAACACCAGTTACTTTTTTATTCACATTTGTATTTGGCAATCATTTCCAATACCGTTTTATCAAATTTGTAACTAAATAACCCGGCAAATTGGCATTGTCTGTTCCTATGCATCATGTAAAAGTTAATATTAATGCAAGAAAATTATTTGTTCTGGACAAAAAGAACAGCAATTATCTTTTGCCGCAAATATTTTCGTTAGAAAGGTGATACAATTATTCGCAATTTATATAATACAACAATACATGTACATTATTTCAACGAGAGAGATATAGAAGTTATTATACTAAAACGAAAAAAGTAGCTCTCTGGTGCCTGCGCACAATTAACCATACAGCTCATTGGATTTTACAGCCCATATCACCGGCAACACGTGGAACGAAAGAGGATATAATTGGATTTTCTTCATTTCAGAAAGAGCTTGTTAAACTAGAGGATCGGTTCGGTACATCTTATTGATTATAGAAATATGGAAAGTCATGACTGTCTTATATATAGATAATGTTTATTGTTGATTCATAAACACAAGATATTGAGTGACAACTTGATTGTATAGTTCCGTCACAGCTATACATGTATATTGAGTCATTTTGACGATATATTGGGTGCACCTGACTTTATATGAAGCAACAATGCACTTATATAGAGCCGTTTCAACAATATACATGTATAGAGTCAATTTATATTGCTATAATGGCTCTATGTAAATGAATTGTCGCTTCATATAAAGTCATGTGGGCCCAGTTTATCGTCAAAAATGACTCAATATACAGCCGTAACGACTCTAAATAAGCACGCTGTCACTCGATATTTTGTTTATGAATCAACAATATACATAATATTCATATAAGACAGTCATGGATTTCCATAGAAATAAAATGAAATTCAGCAAATTTCAGGGTTAACGAATATGCATACAGACAACTATATACACACCTTAAAGACTTTTTGAAGGCTGCATAAGGTACTTAGCTTTTCTTTTTTCTTTTTTCTTCATTATTTGTTTTTACTCTATGATATATGTCAGTACAGTATTAAGTGGGCGTTATAGTCCAGTGGTAAAGTATGTGACTGCGGACCCGAAGGTTGGGGGATCGAACCCCTTTGGGAGCAAGGATTATTTATGTGGCAAAGTATTCGTCCAACACAGAAACCGTCAAGCGGAATACGAACAAATTGTTTAATCATTGACTCTACGTCTACGAGACATTTTATTTTTTTGCCACTGTAATTTTGAAGAAAAAAAAACTTTTGTGGTGATTTGTGCAATAATCTGGAGCATTTTTGGGGTACACGAAAGAGGGCTTGGAATGTGTTTAATCTGAGTTTAAAGTTTTTGGACCCTCATACGATTTTCCATAGTTTTTTAGGTCGTTTGAAGCTCGTGTATTAGTCGCAAGATATCTTCTGCATTCTTCGTCAGAAACTTAATTCATATATAGCATATTGATTCAAGCGCATCTGCCATCGATGAATATTGTTATAGCGGCAGACAAATAAATGCAAATTATCAATATATTGGTAAGAGCGGTAATAGTGGTAACATATTGCACAGTGTAATCCAAACATACGTGTCGCTGGATAATCATCAATGCAACCAAGATATCCGTTTTATATTGTAAGTAAAAAGAATATTTACTTAATGCTAAATTTGAAATTAAAATGAGACGTAAATGCTTTTTTGACTGACATTAATTAAATACCGCTGGGCATAATAAAGATCATGTCATGGGTACATATATGCTTGCTGCTTTTCATATTGTAGAGGACGTTGGTGGGGTACTCCTTGACAATATGTTTTTCGTTGTAGGTTTAAACTTGAGAAAAAAAAACAACAAACAAACGAAGGATACTGATTTTACAGCATACGCTAGTGAAGCATTCTGTCGGAACTGAAAAGTTTTTCTCTGGAAAAGTTCAGTGTAAAGAATTTTGAAGCATAAATTCGTTTCGATTTTATAGGTAATAATATGGGTACTAGATCTACTAAACCATTTTTTTTCAAGATTTGTTTTTCTTTTTTTATGGTAGGGTTTCGGTGGGGTGGTATTCATCGCATATTATACCATAAAGGAAATCAAAAACATTGATTATGTATATCTACGATCAAATCAGTACTACTTACGTGTGATTATATGAATAAATATATATATAGCACACACACACACACACAGAACGTGTACATATCGTATATATATATATATATATATATATATATATATATATGCTTAAGGTAAACCGTATTTGCGCAAAAAATACGTATTAAATATGTATCAAAGGGACCGTAGGATTAAAGGTAAATGTTGAGGGATAAGTGTAAGTGACCTGTCAAGCTCAGTCAGTAGAGCATTTGCCCTGAAAGCGAATGGCCCCGGTTTGCTTCCTTGTCAGGCTGAATACATACATTTCTCATCCTGATGCCATTATTGTAGTTATATATATAATACATTAGCCACGTACACAGACCTAATGTTATCTTTTCATAAACTCATTAACATTTAATCTTAAGCATTTTGTATCAAAACTTAAATTTTATTCTAGAAATTAACGTACTGTAAACTACCGTCAGATAAAAAAATTTAGAACTTGGTTTAACTAACATTATTTATAAAGCTACAAATGTGCAACAATAACAATTTCAGTATCTGGATCAGGATACGGTTCGTTGAAGATCACAATATTAAACTGGTCTAAAACAACGGATGTACCGTTAATGCATTTTGTAAACAAACGTGCAATTTTAAACGTTAGTTTCTTCCTTTAACTACAAATAAATCAAACAATTTCAAAATAAAACCCGTCTTATGTTTGATTCAATTCGACTTGATATGAACGTTCGTTTTTTTTCCGATAGAAACAAAACAAACGCTATATATCAATAGGAGTCCAGCTGTTTCCTATCGTCTTCTCTCGACAGGTAGAAAACTATCGATTGTTTATCAGCTGTTTCCAGTCGGAAAAGTGTTATTTTCAAGGTACAAAATGCATGATATCTCAGCTAATATAAATGTGTTTTTCAAAAACAAGACATATTTTGAATCGGGAACCAGTGGTCTTTCGAAATCAATAATAAAAATATACGTAAGAACTAGTTTTTAAAAGAGTTTATGGAAAAAACCGACGTTCCATAAATTCACCGACGCAGGTTTTATGTATTTAGAATTTGATGTTGAAGAAAGTCTCAATTTGTTTCGGGAAACACAGGCTTTAATTTATATTAACTTATCAAGTATAAAATTAAAGACTTCTGAAACAGAATTCTGATTAACGCCCACTATTGCTTTCTAAGCTTGTATGAGAATTAAATGTTAATTTTGATAGTTTATTATGATTATTAGGATGTGAAAAACAGATGAAGTATTTTTTTATGTAAACAAAGAAACAAATCCTAAAATGACTTATTTATATTATCATTTATTCTTATATATATATATTATATATATATATATATATATATATATATATAATGAACATGTATACGATAGGTGGTATTCAAAAGGACTTAATACACTTCGGCTAATGTAAATCCTTACTATTAAGGACAAATGTCAAATTAAAGCCACTTGGCTCCGGTCACGATGATGGCCTTTATGGCAAGTTTCTACTGCATTAGCATACAATCAGGTTCAGATAACATTTAACCCAACCATAGATCTACTAAATTCCTTTAATTTCTATTTTTCAAAATATTTTAATCATTTTGTACCTTTCATTTAAATTAATTTCTTTTACCTGTTGTAAGCTGGAAGTGGCTATATGATTGATAACGCCAGCATAAAAATGATAATAATACTAATAAACATAGTCAAACCTATCAAAGTCGGAAATTCATGGAAAGTAATTCAGTAAGATTACAGTGTTCTTCTTCATTACACAAAGTATTCTGAAATAAAAAAAATCAACGTTTCATACAATGGTGATGAAACAGTCATATCCCTTCACGTCATAGGAATCATTTGCATATTCATCACCAAATAAACAGTAATTGAGCACTAGCCGTCAAACGTTCGTTGGGGCTCTTAAGCTAGAAAAAAAGATGAACAAGCAGAGAAGACCCTGATCAGACAGCACCTTAAAAGAGCTGTTTGAGCTGGTTCTGTTCTACACGTCAAAACGCTGTCAGACAATATTATATATGTCATTAGTTAACTGTATGTGAAATGCTGGTAAATTTTAGTACATTTATATTTAACTATAACTCCAAGTCATTTAAGTATTTTTAAGCACTTGAAGGATCATGATTATGATTTAATGATGGATGGATTACCTGAAGATGATAATAGTCTTGTAACATATGACCGAGCGCTTTATTTTCTTTTTTTAGTATATAAAATATGTGTCTGTATTAAGTGGGTCAACCCATACCCAGCATGCATGGGTATATCGTGCCGATATCGGTACAATGATATCAGTTTGCGACATCGGGCCGCTAAACAGCCGATATCCCAACCTGCAGATACGGTAGTATAGATTGTATCATGAATCTAAATGTAACTATCAACAGCAGATATACATATCTTTTTGTGCAAGTGTAAATAAACAAGGATTTGCCTATATAAAATCCAATATATAGGTCTTACATCGGGCTGATATCAAAAACTACTTTCACAAGGGATGTAACTTTCCTAGGAATGTAGGTTCAAAAAGTAAATAGAAATAGGAACAACATTTTTTTATATAAATAAATAAATAGGGAAGATAAATGTGTTAAATCTTTTTAAATTTTTTATTTCATTTTGTATCAGTTGTTAAATTGAAACTATTTTAACTAAAAAATGTTTAAAAAATTCATATATTCAGCCTCGTTTTGATATTGACTGCATTCCCATGCCACCATGCTCTTTGAGTTTGAATTTTCTTCAGATGTTTGGTCATCTTAAACCGGGTAAGTCTATTTATCGTATAAACACAAATGATCATTTAAACCTGACTCTAAATGCCAATTTATTTTAATGTTTTATTCCTGCATGTTTGTTAGCACAGGGCAGTATTTTATTATGCCATGGGTTTTCGCAACAGTAACTTCGTAAAAATTGATTTTGAAATCGTAACAAAAACAGAAAACTTGTTGTGTATGATATATCGTACTACATGTTCAAATACTTATACTGATATACAATCTTGTCTTGTTTTTTTATTAGCACTGATGTTTTACTTTGTATACTCATTACAAGCCGGATGCAAGTGTTTGTATATACACGGATTGATGTTTACTATTCCTTTCACCTTGCAGACTGTCTCTGTATAGTGGACATAACTTCAAAACTGCATTGAAACGCCTACTGAAAGGAAACGTCTCAAGCAAAGTGCCAAAGAGATATATCTTCGTGGGGAAGAATGGGAAATTTGATGCTGAATAACGTTCGATACAGAAAGTTGATTTTTTTTTTTCAAACCAATTCTAAGATATTGTCAATTAAAAGAAAGTGATTTTTTAACACATCACATGTCAGCAAACATGTATTTTAAATAAATCATTGTCATAGTTAATATAGTTTCTCAGCTATTACAACTCTTATAGCTTTGTAAGCATACAATTTAAAGCAAATTAAAGCAACCAGTAATTTTAAACCAATTTACTATCTCTTTAAATGAAAATGATAATGAAAAATGTTGTCTTCTTCTTTTACAATAAATTATTAAAAGTGTTGTATTGTCAGTTTTATGGAGCTAATAAGATGTTTATATCAACCTTTTTTGTTTGTGTTCTGAACAGAATGTGGACAGAAAAGGGTATCAACAAAAACCGCCAGCACTGAAGGTGAGGATGCCTTGAAGGACTGGCTTAAGAGGGGCCAAATACCGGAAGGAGTCACATAGTAGAAGCAACATTCACTTTTGTGTCCAGAACCCTAAAGTTTTCCAGAGATAGTGGAAACAGTGGATACATCGTAATTATCTGAAAGACGATTTTGATAATTTTTCAGTGCGTTTTGTGCACCCATTTTGCGCATCCACAAAATGTCAACAAAGAGACACTAGCTCTATAGTAGAATGCTGAGTTTAATTCCAACATTCGTATGTGATATGTGCAAACAGGGGCCATACTGCAAACAAGGCCCATGTGAAGGACTATTTAATAACTAAATGGATTTTTACTGTCTGTATATCAAATATATTTTTATTTCAGATGTGTGTATATATTTTGTTCTCACCATTTATTCTTACACTTTCCACAGACACGTGCAAGGTTGATTTTTTTTAAATATTTGTTGCCTTAGAGGTCACTGGAGTCTTATTTTATTAAAGGTTTAATATCAATTATATAACTATATCATTGTTTATTTTCTCCCATGTTCTTATAAACCCTGTTGTCAATGATTTAAATCAATGTTCCAACTTATTTTCAGCAAGAAATTATCTGGTAATTTGACGCCCACTTCACAATTTCATTATGTAGCCATTTGTTAGGAAACGTATGCAGGTCCAATCAATGCATACCTATATCGGTCAGATATTGGTATATTGATATCCACCTAATATAGGCAAACTGATATTGGTCCTATGTCGGTCCTATATCGGTCCAATGTCGGCTTGATATTCAAAAGGACATCGGGCCGATATAGCATTCACTTTGCAAAAACGATGTTGCCCCGATATTGAAAACCGATATACAAAACAATATTGTTCCGATATCGGTCCGATATTCGATGCTTGCTGGGTATAGATACTTTGAATGTATAACTCAATGCACCTTTACAGTTTTTTAGCTTCGACAATCTAAGATCCGACCTTCATTATTATTCCGATTTATTCCTAGGTTAACAGTTCACAAACAGTATAACAGGCAAAGCCATGTTTTCTTGTGTGTAAACCAGATTAAACTTTGTTTATATATACTCCGTATGTTGCTACTATATTATATGTTGATATAAATTTGAGATTTTAAAATGCACGAATAAACAAACATTGGGGAAGTTCCTTTAGCCTACTTTATCATTGATACGGGGCCACTTTTGTTCAATAAATCTTTTTTTTTTTATTTCAGATAAAGAATTGAGCATGGTTAGTTATTTCAGGAAGAAAATTTTTGTGGCTGTATCCATAGCAATGGTGTTGACAATTACAAACCTTTTAAATTTGGAATCCTCTTGGTTTATCCGAGCAGTAAGTAAAAACATATTCGGGGTACCAAAAAAAATGACCGAATTACCAAGAAACCTAACTGGAGTACCGATTAATCTGACTGGGGTACCGAGAAGCCTGTCCGAGTTACCAAGAAACCTATCCGGGGTACCGAGCAAACTGTTCAAGTTACCGAACATTCTGTCCAAGTTACCGAGAAACCTGTCCGAGTTGCCTGCGGAATTGAGAGAGACTCTACAGATGGTAAGAAAGCAGAAGTACAATTATATATGTAGGAATAACAGATGCAGTGAAAGATGTGATCGTTAAATGTAATCAATCAATAATGATTTGTTAGGTAGAGCCTTACATACATTGCCAAAAAAAATCGAATACATGTATTTTCCGACTTTTGATCAGCGCGAGTTTAGTCATAGCTGATTGACTATGGGTTAAGCTTTCAAAAATATACAGGTTATATACGATTTATATGGAAGCCGAATTACAGTAATGCAACATTTTTTTCATTTAATTTATATTTATTATTTTTGGCAAGTTATTTTACTGTCGCTGTAAGAGTATTTCAGTCATACATAGGTGGTCAGATAATACAAGGTAGAGCAAGACCCCACCTGACCAGAACCACTAACCTACCGCAAGCTTCCTTACATGAACAATTTTGGGACTTGAACCCACAGCTTTAAGCGGCCAAAAGATAGTAAATCAGCGACTTTAACTACTCAGCTCCTGTATTGTATATAGGATAATTGTTTGTTTTAGTTTTAGATAATTTCACTAAGTGAACATAAAAAGTGATATTTTCACGAGTGGCGAAGCTACGAGTGAAAATATCACTTTTTATGTTCACGAATGAAATTATACATCATCTTTCACCAAAACAAACGATTTTTGATTTTATTTAATGCTTTAAATGCCAAATATTAGCTGTGTTATTCACAAAAGACGTCAAATTGGCAGGATCACCCATGTGCGTGAAATTGTTTTATGACGTCATTTTTTTTCGTCGGGTTCAAGTTCCTGATAATTTCACTGTTTTTCTGAAAATTTCACTGTTCAAAACAGTGAAATTATCAGGATATAACCCACTGTTATTTCTGGGTAATCCATCAAAAGAGCATTAAATAAAATTATATCTTTATTTCACTCAGAATCCTTACATTTTATTTTTTGTTTTTAAATGTTAATTTAAATTTAAAAAAAATCCTGTTATGAATTCATTCTCATCTAGGAGCCACTTGAGTTCCTGGAGCAATACAAAAATCCATGCTTCTCGACCAAAAACGGGACCTTGCGATGTTTGCCGTACTTCCATCTTATTGGAACCACTAAAAGTGGTACTTCAAACCTCTGCACACGGATAAGGGCCCATCCTTCCATCATCAGCAACATGCCGAAAGAGTTTCACTGGATCTCGAGAAGAATGTTTACGAGAATTCGAACAGGTATTGTTTGTTTGTTTGTTTGTTTGTTTGGTTGGTTGGTTGGTTGGTTGGTTTAACGTCCCACCGACAGTATTTTAGTTTGGAGACTTGGGACAGGAAAAATGCTGGCAAACTGACCTATCACGCTGTATACGTGGCATGATACCACACCTAATCACATTTCTCTTATATGCTGACCGCCAAGCAAGGGAACTCTACCAGTGCCATTTTTACGACTTTGGTATGTTGCGGCCGGGAATCAAACCCACGACTTCCCGCTCCCGAGGCGGACGCTCTAACCACTCGTCCACCGGGAAGTCGATCAATGTGTATTGACATGTATTTTAAACCGCAAAGGACAAAAAAAATATAAAGTGCATTTTTCATTTTCGTATTATATTCTAAAAGTGACTTCGCACAAAACATTTTACGACATTTATTTATATACGATCTGTATTTTCGTCTCTTGTTCTTTTTGAACGAAAAGGTGTTTCAGCGAAGGAGGATTTCAGTGGAGCATACAATTTCATTTGTCTGTCCTTCTTCTTCTCAGCATTATCTGCACCATTGTCGGACACCCAAGACTGTGTATCACATTTAACTGATAATTTCATGAAACTTCGTCATTTTAAAGATATTGATTGGAACTATAGCCACAAATTAAAGTATTGATTGTATCGTAGTCAATCTAGATGCGTACAAAATCGGTAAAAGCCAGTGACTATAAACACATCTTGTCCACATTAGAAATCCTCAGTACTATCACCGAGAACCGAGTTTTTTTTTAATTGCCGTATGTTATTCGATAATAGAATTCAACGTACGTCACTCAATAGTAAGTTAATTGTAAGACCGACATGCAGTTTACATTGCTTCAAATTCCACTTCTGCACAATGAGCAACCGATGACGAGCAAATGCAAGATTTGGAACATCATCTCCGCGTAGCGATAATGGGGGAATCTAAATATAGCTCGAAATGTTGCCCGATGCAGAAATGTGTGTTACCATAACTACTAGTTGCTGGTGGATATCCTATTATATTTAATTAATATAATGTTTAAGGTCTTGTTAAAAAGAGATGCGAAAATCATCATCAATGCCCGAGTCCTCCGATCAGTAAAGAGTTATGTTCCTTTGTTTTCATGTATTGACAATTTAACAAAATTTACTCTTCTTACATCAATAATTCCTCATCAAACACTGGTTGGAAATTTAGTGAAATGTCCTGTTTCTACATCATCACATGGGCACGATTCTTTCGAATTTATATTCTTGTCCGGACAATATTTAAACAACTTCTAGCTAAAATTCAGGAAATTTTACACCTAAATATTTGTTCATCCTTTTTCCCATTTAGTGAAATGTCACGTTTCTACCTTCATCACATGGGCACGATTCTTTACTCTAGACTGTGTTGTTTGTTAGAATTCATTCTGGGCCGGCACGGTTCCTGTAAAGGCTTTGATTGCTGAACTGTGTAGTGCGTTTCTCTGTGCCTGTCTTTATGTCTTTCGTCTTTTCATGAAATTGTCAATGATAATGATTATGCCAGATGTCGTTATGTTTTCCGATATTAAGCATTTAGTATTATGTTTTTTAAGGTTATCTACGGAGTGTTTTATTGTTGTAAAACATGCACTTGCCCTTTTCTTACTTTAACTTTTCCTACATGCAGTTATAACAACATTTGAGCTTAGGAACACAGGTTTTAAAACAGATTACACCATGTTGTTAGTTAAACTTTTTTGTATTGCAAGTTACCTACTAGAAATGTAGATCTTCGATTAAGTCCTCTTGTAGTTTTGGCTGAAATCACCTTCACCAACCATTACGATAACCTTTAGGTGCGGGCGCCATTTATGGGACAATCTCAAAATGCAGTATTTTCAATGCTGGTTCCCAATGTATAACTGCGTTATAAGTCGAAGACCTAAACCAACAGATTCGCTACTCAAATAAGCGTGTGTGGGGTTCTGGTCAATTTCGAAACCAAACCAATGCGTAATCTCTTTTTAAATCGATTCGTAACCGTTTTCAGGTCAATTCGTAATTACTTTCAAATCACTGGTCAATTCGTAACCATTTTACGGTCGATTGTACCTCCCACACATGTCAGATGCTATTTTGGTAGGATAAATTTATACTGTGAAAGCTAAGAAAGTACGTATTGATATAGAATCATAAATAATGCTGTCAGAGATATATTTCAGTTTGGTGTACATATTAGATCTAGATGAAACTGAGTATAATCACGTAATGGAGCCGCTGGACTTAATTTCGTGATCGCAAAATGGAGTTTTATTTCTACAATATGACAAATTCATCAATTTTAAATAATGTTCATATCATTAGAAGACATAAATATCTTGTCGATAAATATAAGTTAACAAGAGAAATTTGACGCAAGCGTCAAAATCGGCGATGACATGCGGGAAAATGATTAAATCGTTTCTATGCTCAATGTATGCAATTCGAACGAATGAAAAGACGCATTTAGGATGGTCCTCATTGTTCTATGTTCATTTGTCCACTGTAAAGGTGATTTCAGCATACTACAATACACTAATCGAAGATCAATTTTAAAAGTACTATCGAAAGTTTAATATATGTGTGTAATCTTAAACTTGTTCAAGTCAAATGTTATATACGTTACCAAATGTGTAGTCAATATAACAATCGCATAACTAAAACGTCAACACTATCAATTCGAACAATAACATCTGTCATGATTATTCATAACCATTGTATATGTCTAATTATTTCATTTACAAAGTAATCATAAGAAAGGAGAGAATGCTAAGCACTGTTCACCAATAAACCGTATCAGAACGAGATCTCCGCCGATAAAGAAAATATGTATCATGCACCTAGCATGATGCTACTTTCCAAAGGGTTTATTTGTATACAACAATAATTATTTTGGTATGTAAATTTTTTAAGACATATGTTAGATGAACTATTGATAAGCAGGTGTTAATTTTCAGCGTGCATACAGTCATATACATGACGTAAAGCGTGACTGTTATGAAGGTTTTTCCAAAAGGAATGCAATTAATTTGATGTCCACAATTAGAGAAGGATTGTAACCATTTAAAATTTTTTCGTAGCTATATGAAATGATTGATTCTTTTAACCAATCAATGTGTATGCAAATGACATGGTAATACATGTAATTGGCTGAATTTTAGGTATTTAGATATCCCAATTTAACTGGAGTTTCAGGTTGTATAGTCTACTTGAAACTGTTCTTTTCAGTTAACATAGGTACACAGTAATGAAATTACACTTCCTACAATTAAGGGATGCTGCTTTGGCAATATGATTTAAAACAACTAAATAAGAAGTAGGCATATGTCTATTTTTAGACAACAATTTCCCATAATTTATATAAGTGGACTCGGTCTACATGGGAGGTAACTACTGCGAAGGAGGTGTGCAGTTTATTTTGCGGATCTGGAAACAATAATCGGATATACGCGATCTATGATCTTTCGATTTCGCTTGATTACATACGAATTGACTTTGCTTTAAAAAAAATCAGCAAGTACATAATATTTAAAGAAGGTTTGTCGATTAGCATATTTTTAGTTTGTAAATTAAATCCGTTTTGTTATATAGTCTTCATAATACCTCCCATAATCTTGGTATTTATAAACATTTTGCTCTCGTTTCCAACTTTATAATAGTTTTGATCTGTTCTACAAGTTATTTAGCTACGCCGAATATCTTTTTTAAGATATTTCTTGTTTGGCATTGTGTTAGCCGTAAAAGTTCTACCACGGGTGTAATATGAATGGCGCTAGTGGAGAAATAAAGAATAATAATGTCCTCTGACACTCGCCGTATCTTCTCAATCAAAATGGGCCGGTGCCTAGTCTTCACGTGCAGAAATCTCTACCGGTTTAGTAACGAATGAAATGATTGATTAAATGAAGATGTTATAGTATGGTGCTAATATGTAGTATGAATGTATGAAAGTCTGTCCGAAACAGAAAGACGAAACAAGACAAATATATGTATATATATTGAAACCAAGAGACAGAGTGATCGGCATTTGTCTCAAATATTATATAAAACATTAGAATTTCGTAATGATAAAATCGATGAACAAATAACATTTTACCCAAACAAAATTACAATAGATAGATTATTTACATTTTGCTCTATTTCACTCTTTGATTTAATTTACCATTCATGATACTGGTTGCAGAATTGACTCCAATTTGTGAGAATGTTATATAATCCAAATATATTCAAATTTCGGCTTTATTTTTAAATCATCCATGCATCATAACATTTTGTTATTAGTATTTTAATACAAATATTGAACCAATCAACATTTATTAAAAGGCAACTTTCTGGCTATGTTAGTCCATTAAGGTTTGTATACAGCTGGATAGTTCAGTTGGTAGACTATTCTTCCTGTAGGCGAAATGACCCGGGTTCGTGTCCCAGTCAGGCTGCACTTTTTTCTCACCCTGTGACATTTATATTAAGTATATTCCCGAATGCATAAACATATTCTCTTCAAAAGTATTAAATTCTATTTATCGTTGTTACACTGAACTCTCGTTCTGGCGCGAACCTGTGAGAATTCGCGCAGATTATATACGATATTTCACCAAGTAGCTAATTTCTTGGTTTAAGTTTTTTGTAAGTAAAGAAGCAAACACCAGCGCGAAAAGGATATTCCCACACACACTAACAGCAATATTCATTCGGTCCGATTTTTTGACGCTTACGTCAAAAGTTTTCTTGTTGAGACTTCTTGTGAAACTCAGGGCAATGTAGTCTGTAAAGAGAAAAGAAACACAGAAATTGTTTAATGTGCTTTTTTCCATTCTGTATATACTTTATTTATCAAAAAGGATATATTTGACCCGGACAACTATTACTACATGTAGTTAAACTTAACATTTTGTGTTGTTAAAATATTTACAAATGTATGTGTTTTTAGTGTTTGTGAATGTTATAAAATTTGGTGTATTTTTAACAATATATTATATTTCGGTTTATGTGCAACTATATTGTGCACGTTATGTATAAGTTACACTTGTATATGTCTGCATCAATACGTTATACGTAATGTGAAATGTGCTCTTTGATAATTTTACATGTGGAGGTGTTTCTTTATCTCTTTTTTTTCATGAATTTTTACCGATATTCTTGTATATTTTTCGTTTGAGGTAAAACATTAGCACCAGTGACAGACTATTTCAAACTGTTCAACGGAGTCTTGCCGGAATTAATGAACGATACTGACAGTACCGGATTCCATCACAAAATATTTGGTATGTGACACAATTTCTTTAAGGCAATACATCCATCATTAATTTTGTAATCATGTTCCATCAAGTGATCGCAAGACTGTTATAGTAAATGAAAGCCTATATAGACTTTCAGCAAAAGAGACTACGTATAACTCCAAGTCAACGGATGACATTGATTATAATTTAATGATAAATGAATTCCTTAAACTATTTATTTTAAATGATGGGCAAACAAATAATACCACTTTCCCCCCCCCCCTTCGACGCTTGCTTGGTTGGACCAGTACTTTGCAACGTGGAAAGTCATTAAATATTTTCGGGATTTGTACCTTCAACCTTCGATCCGCTTCGTGGAAACTACCACTATACAATGGTGAACATTTGAAGAAAAGCATTAAAAGTATTGAATATCTGATATCGGAAATTAGGAGCTCATATACATGAATGTTAATATATTTGGAGACATTTAGCTTAAGAAATGCGCTGCGCACTTAATCTATAATAATTGTTATTCTTTAAGAAAACATGAAAAACGTTTAAACTTTTAATTTATTCAACTCAGTACACATAAACTCCGACAGTACGTAAAGCTATAGGAAACGTCAATACCCGGTACATTTCGATGATTTAATTGACTAATCAGTGACTGTAGAAAAATCTCAAACGTTTGAACTAGGTGTAAAATTATACACAAGCATGTAGATTTGGTGTGCGGGAAGTGCTCGTTGATTTACGTCTCATTTCGATATAAAAT
This sequence comes from Solen grandis, assembly GCA_021229015.1. Lineage (NCBI taxonomy): Eukaryota > Metazoa > Mollusca > Bivalvia > Adapedonta > Solenidae > Solen > Solen grandis. Next base: position 23,934,981 of record CM037793.1, read on the forward strand.
AGTCAATATAGATAATAAAAATCAAACAAATATTTGTAAATATTAAAGTTATGATGATGTTGTTATGCAACATAACGGTTATTTGTTTATCGATTATTCTTTTATGAATATCATATCACACAAAACACATATCATATGTAATACAGGTATGATATGTCACTTGTACTAACTAGCTGTTGTGGCGACGTACAGAGTATACGACTTGCATATCGAGGTCTCGAGTTCGATTCCAGCTCGGGGGTTAGGATTTTACTTGGTCTCTATTTTATTTTCTCTCTCTCTCTCTCTCACACACACACACACACAAAAAATATATATATATATATATATATATAAGAGAGAGAGAGAGAAAGAGAGGGGGGGGGGGGGGAGAGACTGAGAGCAACAACAAACTTAAGTATTGTTTACAGGTGATTGCTCGCCGTCAACAGCCTGGGAAAACTATTACTGGAAACTTACACCATCTGAGGCCAAGAAACCAGATTACGAGCCAGTGTTTACTAATGCCGATTTTATATACTTTTTACATCCAGATACGAAGATAATTGCTATTATACGGGACCCAGTGCAAAGGTATCGTTTGTGTGTTTGTTTATTTGATTTATTGTCCCGAAGTCAGTATTTCAGTCATTTGGAGACTTTGTCTACTTGAGACAGAAAAGGTTATGCCACACTGCAGCATCATGCCGTAGATATGTGGCATGATACCATACTCATATACGTACTTTCAAGGACTCTCATTAAAATTATTTATACCTATTTGATAATGCATGGCAAGATTTATCTTTCTTTTTGAGTATTTCATATTTATTTACATAATAACTTAATGTTTCAAAGATAAAAATGTTAAAATTTCTAAAGAAATAAACATTTTGTCAGTTCAAAGGGCAAACAATAAAATATTAATTATGTGGTTGTATTATTAAATTGTTAGGAATTCAAGCACATGTTTGAATCACCGTGAAGTGATTATAATTTTACATGATTTAGTCTAATGAATACAAAAATTCATAAATAAAGAAATGATGTTTTGCTCGAGTGTGTGTTTTTCTTGGGGGAGGGGGGGGGGGGCATTTCGAAAATACAGCAAGACTGCGATAATCCGAACATGACTACGGGGTGATCGAATGAACATAAGGCTTGATTTCTAGTTTATTCGTGCATTTTTCCGGAATGGTGATACAGTGACTGCCACGCGTATTTTTTTTTTCTGAAACCACATATGGCCACCCTTGAAAGGACTAAGATCAGTCAGTATATTTTCTACATTTCCAGGTTGCAATCCGGTTACTGGTTTTACAAAACTTATGCGCCTCAATCTCCACAAGGATTTGATAAATATGCAAAAGAAAATATTGCCTCTTTCGAATCATGCTTGACCCAGAAGACACTGAGGGCTTGCGTCTACGGAGAGTACGGTATTAGCTATGTAAGAAATGTCATTTTACTTAACATTAAACAAATTCGAATACATTTTCATCTTAATCTCAGGACATAAAAAGCAGCATCTCTCTCTCTCTCTCTATCTCTCTCTCTCTCTCTGTGAGTCAGTAGCTCTCATTTTTCAAGAGTACTATTTGTCGGGAACTGTATGAGTCAGGAGCTCTATTTGCCGGAACATTACTGCCAAGTGCTTTATATACTCTGTCTGTATATGCAAGGAGCTCTATGAGACGGACATATTACTAGAATGCAATGTGCCTGAAGTTCTATGTTTCATGAGCTATATGCGGTCTAACACTGTCAGTGTTATATTTTAAAAAAATCTTCAATCTAAAAGTCAACCACGAAGGGTTTGCAGTCACCGCTCCCGTTATGCGTAAAAGGGTAGCGTCGTTGCATTCTGTGCATTCCAGCTTGATAACTAAAGGCTGAACTGTGGTTGAGTAGTTGTAGTCGCTGATATGGGTTCGAGTCTTCTTTTCACTCATATCTTTATGTGGGGAAGCCTTCCAGTTGGCTTGCGGTGGGTCGGTGGTTCTACCCGGATGCCTCCGTGCAATCGGGGTCTGCCTCCACCTGTAATTAGCTGGACGACGCTATATGATTGAAATACTGTCGAAGCGACGATAAACTCAAATAGTCTAGTCTAGTCTAGTCCAATTGGCTTGCGGTGGATCGGTGATTCTGCGAAGGTGTATGGGAGGGAGTATCCGACAAAACTTTAAGTCTCAACTTCTAAGCTCTTTATTCTTATTGTAAGTTTTGTCTATCAACGACTATCAAGTCAGGACATAGCGATTTAGGTTTACTTAGGTATAAGTAAATATCGCAAGTCGGCTCTATAGAAACATAAAGCTAAAGGGAACCGAAACAAGTTTTAGGTTTCAGGATTTTTGATGTGAATGGATTATGTGATTCAAATGCTGTATTGTTGGTTTATTTTGATTTCAGTCATTTTGAACTTTGTGTACATAAGTCAATGATGCCTCACTGCGATACCACGTCGTAGACAAGTGGCATAATAACACACTAAGTAACATCATCCTGATACCAGGCCAACTAGTCCTAGAACTCCCTTTTACGCCACGCAAGGAAAATATACCAGTTCCGTTTTACCGACCGGACGCCGGACCCCCCCCCCCCCCGACAAATCCTGCGTCGAAAGCTCTAACCACTTAGCCGCGGGGTCCGTGCTCGATAAACTACATGTGAGCGGTTATGTTTACACTGCGACCTTCTAATCTCCAGATACAACCCATATAGACTTTAACTGGGATGCTTAAATAACTTAATTTGTAACCGAATTCCGTATGTTTGTACTATAAATATTTGTTTTCTTTCTTTCATTCTTTCATAATCTATCTATCTATCTATCTATCTATCTATCTATCTATCTGACTGACTGACTGACTGACTGACTGACTGTCTGTTTTTGTGGTTGTTGTTTTTATTTATTTATTTATTTATTTATTTTCAGATGCGTATTCGGCTTGGATTATATCACGTGTATCTGAGAGATTACTTGCGCGTGTTTCCGAGAAACCAAATTATGTTTATCAAGCTAGAGGACTACAGTAAACAGACAGTTTCTTACCTTAAGAAGTTGTACTCTTTCCTTGATCTCGGTGGGTATATACATATTGTTTATAACGCTCATATTTACGTTATCAAACCCGTATATTGTTTCATTATAACAAATTACATAGAGCATCGTACGATGTATTTTCGTGAACATCTGTTTTTCTTTATAGCCAAAATAAGAAAGTAATCAACAAATGATTTATTTCAAATAAATCAGTTCATTCGTTTCATCGCTGTAAACGCCAATGGTGAACACTTGTTTTCTGTGACTTCAACCTTATTATAAGCGCCGATAGTGGTGAGAAAGGGTTTTTTTCTTTATAGCCAAAAAATAATACCAATAAACCTACTGTTACATGTATACACCGGCTTTGACTAGTGTAAAAAAAACGGTCGTAACGAAAGAAAATGTTGTTTGTTTATTGGATATAAGGTCCCAATCGAGAGTATTTCGGTCATTTAGAGAGGATGTCTACTTGAGACAGATATAGAGCTGCCAAACTGCAGTATCACGCCGTAGACATGTGACATGATACCACATCCAGTCACATTAACCTGACACCGGGCAAACCAGTCCTGTAATTTACGACTTAAGTATGTATCGAACCCACGACCTCCCGCTCCCGATGAGAGGAGATACGCATATAATTTGTTTTAATGGACTGCCTACAATAAGCATATTCTCTCTCTAATATTCTCTCTCTCTCTCTCTCTCTATCTCTCTCTCATATTCTCTCTCTCTCTCTCTCTCTCTCTCTCTCTCCTAGGGTTTATAATATATACATAAATATTATGTGTATTTAAATAAAGCAAAATGAGCCATTAAACTTCAGTGACATGAGTGTGTATATTTATGGGTAAATACAACCCAATAAAGGTTCAAATATCTACCAATGAATTCGATTGACTCGCCTGCGCATTTCATTTTTTATTACAGTTTATTTTATACATGATCTCCAGCATCAGTTATTAAAACATTTCAGTTTAGTTTCGACTTCCAAAATACAATCGTCATTAACTAAAGAAAAAAAAGATACATCACAAGATGATGACAGGATACAAAGTTTGGAACTATATCTCCGAGCGTAATAAAAAAAAAGAGGGAATTGAAGTGTTTAAATATAACCCCAAAATATTGATCTGCTACCAAATAAAACACTAGTCCCATCAATGAGCTGCTCTCACTTTCGGTATTTGGTACTAGTTATCACGCCTGTGCGTAGGGTAAAGCGCCAACCCGAAAGTAGAACTATATCACTATTTACGGGTACGCAAAGTTGGACTACAAGCAACCCTGTTCAAAATCAAGTCTTAAACAATTAAAACAGGTACCCTTTATTTATATTTTCTAGATCCTCTGGATAACGAGACGCTACAAGAGATTGCCAATACAGTGCAACCAAGGAGAAAACAAGAAGACATGTTCAGCTCAACTCGTGCTTTGTTAACGGAATTTTACAGACCATATAACGAGGAGCTGGGGAAGTTGCTTGGAGAGGAATATAATTACAATATACATAAGAGTATATAAACTTTATGTGCTATTCATATTTTATTACGACTTTCCGCAACCTGCGGAAAAAGTATAGGGTTTGTTATGTTTATTACGGCTTTCCGCAAACCTGCGGAAAACGTATAGGATTTTTTATGTTTATTAGGGCTTTCTGCCTCAAGCAGAAAGACCTATTGGGTTTGTTATGGGTTTTTTTCTTATTATTATTATTATTATTATTATTCTACCTTTTTCTTCCTTTTGAGGTTCAAATTAAAACAGGTTACCGAGAAGGCAGCTGCATGAAATTTAAACAGTATGCAAGGTGACTTTGGTGTTTTTGATTACAGCAATTGTTTTCTTCATGTGATATCACGTGACGTAAGGGTTCAAAAAAGCTTACAAAGGTTGTACGTGCTCTACAGCTGTCATTTCTTGACCGATTGACTTGATTTTTTCACAGAATATATGGATTGCGATTTAGTTGTTCAGGATTATATACATTTTGCAACATTCAAAAAGACCAAGGATCTATGGCTGAACCAAGTTTCGAACTATATTACGAAGCTTTCAGATAAGCTAGAAATTTAAAATTTGGACAGAACTTGTGTCTTATCAATTTCTTACAGCTCTGAAAAGACTGACGTAGTATGACGTAAAATGACGTCGTGACGTCGTGACGCGTTAATAAATTTTTAATCCAAAATGTAGGGTTTTTAAGTCCTGCATGCCTTAACTTTTGACCGATTTGCATAAAATTTTCATTGAATGTGCAACATAGCATCTCATTTTTCTTAGTCACTTCCGTTTCCGGAAAATCGTAAAGGTCAAGGTCATACGTCAGTTATCGGTGTTTTTTTCGGCAAGGTTTATCTCAAAAACGAAAAAACAATTCTACCTGGACACTGTGGGTAAAATCTGTAGTGCTTTAAAAGACCTTTCAGGTGATATTTAATTTTTTGAAGATCGGGGTTGAATTGGTTGAGTTATGACAGAAAGACGAAAAGTGTACTTTTAACGAACTTGAATCGCTGTAGTTTCATGACCTTTGAGTCAAACATTATGATTTTTTCAGGATTAACTCTCTGAAAAGTGAAGTGATGTATACTGCAAGAATTATTTGTTTGGTCATGTGATTATGGCGTTATTTTAGCAAGAATTATTTTTTAAAAAAAATTATATAAATCGGCAAGTTAACGTATGAAGTGGTTTTTTTTTTTTTTTTTTTTTTATATCAATCACATTTTATTTATTTATCTTTTTTTAAAGGTAACTTTTTTTTTGAGTTTAACATTTTATTGTCCCCGTCACATAGGTAGCAGTGGGTCGGGGATCCATCCCACTGACTACCTTACAATAAATATTTATGCATATAATTGTTAATTAACTCCATTTTTTTATATATAGAATAGAATATATAAACAGAATATGAAAAAATATAGAAAAAAGACAAGAAAAAAAACATAAATATAGTTAATTAAATTTATCTTTAGTAGTGACGACAACATTGATTATACATACATATATTATTCACTGCAATAAATAAATATTATGCACTGAAATAAAAGAGTAAAAAAAAACATGTCTCCCTTCAAAGATATATCAAAGACATGACTGTTTTTTATTAATAGCAATACATTATAGTTTCTACCTATACAACCTATTGAATGTTTCATTCTTTCTCTTTTTTTTTTAAGTATGTTATATTTTCTACATAGATCACCGACTGTATTGTATACCACAATTTATCCTTTAAATATAATCTTTTTAGACCATATATGGTTGGTATTACATTTTTCATCTTGCTTAAGTAAATAATTTTTTTCATTTGTAAAAACACTTAATCATATTTGTCGTCTGATTCTCCAGATCCTAAAATCACAAATGATTTGTCAATGTTTATTGATGGTTCATATTCTTTATTTTAACAAAAAGTACATAAATTATTTTCTTTTATTTTCATTTTATAAAGAAGAGAATTAGTACCTAGTATTCTATGTAATATTCTTGTTTGCAACCAATGAATATAAGTATCATTAGTACATTTAAAAGTGTAAGTGTAATAACTTCCCAGTTTATGTTCGATTTGCTTAATTTTTCAATCCATTTACTTTTACTGGAAGTTATTTCAATGTTTTTGACAGCATATTGTAAACATACTTGTTCATATCAGTACAAGTAATAATAGGATTTATGTAAACATTGTTTCTAGGATTCTGAAATAGAATAACAGAACAATTATTAAGCTGTATTTTCTTTTTCTTAGTATAACTTAATATTGCACATTTTAAACTATTTAAGTGCATACAATTTATTTTTGTTTCAGTAATTTTGTTTAAGTATTCTATATAAAAAAATCCACTAACATCTATTAAATCCTTAATGAATCTGATACCTCGATTATAAAGTTTGGGTAAAAAGATAAGATTCCTACAATTAAATAAACAATCATTATAAAATAGTGGCATATGTAAAATTGATTAATATCATCAATACAAACTTTGTCCATATAGTACATATATGATGTGATGACATCTATCCAGAATTTATTTGAAATTCTTTTTTTAATAATTACACAGTATAACTTCCCATGTTAAACAGTTTATCTATATCAAACAAGGATTTTAACAATATATAACATTTACTATTATTGTCACTACAATATTTTCTCAGCCATTTTATTTTGAGACTGCGTTCATAACTGTAAATATCAATCATGTTTAAACCACCATCTTCATATTTATTTTGTAAGAATCGTGTTTTTTATCTTACTTTTCCCGTCCCATATGAAATCATAAAATATAGTGTTCAACATCTTGAGGAAGTCTGTACTTGGTGTAGGTAGACTAATAAATAATTACGTAAAGAGTGGAAGTAGAAGAGTTTTGATAACAGTATTTTTCCTATTAGGGTTAACTTCCTTTTTTTCCAGTGACTGATGTACGTTTTTACTTTTGTCAATTTAGAACTAAAGTATAAAGTTTCCATTTTAGACAAATCAACATCGAATATCAATCCTAATAATCTGAATTGTTTATCTCCCCAAGTTAATTTCCATCTTGTTTTTATTGAACGTGTACTATATTTTAAAGAACCAATCCAAACTACTTTTGTTTTATCATAATTTGCTTTTAATCCAGACAACAAAAAGAATCATTTAGTAGGTCTAAAACTGAATTTAGAGTTTTTTCTGTACCATCTAATAACAAATATGTGTCATATGCAAATTGTTAAAGTTTATATTCATTACCATCAATCTTTATTCCTTTTATATTTATGGCTACAATTTCTGCACAAAGAATAAAAATATATGACGAAATTGGATCTCCTTGTCTGCATCCTCCATTCACTTTAAAGAATTCAGACAAAAAGCCATTTATTTGAACACTTGTTTCAGTATTGTATAAAAACATGCTTATCCATTTGTGAAATGATTCACCACAGGTAACGAACGTTAAGGTTTGTTCAATGAATTTAAATGAAACTGAATCAACAGCTTTTTCAAAGTCAATTGACATTACTAAACCAGGTATATTATTATCCTCAGTGTATTTCATGACATCATACAGCAATCTTGTTGTAACCTATGTATCGACTTTTAATAAATCCTGTTTGGTCTGAAGGTATAAGTGAGCTTAAGACTTTTTTCGATCTGTTAGCTTTTGTACTAGATGCAATTTTATATAATACATTCAAAAGGGTTATTGGTCTTAATGTTTTTTTTTTTAAAAATGCTTAGATTTATTTTCTTATGCATGTAATGATACCCGTTTTAATATTTCTTGAGAAAGAATTTGATTTAAAAGCATTATTTGATACTCGACCTACAAAATGTCCAAGTTTACTCCAGAAAACCTTAAAAAAATTGAACTTAACCATCGGGTCCAGGACTTTTGTCATTTTTCATATTTCTAAGTGTATCAGATACCTCTTTATATGTTAAATATCCTTCAAGCATCTCAGCCTCATCACTATTAATTTTCCTGACATCTGCTCCTTCTATTTCATTTTGTATATTTAATTTTTTGTATTCGATTTACAACTATATAAATGTTCATAAAACGTTTGAGCTTCTTTCAAAATTTGTTTGCTATCAAATATTATTGTACTATCATCCTTTTCAATAAATGTTTATGTTTTGTTTTCATTATATATTTTTTCTAAATTACAAAAATAGCTAGTGACTTTTTCTTCCTGTTCAATCCACTGTGCTCTTAATCTAATAAGTGAATCTCTAATTTTTATGTTTCTTAATTCATTAAGCTCATTTTGTAACCATACAAGTTCGGTTTTTTTCAATGGTTAAATTTGACTCTAATTTCAGTATTTCTTCAATCAATTCATTTTCTTTATTTTTTGTTTCTTTTGTTTTTTTTTTTCTTTCCATTAATAATGTTTCTAAAAATAATTGATCATTTATCACAAATTCTATATGCTCTTTATCAATGTGTTCAATATTATCAAAATTATAAAAAGGTAAACAATACTGCTGTATAATTTCATTAATTTTGTTGTTAATACATTTGACATAGTTGATATCATATAATAAGGCATTATTGAATTTCCAGAGACCTTTTCCATAATTGACTGAAGAGAATCACATTTTCATATATATTATCGAATGATCTGATTTATAACTTATGTCAATGTCACAGTTCGTTAAGTAGGTCATCATATTATTAGTCATCAGAAGAAAAATCTAATCTTCCCTGTTGTAATAGGTTGAGTCTCCGCCATGTATATTTTTGAGATGAACTATGAAGCTCTCTAAATGGATCTATTAAATTTTTATCTGTAATGAACGATAACAATTTATTTCTTGCTATAATATTATGATTTTTTTTATTTATAATTTCTTTAGTCTATTTTGGGATTTAAAACAAGATTAAAATCTCCAACAAGAATACATGTATATGAGTCTTTTGTCTCAAAACTATCAAGCATTTTAAACAAATTTTCAAAAAACAAAGGATTATCTTTATTTGGAGCATATATATTCATCAGTACAAATTTAAAATCGTTGAATAATAATTCTAGGATTATTAAGTTACCCTTGTTAACATTTTTCTTTATTTAAAAGTTTAATACCTATTTTTTTCTAAATAAGATAGATACTCCTCTTGCATTTGATTTTCCATGACTATAATAACTACAACCATCCCATTCTGAGTAAATCATTTTCTCCATATCTTGTGTAAAATGTGTTTCTTGCAGATAGAGTATATCCACTTTTTTCTTTAAATAATTTAAATATATCCATTCTTTTATGGCTATTATTCAGACCACGGCAATTGTAAGAGAAAATATTTAGATTAGTCATTTGTTGTTGTTGTTTTTTTCATAAGAAGAAGATAATCTATGAAGAAAATCATTACTGTAGAGTAATCATATTCAGTTGTAGTAAATACAAGATTTTTTTTTTTAGTATTTAATATGATATTATGGAACAAATGCCAATGATTAAAACAAACAGACAAACAATCTCTGAGTCTTCACCTATTTACATAATACAAATTATCGTTTATCTTATGTGCATCTGCTGAAACAGACAAAGAAAGTACCTTCAAGGAAATAATAATATAAATAAATCAAAGCATGCTACATATATATTTTTAAAGTAAAAAGTAGTATAAAGTGTTTTAATTTATAAGTTGAGTACATTTATACATCATTTTGGATTTATCAATTTGAAAATAGTCTTGACGGAATATATATATACACACATACAAATATTAAAATTTTTTTAAATAATCTATAATATAAAAATTGTCATTTCTTCTGTGAAACAAACACAAGTAGACAAAAAACATGAAAAAAAAAAACAAAGGGAAAACGTACCGTTATTTTACAATTTAAACGGCTTATCTCTCTCTCTCTCTCTCTCTCTCTCTTACACATATACTGTAACACACATGTACATACATATTGTGCACTATATTTATGTTAATAATATTTTGCACCATCTAATAAAGTAAGCAGTATATATTGTTGAAACAGCTTGACATATTCATCTTTCTCTCTCTTTCTCTCTCTCCCCCCTCTCTCTTTTTCGATCTGTTTTCTCACCTCCCTCTCTCTCTCTTTCTCTCTCTCTCTCTCTCTCACACACATACAAACACATAGACATGAAATTTATTTAGTGGTATATGTCATTATAAACTATGAATATATGATTTTTAGAGGTACTTCATGTGACAAAAACAACAGTACATTACTTAAATGTAGCAAATCAGTCGCCTCAGTAAGCCTAATATACAAACATATGTAGGCATAAACATTTATATATATATATATATATATATATATATATATATATATATATATATATATAAGTCAAGCATGTTTATTTCGAATTATTTATTTTTTCCATACATCTTAATATTCCTACAAAATAGAAAACATTATGATGTAAACTATACCTGGTTTAATGTACATGTACCTGATACCTGCATCCACACACACACACACGCACACTCACACATTGACTACATTATATTTATTCTTACAACATTGTAATTGCAATCTTCATGTCTACTCACAGGGTGCTTCTCAGATCAGTACTTTGATCTGTATTCCCTGATCCTTTCAGAGACATCGTCGTAAATGTCAAATTTGATTCTTTCCCTTCTGTGGGTAAGTCCATAAACAGAGCCATTAAAGAACCAGGTACTCTCTACTTCTTCATAAGCGTATAGTCTGTTTATAAGCCTTGTATTAAGGCGTGTCACATCATTGGTCACGTTGCATCCTGCTTTCTTCATCTCCTTCCGTTTCCTCATCACTCGCGATTTCACACTTTTGTTCATGGTTTTGATTAACACTGGTCTCACATTAATGTATGAAATTGAAATTTGCACGAATGCCGTAACCTACGGTGCAAAAAGTCCTGAAAGTTTCAAGTGATTCCATCAACAAACATAGAAGATATTCATGTTTTTCGGATAAGGGCTTGTACACGAAAATCTATCAATTTGAAGTAAGAAAAGAAGACGGTTATTGGGTTGGTTACCCTTGATCCGGACGTTTCTACGCAGGAAAGAGTGCCCGTGTTGAAAGGTGAATTGCGATGTGTATTTGAGAGAATGCGGTGCATTTTAGGATGCAATTGTGTACACCAGGACCGATAAGCATATTGCCTTTGTCATTACGGCTTTCTCCAGAAGAAAGAAATGAAAGTGGCCACTGGGTTGGTTCAGCAAGATCCCATTGTTCTTTTGCAGAAAAGAGTGCCTGCGTTGAACAGTGAATTGTGATACGTTTTTGAGTAAATGAGTCGCATTTACGATGAATTAGTATAATTATACTAGAGCCAGAAAACCTATACGGATATTTTATTGCATTTGTTATCACGGCTTTCCGCAAACCTGAAGAAAATGACAAATACATGTAATTCTACCTATCGATTTTTATGTTTTCTAAAGGTTTAACGGTTTCTTTTTCCTAATCTGTAAAATAAGCAATTATATAAAGCAAATGAATTGTTGAAAGTTTCAAGACGTTTATAACGTTAATTACATAGAAATAAGAATTTTTATCATGATTTTGCTTACAACTCTGCCTTTGTTTCTATCTATTTTTGCAAATATAAATCTCAATTACTTTAAAGGTTGAAAATCATGAATTTCAAAGTTGTTTTTTTTCTTTTTTACAATTTCAAATATGTGGATCAAATTGCAATGATTATTTGTTAAGTCCTATGCTTACGAAGAAATAGATATTAAATAAAGAATAAAAAATAAACATTTAAAATCGATTGAATAACGTTACAAAAAATTATTGAGAATAGTATTATCTTAAAATTTTCCTGTTGTTTTACTGCATGATAGTGAACGGTTGCGTAATCAAATAAGATCCATATTTATGCTTTCTTAATATCTTCTTAAGAAGATAAAAAAAAAATTAAAAAAAAAGATTTAAAGCTTATTTTTGAACATAAGTATATATTTATGATAATGATGATTTACGTATTAAATTTTACATTAATATGCATCATTATTCCATTTCTTTGTATTAACTTATATATTCAATACCTTTGAAATAAACAAACGGAAAGCCGCTTCGTTTTATTTTAAACAAACGACTTCTAGTTCTTATTGTGATTAAGGGGTCAAATGTACATATATGTTTTCAAATACCTTCCCTTCGGAAATCACGGTTCAGAAGTGGCGTATATTATTACGGAACTAAAGGATGTCAGTTCCAAATCCGTTGGAGGCAATGATTTTTCATGGCCCTCCCAGACGCCAAGTACTGGTCCAACCCAGGAACTTTGGAGAAGGATGTGTAAGTTGTAATATATTGCTTGTCAATAAATAAAATGAATAAGTTAAATTGAAAAAAAAGTTTTCTTATTTCACCCACAGAACAAAAACTTTATTTGTTTTACGTCATTTGGAAAACAATTTCAAATCTCACTCGACGGTAGGACCAGTACTTAGCGCATTGGAAGGTTATAAATGATACATGCCCACGACGGGTTTTAAAATATGCACCATACTACTGGATTACTTCGCCTCTAACAAATCTATACAGTTATTGATACATGCCATGTTAACTAGAAAGCAATAAATGTTTTTAGTGATTTTGTATGTTGATGTCTTTCTAATGCCCTACCGGTGTTAACACCGGAAGGGTCTATAGGTTTGCCCTCCGTCTTTCTGTCCGTCCGTCTGTCCGAATGTCCGAAAATCTGGATCCCGCTATAACTTAAAAAAAGATAATTTTATGAAACATGGTATATGAATAAATGTCATTATTGAGATTCTGCACGTCACTTTTTTCTCAGACCAAAAAACTGGTTTCTATGGTAATGAAAAAATAATGCACCTCACCGGTAGGGGACTCGTGTGGTGTGTACAACACCAGTTACTTGTGTTTTTTTTTATTTAGATTGGAGCAGTGTTCCTCTGACGTCATTGTTTTTGTCATTGGACTGACAGTCCTTGATATCACGCCGCTGACATGATGACATACCTGTCACATTATCCTATAACACGGGATACATTGCAATACCATGCGCCAAGCAATTTTAAACTTAAACGACTTTGGTATGTCGCGGCCAGGATTTTGACCCATGACCTCCAGGTAAAGCGGTGAGCGCTTAAAACGGTATACAGATTGGCTTGCGTGTAAAGAAAATCGATTTTAATGATTGGAAAGGTGTAGATAAACAAGTTTTCTTTACGACATGAAATTGGGACGGATACCGGATGTCTCCCCATTGACCTTTCGGTAAAACAAAGATGACAGGTGTTCTCCCAAAGCTGCACCGCCCTGTATTGCTATGAAACATGTTTAGGTTTCCATACGTGTACTGGTGTTTACCCCACCATTTCTTCCCCATATCAACTGCTCGATCCGCGCATGAAAGGTAAAACTTCAATATAAAGATAAATACAATGGCGGGTTTAATGGAGGTTGACGATTGTAAGAAAGTAATATTTGCTTTACGAACGTTGAACTAAATGGAGACACGCAACTACCAGCATGGTGTAAACTTTGGGGAATTCCCCATTTTTTTTAATCATTACTTTTTTAGCAATTGGAATGTCCGTGAGGCTCGGGTTAGTCGGTGACGTAATTAAAATGCACGTGTGATTCGGATTTCATAATAACGGTCCATTTCCAGGTAGACAGAAGCAATAGGATACGTCACCGCTGTTAAAAAATCCATGTTACGCACAAGTAATGTTATGACTGATCTACTTGGTAGACAACAAATATCTGAATTTAAAACTAAATGTTTTGCATGTAAATCATTTAAACTTGTGTCTGCTCAGAGATGTTTCTGGTCAATAATTGATCATATATCCTTGCATTTAGCCATGTGATCAGTTATTTCGCGCTATCTATCAGGAAATTAACTTTAAGTTAAAATAAAGGTATCATATCATCATCATCATCATCATCATCATCATCATTATCATCACTATCATCATTATAATGATTCTTGTAGCAGTAGTAATTTTGGTAAAAATAGTTGGAGGTGGTTGTAGCAGTAATATTAGAAATAATGGTGGTGTTGGTTTTAGCATTATTAGTGGTAGCAGTAAACTCATCGGTAGTGTTATAAGCAGTAGTAGAGGATGAAGTAGTATTAAAAGAGGTACTACTACTATTTTCTGCTGCTATTACCACTTTCATTATTCTATTGCTTACCACATTCTACTAGAGCTGAGTTTCTCCCATTATTTATTTTTCAACATGTTAACAAGAACTGAACGAGTGGTCCACGAAAGCGACGAAACTTTGTGATTATACTAGTACTTGTATATCCGTTTGAGCTTTCACCTTCCCCATGCACTTGTTATTAGTATACCTGAATACTGTCGCGACGACGAAAAGCTACAAAACAACAGTAATATCTGAACAATATCCTAGGGGTAATCTGATATGTTTCGCCATCCATGGTCTGTATATCACAATCATGACGACGGGTGTTCCATTTGGAAATTCTCGCACATCTTACGGGTTAGGCCGAGGACGATTGTATATCTATCGGATTTGGCCGAGAATTGCTGAGTTGATATAAATGGCCGTGACATTACGAGCCCCTCGTAAAATATGTAACATCTAGATATGTTTTCTGAAGTAATGAGACACGTATGTTTGTTTTCAACGTACAATATCAAAACAAAACATGGAGACGAGTTTAAATGTATGCTTACACTTCTGTCAAATGTAACCTTTGCTAAGAGGCCAAGTAGCCAACCTATTATAAAAGTTAAGATTGAAGATGAAAATAAAGTGGGTGAAAAAGAGAAAACCAACACTTGATACAGTGCACCTTTATTTATCTGCCAAATGGACTCAATAGATATATAGTAAGTCGCCGATTTCCATTTAACGGTCATCTGCACTTAGCGACGATGGGGTGGTCGCTTAAATCAAGTCGGGTTTGATGTCGAGCGATTTGGTTAAAAAAATTGAGATTTTCTAAGATGTATTTTTTACTCTCTCTCTGTCTCTCTCTCTCTCTAAGAAAATGAATAAATTTAATTATAAGGGTATAATATATATATGGTATGAGAAAATCAAAAATGTATTTAATTTATTATCTAGGACGTAGGATCTCTCTTTCTCTCTCTCTCTCTCTCTCTCTCTCTCTTTAAGATAAACATACTTAAAACATTAAACGCAAAATAAAATGAAGAAAAAATAACACGAAAAATAGATAAAGAAAAAAAAGTGTCAATTAATGTCAATCCTAAAAGTTGATAATGCAGATACGTGACTGGCGTGTTTAGTCAAGCACGACACGTCCGTGAGAGGGTTACACGGCAGGACAAGGCAATGCGGATTCAAGTTTTGGAATTTTTTACTTTTCTGTTAAAACACTCTTCAGTTTTAATATCGACCGATTTACATTTTTAGTGGGAGGTTGAGCTATACAAGGTATACTGACAGTTAAGGACTTATTTCAACACTAGCGGATCTTGTAGGTAAGTTTTTACCTTAAGCATTTATCGTCTAGCATATATACATGTGTAAGCATATGCATTTGCGTGTTGTGGTTCGTATAAACAGTACTGTTCGACTATCAGACAACTGACAGGTTTTAACTAGACAAAACTGCTCAACACAAATGTTTATTGTTTTGTGGCCCACAGTATAACATGTCTTAAGCGGTCAGTCAAGTAAAATAATTAAAGCGGTTAACAGAGGTGGCCGCTAAATGAAGCTTAAACATAAATGTACAGTATAACAAAGTGCTAGCTTGGTAATGTAAATACTGGAGTCTAAATGCAGGTTGGCCGCTTAATACAGGTGGCCGCTTATACAGGCTCAACTACATACAGTGTTGTACACACGATATATGTATGTTCTTCAACATTGAAGGAAATAAAATAATAATGCTTGGGATAATGTGACTTGATGTGGTATAATGCCTCATACATCAGTCTGTTTGCAAGTAACATTTGCAAGTTATTATTTGGTTTTGTTATTATGTCTTGACAATAAAATATGCTTAACCTAAACCTCATAGAAAGGAGACACTATATTTGCCCAATGTAAACAAACTTCCTAAAAATGACAGACACGTTCAACGTCAAAATTGTTATCAATTTTCTGATTGATAATAACTCCATCGGCGGTAAATATTGGTTCTTGACCTAATTCCAGTAGTTGACGGAGATAATAAAGGTTACACTAAAAGATATCAGTTGAAAAGAAAACAATCTCTGTTTGCTTCAAACATACAAAATTGTGAGCTATCACTAGCGCATACAAACATACATACATACATACATAGTGTACTTTGAAGTGATATAAATGCAATTCACAATATATATATATTATATATTATATATATATATATATATATATATTGACAAGATTCTTCTTTCCTTGTTCATAGGTAATTGTATTCAAATTAACATAGTAATCAAAAGTTTGCTATTTACCCCAAAATCAAGTAAATGACACAATCCCCCATCCCCAATGCAGGGTACTCGGGCTCTTTTCCAATTGTCAGGGAAAAGGGTTGTATGACATCTATTTTTACCCTGTTTCAAACATATTTTAGTTGTAATAGTTATTTTCATTATATATTCACTAATGTTCTTCTTGCACCGTATAAGTTAATTTATTTTGCAAAAGGTGACATATAGGCTCGTTGGGCCGGGTGTATTTTGCATATGTACACGAAATGTGTTGATATTTAAATTTAGTACACATGTCACTATAATAAAAGATTATCTTATCTTATTTTGATCAACATTAGTTAAAATGCGTGAGTTATGCATTACGTGTGATTGTGTATGCTGATAACTCTATTATTTTCATCAAATATCAAATCTACCTGCATTTAAATTACCTTTAGGACACTCTTACGGTAATCAAAATTTTACTCCTGTATTGCACGGAGAGGGCTAGACTGTTGTTATTTCACTGTAGATAATAAGCTATGCGTATCGTGTCGAAGATCATTCAAAACGTCCCAGTTGTAAATGGGATGGGTTATTATTTCTCGCACCTGGGTCAAGTTACAATAGTTGTAAATACGCGTGTTTCAACTTCAATAATATAAACAAGACAAGGAATCGGAACTCTTTAACCATTGGTTAGTCTAAACATTGACGTCACTCGGTACTATTTTCTATGAAACCCCAGCTCTTATTCCTGACTAAAGTCACGCGTGTAAAAACCCAACTTTTAATTGACCGTCCCTGGTGGCCGAGTTGTTAAAGCGTCCGCCTCGGGTACGGGAGGTCGTGGGTTCAATCCCCGGCCGCAACATACCAAAGGCGTAACAAATGGTACTGTTACAGCTCCCTTGCTTGGCGCTCAGCATATAAGGGTAATTGCAGGACTGGTTGGCCCGGTGTCAGGATAATGTGACTGGGTATCACAGTGTGGCAGCACTATATCTGTCTCAAGTGGACATCGTCTCCAAATGACTGAAATACTGTCGGAGGGACGTTAAACCCAACAAACAATTTTTTATGAATTGTCTTAAATATTTACAATACAGGTGAACGAGGACAAGCATATGCTATATCTAATAATTTGTGGTATGCATTAGAGTTCTCGTAACTGTTTACCATGCGACAAATATAACATTTGCATAAAATTCTTAAAGATTGCGCGAGTACTGGTGTAGCTTGATAGCTACGAGTACTTAAACGCAAAAGAAATTATGCACTTTATATTTTAAGATTTTTTCTCAGAATCGTGTGATGGAATGTTGTTACGTTTAGTATCACTGTAAAGGGTGTTATTATTTGTGTGTACGAAGACATCCTTACACTACTCAATGAATTTATATGATGTGTGCAGCTTAAAATCTCTTTATTCCAAAAATATCATGGCTAATTTAGTTTATTTTTCCATCACCAAATTGGCTAAATGGATAGGGTATCGATCATACTCGTTCAAATCATGTGACAAATCTTTCTGAGCGATTTTAATTATTGCTAACACGTTTAAAACCAAGAGCCTGCTTGTTTTTAAACCTGCAAAAAGGTATTGTATACACTTACCCTCAGGTTTGACACACGCAACACTATACGATAAATGGATTGACATATAATTACAAAAAATAACTTATTTCTTCGGAGAATAAGATTTAAGTCGATCATAAACTTACGACCTTTAACAAAACTTTTTTTACTTATACATGTAGCCAATATTGGATGAAATACACTTTTTTAAAGCGGATACAAGAATCGATAACACTCCAGACGGTATAACACAAATGCAATGTTTAAAGGTTTTCTAAAAAGGTGTTTATGAGGTAACAGAACTACTTAAGTGTAAAATAAAATATTTCGAATTTGGATGCAATGAATTGAAGCATTATATATTCTCACCCGGAGTCGATGTGGATTGCGTGTGTCGTAATACCGCTTTTATGACCACGTCTGTACTCAGTTTGTATAGAAGAAGCGTGTAAATTAAAAGGGTAGTGTATATAACGACAAAATACGAATATGGATAAAATGTTAGTATAAGTAATGCTTTTATTTTTTTACATAAAAATTAAACTGTATACACGAGTTATATATCGGTCGCCTTGGGAGCGGAAGGTCGTGGACATACCAAAGTCGTAAAAAATGGTACTGGTATAACTCCTTTGCTTGGCGCTCTGCATGTAAGGTTGTAAGGACCGGTAAGCCCGACCAAGCCACATGCCTGCGGCGTGATACTGCAGTTAAACAGCACAATTTCTGTCTCATTTAGACATTGTCCCTAATTGTCTTAATACTGTCGGTGTGACTTAAATCTATATATCTATCTATCTATCTACAACCAAATGATAGAACAATATTATTAATAAGTTTCACTCAATGATAACTGCAAATTTATAATAAGCGAACATTACATGTAGTATTCAATAGTACATATACATTTGTGACCAAAGGTCAAGGTCACAAGCACTAATGTATCAGTATTTTTGTTCAATGACCTAAAAAGTTATATTCAACCTTGGTGCCTACTATGGATTATCTGCCCCTGTCACGTTCCTATTTTCGTAAGTTACGGGTTGTCGTTTTTACGGGACGCCATATTAGTTACAATGGGAAGAGTAAAAGGCTATTGTGGGTAGGCGTGGAACCCAAGCGCCGTGGATTGGCTCCGCATCAATGAGTTACCACATAAGGATGATGTTTACCAAAGGTCACGCTATTTAGCTGAAAGTCAGCTGTTTTGGCAGAAATCTGTGCGAGCACTGCTGCGTTGGAAATTAGTGCAATATCGGGCTCTCGTTCTTGCGGGATGACATGATAAAGACAGTAAACCAGTCAACTTAATTGACTTCCTAGCGGAGGTATAAAGTATTGAATTTATAATTATCATTACCTCTACTTTCATATCTTTGAGCAACTAGATAAAATGAAGCTCAGGAATTTTTTATCAGTCGTGATAAACTTGCGAGTAATTTATTACTGCGATTCTGATGGAATATAAACGCAGAAATAAATCACCCGCAAAAATAACATACGTTCGTCAAAATGTTGTTTTTTTTATTATGTTGTATGCATGACTAATTTTGCATTTCGTATTACAGAAAGCACAAGTATAACATAAATGTTGTAATTCTAAGTGCCTATATAATCTTTACTTGTTCTTTCAGTAACATGAAAGGACATGTCTTACCTGTTTTCTGGATCCTTACTTTTGGGTTGAGGTTACATGTAGCAGACTCGAAATACAGTGATGGTTTTGAATGTGAAATCTGAATAAAAATATACGACGATTTCAAAACCTTCAAAATGAACGAAATTGACCTTCCGATGAAAAGTGTGTAAGTATCCAGGTGTTTGAATATTTTGCGATATGTTATTAGACGTTATACAGTACGTATAATTTAGAAGTAAAATACAGTAGTGTAAGCTGTAACGCACGTCACACCAATGCGTCCGTGGTTCGACTCCTGGTCAAGTAGGTGAGAGACTACGATGGTCACGCGTATTGAATCCTAGAATTTCTCCGGGGTCTCCGGTTTCCTCCAACATTAATGATATTTAACACCGCCATCTCATCCATCGAGAGTATTTACATAAGTAGAAAGATCTCATTTTTCGAACTTGGTGTAAGATAAATAACTTTTCTGCTAATTTTTTTTTCTACAAAATTACACACGTACGCATGCTACAATATGTGTTCGTATAAGCTGTAAATAGGTTTCGTATATTAAATAACTTATTGCATATTCATTTTTGTGTTCTATTTACAGACTCGTTCATGTCCTCGACAATAGCCCAGAAGATTGTTCAATGAATATGACGCAAGTGAAACAAGACATACGCCTTCCAGCAACAAACACCACTCTGGGTTTTGCAATGCAATGCCTGAAACCGAAAATAATTCATATTCTAGAGGACAATGGTCAACGGCTTGGCCACGTTATTACTTCATTCCAAATAGTGAATTGCGGACTTGAAGTTCAGGATTGGAATACATTATCTGCTGCATTCGATACAAGGGTACTCTTGCTCATGGACAATTTCTTTCCTACCCATCAACCATCCAATGTCACATTCACGGGTTGCTCCGCTTTGACAAATGTTGGAACTTTTCTCTTTCAGTACATCAAAATACCAAACGAGGAAAAACGCAGTTTCTCTCACATGTTTAATTGTTCAGAAGTGTTTACATTAATGGCCGAGGTTATATTTCAAAACATGTCATGGACCAAGCTACCTAGCTAAATGATTGACATGTTTCTAAAATTGCAGTTGTTGGACTTATCTAATAATGAATTTAGCAAACCTCCAGGAATTTTTCCATGGACAAATGAGACTTTCTATCTGCCTAGGAATTTGTCCTGGACAACGTACATGGATAGTCATTATACGCGACCTTTTGAAATACAGATCCCGGCTGATACCTATCGGAGGGAGTTAAATTTAAATTTTAATAAAATCAGAAAACTGAAAAACATATCCTTTTATGGATTTCTGCACAGAATTTCGTTAAAAGGAAATGGTCTCGAAATTATTGGAAATGATACTTTTAACAAAATAGGGGGTCTAAGATTAAATAACCTGACCCAAATACACCATTGCTTTTTTCTGGATCTTGTTTCTATGCGTAAAATGAATTTGGCAAACAACAGAATACTTGTCATAGATTCAAAAGCATTTGTTCACATGGCTAACTTATCTACTCTCAATTTAAAGAATAACGAATTAACACATTTAAGCGCAGATGCGTTCCCATTAGATTCTGTTCATCTGAAAGAGCTTTATATCCAAGGCAACCCGATAACTGCTCTTCCAGAGTTTGTTTTTTGGCTCCGAATAATTGAACTGGTTAATCTAGCGTCAGCCAACATAACAATGGATGATTTCACTGCCTATCTCAAAAACATGGACAGGAACAGGGTCCTGTACAGTTTAGTAGTATCGGCAAGTACAAGTGATTTAAGTGACTTATTGGTGCGTCGTCCAACTCTAAGGAAAATGGACTTGACTTCCAGTAAGTTAGGCAACTTTTACTTAAGGAAGAATGCAAGTGAGAAAATAAAACATTTTTGAAGATTCTATTACTTTATTATGAATTTATATTGACGGATAATCCTTTTGTGTGCGACTGTAGAATTATTGAGCTCCAATCAATAGTAAACAAAATAAAATCTCTTTTAAGGATTATTACTTTTCAAAATGGATGTGTCATTCGCCGAAGGAGAGCAATGGAAGACAGCTCATGTCAGTAGAAGCAGAGGAAACTTACTGCAGTGTCGTTATAGAATATTGCCCGCTGGAATGTAAATGTTTCAAGAGAAGTGTGAATAATAATATCATTGTTGACTGTCGGGATCTATGATTAACGGAAATACACAGTACCTTACCAGAAAACGTTTCTGTAGAATTATGGTATGGCGGAAACAACATAACCAGAGTTACAACAAACACTAGTCTACTAAACGTTGTTTACTTCGATTTAGGTTTCAACAGACTTCAGGAGTTGCCAAACGAAATACTTGGAAGCATGAAACACATAAAAGCGTTGTGATTACACTTAAATCTTTTATCGTATCTACTACAAATTCTCAAGCAACTTCCATTGGAAGATGTCACAATGTCATCAAATCCTTTATTATGTGACTGCCACTCGTTGTGGTTGAAGATTTGGCTTAAAGAAAACCAATATGTTTTATCAGACTGGAATAAAGTTCATGCACCATTCACTCTGAAGACAGTGGCCATGTTTTAGTTGGTGTTTCTGACAACCAATTTGTTTGTGAAGAATCTGTATCTCCAACAAGTCAGACAGTAATTATAACAAGTACAACTCTACTGGTAATTCTACTTATTGCTTGTATCTTTGGCTATACATATAGGTAAGAATGTAAAGTGTTGATGTTTATTTACTTTGGAGTACATCCGTTTGACAAGGATGTCGAAGGCAAGGATACAGAGCACATCGACTGTGTTATTGTTCATGACGGCCGGGATACTGATTTTGTGATGCAGAGCATTGTTAAATGCTTAGAGGATGAAGAATATAATTACGTCATCTGCGATATGGAACGTGACTTTGTACTAGGATTTTCACTACAAGAAAACATTTCAAGGACCGTACAACATAGTAAAAGGATAATATTTTTATTATCTAACAACTGGAACCCGTCCTCAGAGGGTTTTGCAGTCGCATGGGACATAGCAAAAGAAAAGATCAAGGAAACAAAGTCAAATTTTGGGATCTTTGTAACACACGGAGTAAGTCCCATATCCATTGAAAATGAATCTATTCAACGTTTCATCAAGCGCGGACGTTTTATCGATTCAAGTGACAAACTCTTTTTAAAGAATGTTATGTATTATATGCCTGGTTCTGAGAGAGAAGTAAGACGTGAAATAAACACTATTACAAGTGTTCCTATGAACTTTCACAGAACAGAGATAGCAAGATGTTTCGTAAGTAATGATTCAAATGCTTCTGACACAGATAGTTAGCTGGGGCTAACACTGGTCTTAAACATGCTTTTATCTCTTATGCTGACGAGGACATTAATTACATTGTGAACAATCTCCAACCTTTGCTAGAAAAGAAAGGCTTTGATCTGATCATTCCCGACAGAGATTTCATTCTTGGCGCATCTAAAGAGAAAAATATTTTACATTCCATTCAATCAAGTCAAAAAAACTATTTTGGTTCTTTCGTCATTTCACTCCAAGGACGAATGGACTCTTTTCACGTTCAGGGCTGCATATGAGAAATCTTTAAGAGAACAATACAATCATCTGTTGGTATTGATGATAGAAGATGTTCAGCATGATTGTATTGATGAAGAGATGAAACATTACTTGCATAAATACATTTGTTTTGAAAAAAAGTGACAAGTGGTTTGAAAACAAGTTATTAAATGGAATACCTGTCTTGAAATATAAGGAACCCCTTGCTCGATTGTCGCGTGCTTTGAGTGAAGAAAATACACAAAGTGGCATTACATCTTCTGACATTAATATAAATATAGATGATGAAGTAACGAAGCTGTAGTCTTTATGTACTGGTACACCTAACGTCGTATAATTCCGCTACAATCTTCCACAACACTGGCGCATTTTTCTAGTTTCAAATGTTTCTGTGCGAATTTGGGATTCCTTAAGTAAGTATGTGATCAGTGCGAATAAACAGGGCATTTAAAAGGGCAGGCAATGTTTGTATTTCAATTTGATAGAGCAGCAATCAGTTATCGATTGGCATGTAATTCAAAGAGTGTTAGAATAATCAAAGGGTGTTTTAAAAATTGAAAACCAGATTGCTGAGGCCGGTGGCACTGTAAAATAATTATATTGAAAACTAGAAGCAGTTGGGTACTGAGAATGAATTACGACTCGTGTCATCCAAAGTAATGAATGCTATTTTGATAGTTTGTTCTATTTTTGCTGCTCATTTGTATTATCTTTCATGTTTATACACATATGTATGCTCGATGCAACTATGCAACACACACACACGAATGTGTGCATACGTGTGAATGCAAATTGAATAAACAAAATTTAAAAGTCATTTTTGCTTTATATTTTCGTTTTCAATGGACAAAATCATCATCACAGTACAATGTAATGAATATATCAGAAATGTATATATAATTCCAGAATGATGCTCAAACTTCAATTTTAAAATTTTCCAAGGCAAATGTACTAAAGATGTGTATGGCATAGTGGGTTATCATTTAGTTGTGATAAGGTAATCCATTCATCAGTTAATTGTGCTCATAGCCCATCATTTTATAGTAAGTGCAAGCCTTCATAGACTTTCAGCAAGAGAGCCTATAAGCACGGTCTTCATACTCCCTATGGTTTCGAACTTTGAAAAAAAAACCGTGCCTGATGATAAACTTAAACTGCTGCGCAAGCAAAACAAAAAAATACATGGCATCTGTCGTCCTTAGTAGGGTGTCGGTCGACCTATAAGATGTGTATATATGAGTACTCGTGATATAGAGGAGAGGACGAGTGGAGCTTTGAGATGAGAACGCGTAGTATGAACATTAAAAGATATTAAAATGAGAAAGTATGTTAAGGGCGTAATATAGATTTTCTTTTTTCTTCAAAAGAAATTTCTGATTTCCACATATTTTATGTAAAAATATGTGCTGAATGTTGGTAAGCTTAGGCGGCCCAAACGTCGTAGTGTGAACCAAGTGAAACAGGGACAGGTTGCGTGCTTTCTTTCTCGACGAGATGAACGCTATAGCATATATATATTTTTGTTGTTGTTGTCGTTTGTTTTTTGTTGTTGTTGTTGTTGTTTTTTTGTTGTTGTTTTTTTTTTTTAAAGTTGGTATGAAATATATTTCATCAGGAAGTGATAAAAAATAAGTATATTCATGAGCATAGCGCCATTTAAAATGTGAAAATAGTATCACCTGGAGATGATATTTATCCCATATTCACTCAAAACAAGTACTGACAGACCTATATCACTCACACTGTGGGGTATGGAATTTATCTCATTGATAGCACACAGTAGTTTACCAGTAAGCATAAATGATATATTATCAGTCGTTTTCAATGTCTATTTAACGTTATGACCGATGATAAATGTTCTGCATATGCCATTTACTGGCAAAACAACCCTTTAAGCGTAGTAGCGATGACATTGTTGCAGCTTACGTCCGAAAATTGCTAATACCCGAAATACTTTGCACTTTACCTTCCAGACGCAAAGTAACGTGTTTTGTAACTGCTCGTTCGTGTCCAAAATACTGCGTTGGTAAACTGTAGTAAAATAGTAAAACCTTCCATGTTGCACATCGTTACAGGGAATCAAGTCTGTCCCCAGTTTTTAATGCTGAATAGAAATTAAATTAATGATCCTGTACATCAGTCTGGCTTCTTCATCACCTAATACATTTTTAAAAAAAACAAAGACCTATCCAAAAGGGATATGAAACTGTCAGAAATAAATATGATGTTGTTGTTGTTGTTTCATGACGGAAAAAATACAGGTGAACGAGATTTGAGCGAGATCTCGCTGGAAGGCTTAATACCTTGTAGACTCCTTACAGACAGATGCATTACAGTATCACTCATAAAAGATCTGAAATCTAATGAGAGACATAAATATTTTGTTAATCGACAATAAATTGAAGAGAAAAATCCGTATATTTTATAACTGTTATCAGCAATTTTCACATCTCACGTTGTCTCGCGGTCACATTTTTAACAAGAGCTTCACTTGTCTTGCTCGATATCATAGTTGCTGATATCTGTTAGATTATTAGGTATTTGTGCAAAAGTTTACTCGGGAAGCGAATAAAAAATCAAGATGGAGAAATCTAATGAATTGGATATTTGTGCTTATGCCGACACATGTTCGTTTTTTGTGTCACCTGCTGTAAGCAGAGGTGACACATTTGGATCACTTTTCCGTCGTATGTCTGTCCGCCCTTCTTCAAGTGACGCTCCGGGTTAAGGAAATTGGGTTAGGGTTAGTTTTATGGGGTTTCGGGAGTACAATTGGCACTTGTGGGCTAATTTGTTGCTTGTGGGGTGCAAATTACGGGGTGCAAAAGGGGCCAAAGATCAAAGGAAAAATCCCACAACGTCACTTCAGTGAGAACGTCCGTTCGTCCGTCTGTCGGTCCGTCAAACTTTTTCCGTCAGGCTTCAGCAGGTGACACATGTGCTCCAGAGAAAACTTTTGTTAATCACAAGAAAATTCAGCAGTCAGATAGAAATATTCTATATGAAAATCGAACGTGAACGATAAAAAGGATCAATATAAATCACTGAATATACACAAACATCAATGCATATTCATATAAATTTTTGAATATCCATAAAAATCCGTGAATACCATTTACCAAAGTTTACCAAAGTAAATGAATGTCCATAGAAATCTATGACTACCCACATATCCGTATATATTAGTTGATATCCATATAAATTAATGACTACCCACATATTTGTATATATTAGTTGATATTTATATAAATCAATGACTACCCACATATCCGTATATATTAGTTGACATCCATATAAATCAATGACTACCCACATATCCGTATATATTAGTTGATATTCATATAAATCAGTGAATGTCCATATCTTCAGTAAAGTATTTAGTTATCGCTTGAGATCTCACCACTGTTTCTGAGAGAGGTCTTTTCGCTGTAAGTGCAGATGTATGCGGTGGCAAGGGAGGTTTCCCGGCTATACGGAATATTGTTTCAGAATTCGGCCGCCTCCTTGCAAACCTTGAGTACATTAGTTTCTGTTTTGTAAACACTGCACTTGATGAGGGACCACTTGAGCCTGCCGTCATCTTCATATCGAGATCCTTTAAATTACTGTTATCAAACAGTAATTTGGTCCGAGCGTTAAAATCTGTTTTTATACCAAACCGATTATTAATCTCTTCCCATTGTTTAGTGTCTCTTTTGAACTTGGCGTCAATATCAAATTCACCGGACTCGTCCTCTATATCAATGAGCTCGGTTGTGTTGTCAAGCGACGTGCTGTCAAAGCTCACTGGCGTAGTCCCTGTAGATGAGTATGCCTGTTTATCAAGTCCCGCATGAGTGAATGGAGTGTTTGGTCGTGATTCAAACGTTGCATTACTCTCCAAAGAGCCCATGCTATTCAGAGAACGAGTGCTCGCCCCTGAAATAGGCCTTGTGAACAGCTTAGTTTTATTGATGTCACTAACATTTGATGACTGACTATACTTAGAACTCCTTGAAGCTCGATCTGCTGACTTTTTAGTTCTTTCTCTTTTCCTCTTTCGACTTTGCCTTTCCTTTTCTAGTTCTTTATCGTGCAGACTCTTTGTAGAACCTGGTTTTAAATCAACGTTTTCTATACGTTTGTCTTCATCAAAACCAATGATATTTGTAAATTCTTCTTCATTTTTGAAAACTCCAGCATCCGACATTTCCTTGCCTTCATCGTTTGCATTTTCTATATCATACAAACCAGGTGATACAAGTGCCGTTACATCGGCATGAACAATATTCAAATTTTCCAGGTTTGTTTTAAAACTTTTAACGTTCTCTTTATTACATTTCTTCATTGGCTGAACCGGTAAAGGCGGTAGATAGTCTATGTAGTCGTTTTGTTTGTCTTTCCTTTCGGGTTTTTCATTTATTATAATAACATTTTCAACTGGTGTTTCACTTACGGGTTTTTGTTTCTCCGTTTTGGGTGTTAGAACTGACGTTGTCTGAGGTTTTCTCCTCGGCAAGAGAATATCTGTCGTTGGCATGTTTACTTTAATTGCATCTTTATCGTGAGTTTTCTCCGCTCTGTTGCGAAAAAAAAAAAGAATAAAAATTGTCGATTAAATCTTGTACATATATGATTACATATACTACACAAATCCATTTATGCTATAATTCCCTTATACACAGGCAAGACTTGATTATCAAGGTTTTTTATGTATATATTCGAAACGAAAATGAACCATAAGTACCCAAGCCTCCTTGTTAATTAAGAAAACCAGATTTGATTCAACCTTTCATTTTAGTTGAAGAAATGAATCATTAAAATAGATGAAGTGTATGGTGGCATATTACTGCCAGCCACTTAGCTTTGTCGAAGCTTTTTTCTGAAAAAAGGTGTTACATATTCAGTTATTATCTCTGACAAGTAGAACATTTCAAGTTATTCACTAAGGTATCTTAACAGGACAAAATTGTATGTTGGTGCTCACTACTGTCAACCACATATTCACTTCGGTGAATTGGATATCATTGGGGTTTTTTCCAGATACTTATGTGAAAAATATGTTTATTACCCATATAAGTTAACCGACTAATGTCGACAAAGCTAAGTGGGTAAGTGACTTGCAGAAATATGCCTCCATAGCAGTGAAATATATTACCTGTAAATAAGAAAGCGCTATGGTAATCTGCTTACAAATCGATTTTTATCGATACCCATAACATACTCGTACATAGCTGATTGAAAGGGAGTGTGGACAAGTAACCAAGCGGTATTTATATTGATATAATTATACTTTTACTATTTTCACTAAAAACACACAGGATCTTCACGTCCACTACTGAGGTTTAGGTGATAGTAAAAGACTAAAAATATATAAAGATTTTATGTATGTGTGTGTGGGGGGGGGTATTTTTATATTTCTGAAGGGTTCATTGAAAGAGTGCATGTTTGCTGTTAGAAGGGTTGTTGGTTCAAACCCCGTGAGCGGCAAGCATTCTTCACGACCTTTCCCGGTGCAATGCATTGGTCTAATCCAAGAATTGGGTTGAATATATGCTGCCAGAGCAATTCTCCCAGCCGACGTAAAAGAAAATATAGATATTAACATATATTTCTGATTTTTTTTTCTGTTTTCAAAAAGAAAAGGAAATAGAAAACTACCTCATGTGTTGAAATGAACGGCCTCAATCGAATATGTTTTGGTAAACAGATACTGAGCTCAATTCCAATAACGATACTGTGTGCTAACTTATATCTAATTTGAGCAGAAAGATATTCCATCCTTTTGTTTTATACTTACATAGTTCGTTTTTTTTTAACTAAAAACTCACATAACCTAGCTTGATATCAATTTATTCTAAAACATCGAAAGTAAGCTTTAGTTGATTTCAGCAAAAAGTACAAGTTCAGTAGACACTTTTTTGCCCAGCTATTTTTATTTCGGACTTTCGGAGTTGTACATGCAATTTCGGTCCGATGGGAATAATCGTAATTACCCATTCAAATACTACAATTCTTATAGCGATTATTATATGCGATTATCATCATTATTATTATATAGCGATTATTATTATATAGTGAGTATCATTATATAGCTATTATTATTATTTAGATATTATTTTCTGCATATAATATATCAGCGTAATATCCAGTATATCATTGAAATGTATTCTAACCCGAACTATGAAATAATCTTGATTATCAAACATAAAAAAACAGATACGACTGACTGCAATAAAGTGCATGGATACATTTCCAATAGTTCGAATGCTATCTTATTTATTGACCTGTACATATTGTGTAGTGTTTCATTTGCTAGCTAATTTTATTATTCATCATTCATGGTATACTAACATCGAACAACAAAGTTACCAAAGTTACCCGGCGGAGTCCAAATGATTATATAGCCTCTGTCCTTGTTAATCTGAAACCACAGCAATGCCTTACCTAGTCGTTAAACTTGGTATTGACATACCCCTTGCATGGCACTCAGCATAATTATAAGGTAGTTCAAGAACTAGTAGACCAGGTGTCCGGATAATGTTTCTAGGTGTGACATTATGCCATACGTCTACGGCAGTGATGCAGCAATATATCTGTCTCATTTAGACATAGTCCCCAAATAAATGGAATACAGTCGGTGGGAGGTTAAACATAAATAAACAAACAACTTAAAATCGATTATTTACACATGGCATACGTATGTTATAAATTATAAGTAGGTGTTAAAAGTGAATGTAATTTTCAGTAGGATAGTCAATTTGGTACTAAATTTATAGATTTTACGATTGGTGATTTTACATTAATTCCATATGATACTAGTATGTGCAGTGTTTCAATATTGTCTCTTCTTGAAAATAGCTCAAATTCCTCACTATATTTAAAATTAAAATTACTACACAAAACAAGATCCAATTCTTATATTCTTAAATTAACGTGACAGAAAACGTAATTTATTGTACGAAGTTTAAACCATACTATTGCTCTACGAATTGTTTAAACGTAGTTAGCGTTTAACATTTTACAAGGAAGGGCCTATGTGATATTCTATACTGTTGTTAATGACTGATGTTCCGCGTAACGTTAGATAAGCACGAGAGAGCCCATTGTTGAGTTCCAACACCTATTTTTATAATCAAGACGGAGATTTAAATATGTGACAGTTGTGACAATGGACAACAAATTTATAACTTGCATGACCTTTTTCAAATAAACGTCTTTGTTAGAACTTAAACCTTTTTATTGAATTTCTGTACCAGATGTATTGTAACTATACGCTTTAAGAAAGCATTCTCATTATTATTCATATTATGTATTATGGTAATAAATCATAATATATTAGGTTAAAATTGTTTTTGATAGTTCACTGCGAGTTGTCAAGGACAAGGTAGGACCCGGCGATGTTTTATAACAATTGAAGTCAATGTAAACGAAAGCTTATGACATTTGTGCAAGTACTTGTTACTCCTTGTAAAAGAGTTCATATACATTGTATGAATGTATAACATATATGGTTTTAAATGATTCGGTTATTGTTTCTGCAAGTCGACATGGTAATATATAGCCAATATACAGGAATTCTTCAGCTATTTACTTGATTGTATCAGAACAGTTTTTGTCTTAGATCGTTCTACAAAACATTTCATTGTAATTTGACAATGAGTTTGCCTTATTTCGTTGTCCTGTAGTGCAGTTAATCGATCTGCAATATATTATATTTTAATTGCACAATGGGCTTGTCTTAGTTCGTTC
>CM037793.1:23966472-24016472 GCA_021229015.1 Solen grandis
TATAGTATATTTTAGATTGTTCTACAATTTATACGTGTATTGTATTTTGATTGGACAACAGCTTTATCTTAGATCTGTATGTTTTGTATTTCAAATTTACTTGACAGTGTAAGGTAGCTCTACAGTATATTGTATTTTAACTAGACAGTAGTTTGTCTATGATAGCTCTGAAGTACATTGTATTTTAATTGGTCTGTATCGTGATTTAGATCTCTCTGCAAAATATAGTATTTTATAATATTTTGTCTGATGTTGTTTTACAATGTACTGTATAATGTAATATGTTTTTTTTGTTCGTTTTGCAATATATTGTATTTTAATATATTATTTTTCATTTTTATAATAATTATATGTTTTCATTGAAGTTTTATCCCAGCCTTATCATTCAAATATCAATGCATATATTCAAAACAATATTACTATAATTTTGTCAAAAAATACCCATATATCATGAATAGTTGATCATACCCATATAATTATGCATTTGAATTTTTATTTGTTTTACTGTTTTATAACTTATTTATGATTTGTGGATTATAGTGCGTTGTTTGTATGATGAGTTTTGCGAATCATTAAAAGTATTTAGTCCTTAGTAGACAATGTGCAACTCAAGACAGATATAGTAATGCTTTAGACATGTAGCAAGCATGATAACATTTCCAGTCATATTATGCTGAAGTAAGGATAACTAGTCTTAGAATTTATCATACGAATATTTACTTGTTATTAAGTAGACATATTATTGCTTAAATTAAGTTTAAATTTTATTATTGACATAAATCGGACTACAATATGCTGTATTTTAATGTTGCCGTATTTTACCATACATTTATATCTTTCTGCTGTAAATGATATTTGGGTTGACATGCAGTCTGACTTAAATCGTTCCACAATACATTGTATCTGAATTAGACATAAATCGTTCTACTATAATTGTATCTGAATTAGAATAAATGTTCTATAAAAATTACAATTCTACTATACATTGTATCTGAATTAGATATAAATAGTTCTACTATACATTGTATCTGAATTAGACATAAATCGTTCTACTACACATTGTATCTGAATTAGATATAAATCGTTCTACTATACATTGTATCTGAATTAGACATAAATTGTTCTACTATACATTGTATCTGAATTAGATATAAATCGTTCTACTATACATTGTATCTGAATTAGATATAAATCGTTCTACTATACATTGTATCTGAATTAGACATAAATCGTTCTACTACACATTGTATCTGAATTAGATATAAATCGTTCTACTATACATTGTATCTGAATTAGATATAAATCGTTCTACTATACATTGTATCTGAATTAGATATAAATCGTTCTACTATACATTGATTAAATAATAAATGTATTTAATTAGAAGACATTTGCACTGAACGAAGCTGTATATTCAGTAACGTAAACGTATAATATTTCTTCTTACATAACTAATACCCATGAAAATCAAAGAAACACAAAAATCTCTTTTTTTATTTCAATATTTTTACTGTAATTGGTTAATACGGATATTTTATCTTCTTTTTTTTTCAATGCAGTTACCTGTATTCAAAACAATATGGAAGTAACTTTGTCGAAGAATACATATTATACTTATTTAACATAACAACGCTCAAGAATGAAATTGTGTTACTCATATTTTTTTCTGTAAATAATATTGTGTCAGTTGTATGCTGGGCATTACATCCCACCGATATCAGTTTAGTCATACGGAGACCAGACCAACTTAAGACAATTATAATGCTACCGTAGACGTGAAACATTGTGACACATCCAGTCACATTATCATGATAACGGATCAATAGGTCCTAATACTACCCTATATTAACGCAAAACTGTGAGCTACTGCTTAGCCTACTATTTTAAGGACTCTTTCCAATATGTCGCAGTCGGGGATCTAACCAAAGATACGAGGACGGACATTTTAACTACATTGACATAGTAGATGGTAGTATATATTCGAATTAAATTTTCATCGAAACTCGTTTAGATACAGTTGGCACAGAAAGACTTGCTGAAAACACAAACGGGCAATGCAATGCCGTTTTCAAAAGTGTCTTTGATAATGGTGTTTATGTTCATGTTAATATTTAGGTTCGTAAGAAAGTCTGTAAACTCTAGACTCTTACTAAAGTATTTATTTCTTCAGAGATAATAACAATTTATCAAAAATGTGGGTGTTTTATTTGCTGTTACATGCTAGGTCTTGCTAAAGGAAGGGTATAATCCGATTGAGGCCGGTCACTTCTCCAGTTCTGACCTACTTTGACTACAAATGTTTTATTGCGAGGTAGACTTGTTTCTGAGAAAGGTCGTTGTGGCCTAATTTGCCTATTATAAACTAACCGATAACGACTATATGTGTCCATCTCTGTGTCAAGGTCCTCTATTGATAAGGAAGTGTCCACGGAAGTCTTGGATTTTGATTGGTTTCTTCTTCCTAGGACATGCGCAGTCTGTGGTTTCATAGTGACATTTGACACAGAGATACAGTTGTTTGCCTCCACTGTAGACATAATAATTTCATCCGGTAATGAGTCTGCTGCAGATTCAAGGTCTTCAACAAACTGCACATTCAAAGACGTTTTCACTGGTTCCGGAGTGCGGGCTTCAGTCGGAAGTGGGCGTGGCGTCGGTGGCGATGGAGGTGGAGCCGGAGGTGGAGCGCGCATGCGCAAGACCTTCGGTTTTTGAACATCTTTGGTGCTGTTTTCCTCTTTTTGAACACGAATCACGCCATTGGTTTCTGCGATTGGCGACTGAAAACTTTCCACTGTGGTTATGTTCGGTGATTCAGGTCTCCGAAGTTTAGACGTTGTTGAAAGGAGGCAGCCCATCCTAAATGACCAGAGTACCTGAGATTTTAAAAGTAAAATACATGACAAGACGATATGTGCCACCACAAGACCGTGTGAGTGTATAGCAAAATCAAATAAGTACTCATAAAATCTAATTGAAATAAAGAAATATCCGTAATAATAACTATTCTTATTTCAAAATATAATTAAATATGAAACATTTAAACAATTTATGAAAAGAAAAACAAGTGTTGGTGATTCCTAAGAAGATCATCCTTTGAATAAAAGCTAAATTTAACAAGCGACTCATAAAATGTGTCTACATTTATAAGATTCTATAAAAAAAATAAAAAAGAGTTTAGAAGAAGCTGTATATTTACAATGCAATAAATCCATTTCGTGAGATATTTTAACTGTTTTTGGAATAAGCGATGTTACAGTTTTATAAATTAAGACTTTTTTTTTTTTGTTAACTTAGAAAAGTTTTATTCAACGGTAGCCAATATTTGTTTTCATTGTTTCAGAAACGAAACATTAGCTGATATTTTTCTTAATTTGATACAATGTCAACTTTATCAGCAAAGGCCGATACAAATGTTAGAATTTAAATGAGTTTGTTCGATGGTCACATTATTACATAGGATAAATAATGTCAACATAATAATTTTGAACTTCTACCATAAATCATAGATCTATAATTAACTTACATCAAATAGAACATTAATCATTACCGCATATCAAAATGGATCTATGCTTATGGAAAGAGTTTTTTTTCTATAATTACAGAGATGCAATAATTACCTTTTTCATAATCCAAATATTAACATATTCAATTCCAAACTATGGCTATACATTCTTAATGAAGATTGATTCACACTAACTGTCAATTAAGACAACTTATACTCTCGATTCATATTGACAAATGATTCAGTCGATATCTGAGAACCCTGTATGCAGACCATAACTTTTGTTCTTTCATGTCAGCCATGACGGGTGAATTAAGAAAACTTCATTCCGGTCCATATTTTTATGCTGAGATAGACGTTAACAATAGAAGTAGGTTCTTTGCGAAACAATTGACCTCTTCAAGCATTTGACCGCAATGATAGATTGCTATTACCTTTGATCATTATCGGAGACATTCCTAGTGTTAGTTGAAAGGTTTATTTCTCTTATTATAACCATTTACGTTTTTTCTATCTTATATTTTTGCATGTTATGTATCGAATATTTACGCGGAACGCACCATTTCAGGGCAATTGAAAAAATACTGAGATCATTATTTATCTAACACATTTTATGAATCCACTAAAGGCTTATTAAAGCGACTCTCTCTCTCTCTCTCTCTCTCTCTCTCTCTCTTATTTGAGTAAGGTGTGCTTATAAAGATATTATTCGCCATATTTTTTTATATTTTTATAAATAATTATAACTTGTATCAATTCCCATGATTGTATATAAACATAGATATGTTTAAACTAGAATCGAAGTCCCCCAGAATTCCTCAGCGCTAAGTAATATTTAAAAACTTATTAGAAGAAAAAACATTTCACTATTCATGTTTTACAAAATATTCAATTAAATGACTAAATTGACAAAAAGAACTATTTAGGTAACTAATATTTGTGAAGAAATAAAATATTTGATAAGTTCTATTAGAGAAACCAGAATTATAATATTCGCCCCTGAGAATTTAAGTATTACTTAGTGCTAAGTTAGTACTAGTTAAGTGTTCTGGGGTGATTTGAGCCAGTACCATAAATAGGCATCCTTAAAATTCTGTTTTATGTAATTGTTTGATTTATTTTGGCAAGTCATAAATAGATTTTGATAATAATTATAAAAGTCTGTCATGAATTTGATACACCAAACAATTTTACAGTTAGTGTCCTACTGCATGTATTTAAATCAAAATTTGAACGCTATTTTTCATAAACGCATTTCAGGGAATTCCAATTTAATATAGAATATGATATCCCCAGTGATTGCTGTACCACGTAGCACATTCCGCAATATGGCATCCTTATCAGTCCCTGGTATTCATAA
Organism: Solen grandis; assembly: GCA_021229015.1. NCBI lineage: Eukaryota > Metazoa > Mollusca > Bivalvia > Adapedonta > Solenidae > Solen > Solen grandis. The sequence goes on from CM037793.1 coordinate 23,971,338, forward strand.
TGTCCAGCCTGTCATGGGAGCGCATGTGCGATAAGTAAATGTGAACAGTCATGTGACGGCACGCGGAAAAATAAATTCTAGTGAAGGATTTAAACCGTTCGTAACGTTATCGTCTACCTCCCTTTTTTACAATTACGGAATGTTTCAATGGGTAACCATGTGTCTGTATATGGATATTGATAGAGAAAATTCACACAGACAGTCTTAGTCAGTGATTATCTGTGAACGAGCTGTTTTGAAAGAAATATCAAGTCATGAACAGCATGGTTCGATACAGAGAAAAGATAACAAGCCCTACGTCCCGGGGTTCAATACTGTACGTATGCGGCCATTGACCCGCAAGACTACTTATGTGCACAAACGAAATCAAATCTGATGTTACCTTTGTAAGTTGAATGAACCGTAGACCTCTGTTACCAAAGGTATCCGGCTAATAGACAACAACGTGTATTATAAGTGGGTCATGTAAAGAAAACGGAAAGGTTATTATGACACAGGTTGTTCGATTTAAACAAATGAAATCACAAAGAAAGTATCTAATGCAAAAAATACAAAATCAATTTTGATATTGAGTACACGTGTACGAGTGTGCATGTTGATTGTGAAATAAACAAGTCGAATGTGTTAAAGCAAATCGTTTACAGTCGGCCGTTGACTAAGAACATAATTTTTAAATGTGTGTATTACGTCTATCAATACCCATCTAAAAACGCATTGTCTTCCAATTTAAACCACCCGTGATTGTAAAAAAAATAGATGGTTTCTCCATCTCAAACAATAGCGTGACGAACGGTATTAAGAATCATAAAAATCTATATTTAGAATTTATTTTTTCCTGTGCCGTCACATGACCGATCACATTCACTATTTGCGCATGCGCTCATTTCACAGGCTAAACTTGCAAATTCGCTTCCCGGAACTGATGAAAACACCATGTTGCAGGACGTATCATTTGGTACCGAAAGCATCTGCTTCGGGGATACCGTTTTTTATATTCATCCGATTTCCTTGACGTGGACCTTTACGAAAATAGCGTTTTCCCGTGCAATGTAACATACAGTTGCCGAGTTTATTGATCGAAAACAAAGACTTTACCAGCATAAACGAGGCAAAGTTAAAAATAAAAACCCATCGATCATCTGTGAACGAAATTCTTTAATATATTGAAACACTCTGAGTAGAAGATACTTTGTCCTTCTACCGATGGTCTGTGAACGAAATGCTTTAATATATTGAAACACGCTGAGTAGAAGATACTTTGTTTGTCTTCCTACCGATAGTTTGTGAACGAAATGCTTTAACATATTGAAATACGCTGAGTAGAGGATACTTTGTTTGTCCTTCTACCGATAGTCTGTGAACGAAATGCTTTAATATATTGAAATACACTGAGGAGAAGATACTTTGTCTTCTATTGAAATACGCTAAGTAGAAGATACTTTGTATTTCTACCGATAGTCTGTGACCGAAGTGCTTTTATATATTGAAACACGCTGGTAGAATACTTTGTCTTCCTACCGATAGTTTGTAAACGAAATGCTTTAATATATTGAAACACGCTGAATAGAAGATACTTTGTTTGTCTTTCTACCGATGGTCTGTGAACGAAATGCTTTAATGTATACATGTGTAATTGTAAACAGAGACTCTCTCTCTCTCTATCTCTCGCTCTCTCTCTCTCCCTCTGGTAAAAATATGTTTTAGTTGAGTAAAAGTGTATCCACCATGGTAGTATGCTACGCCTGACTCTTTATATGCAAAGAGTGCTGCGTGATTGCTCTTTTATCATTCTTTTCCTATTTTTTCATCTTTATTTATTTTTATATTCATCTGACCTCTATAATCTGATTATCGTTTCTTAGTTTGTAAAAACAGAATAATAATGACAAAAATAATAAAACAACGGACTTTCAATACAGTATTGAGCGGGAACGGAACCCATTTGAGCAAGAAAGGCAGGTTATAAGTGCGCCCTTGCGAACAGATTACTGACAATTCTTTCATAAGATAGTCCGGAGTCTGCAGAAAACATGCTGTATTATTTGCATGTGAATAAGGCAAAGACCTATTTAACAAAGATTTGCAATTAGTCTTAACTTCTAAAATTGTCCAATTTTTTTTTCAAATATCCCCTTTTCTACAGTAAATTGTATCTTGCAAGAGAACATTACATCACTATCAAAATGATACATTATGTATAAAAATAAGTCAAGAAATAAAAAATTTTAAAATCTATGTTAAATGTGCTGTTTTTCTACTGTGCTGGTTGAATTCAAATCATAATTTAAAACAATTTGTAAAATAAATTAAACTGAATACAATTCCTTGTAGTAGAGAAATGATATTTTTCTAAAATATTTTCCACTGGTTGTGACAGAAGTTTCTTGGCTCTGTTTAATATATTTCGTTACAGGTTCGGCGATGTTTTCCATCGGTTTTGGCAAAATTGAGTAACTTAGCTATACATATCAATGTGTGAATAGATCGTACAAATACCGTATCTTACGTGAACATCTTATAACAATCTAACCATAAATATAGTCAGGATACTAAATATTTAAAAAAAAATGTATTATATTTGAATATTGCGATGTTTTTGTTGCTGATGTGTGTGTGTGTGTGTGTGTGTGTGTGTGGTTTGTACTGGCCTTATTGTTTCCACTGAAATAAAACCTTAAGCATTTAGAAATGCCTAAATGTATATTATGATATACTGTAAAATCATTAATTTTCGTTGACATTAAATTTCGTTGATTATGTACCTAAGGGAATTTCGTGAGTATATTTACACTTGGAAACACGAGGTCTATATAAGAGACACGTTTTCGTGGGGATTAATATTAGTGGATAAAACCCTCCACGAAATCGACGAAAATTAGTGTCCCACGAAAATTAATGATATCACAGTCAGCTCTATATATGTTACTTTTTGCAGTCGAAAGCTTCTACACATGGAATTTAGATTGACAAGACTGATAAGTCCGCTTAAAATATCACCCAAACTTTCTACAGCATTACTGGTGAATCAAAAGAATATATACTCGTAGCATTGCATTTTTGCAGTGAATGCCTTCTAAAAAAATAATAAGATAAAACTATGAGCTGCGATAAATATTTATCTGGACAGGTATAACTGCATTTTTTAACTCTCTGCGTATCATATACATGTATATTGAACATATAGATCAAGGGAAATAACTCGTATATCTAGTTAAGACTGCCTGTTTTAATAGGTTTCGTTGATTTCGTTAAAAATAAAATTAACACATACGTTCATATTTATACTAATATATTTTTATTTGTGCTGTAGAACATTCTGCCTGTGGCATTAACCTAAACCCTAATTTTGTTTTCATTTCTTTTCTAGGTGTATACGCAGCGTCATCAAAGTTTCCAGGAACTTAATGTGTTACATTAATGCCTTACGAATGTAATATATTATACCAAGTCAAAGGACCATTTCCCTCGATAACTTTATTCTAGACAATTCTTCACACTCCTGATGCTGGGCCTGGAACTGTCCGTATACACGGAGCTATACAAGTACCAAGTTAATTACTCTGACAGGATGCGATCGGGGATCAAACATCCGACCTCCTGGACGCGTTTATCTCTCTTGCATACTAAAGCAAAATGCATACAGATGAATTATTTTGAAAATTTCAAAACATTAACTAAATATATGATTAAGTCAAAGTCATTTTCAAGATATTGAAGGATTTGTATTTGTCAAGACAGCCAATTCTCTCTCTCTCTCTCTCTCTCCCACCCTCTCTCCTCTCTCTCTCTTCTCTCTCTCTCTTATTATTATTATTACTTTTTTAATATTTATTGTTTAAAAAACTAGACACGTGTATTATCATTAATCATTCGAGAATGTATAACGGTATACATACTTTTTTAACATTTAATTAAACGATCATTTATTCTATATTTATACTCATCTTGGAGAACTAATTGTGTTTTCTTGCGATATATTTACATATGTTAGACGTGTATTGTAGACACAAATCAATTCTTTTGTATTCAATGTTTGTTTTACAGAAAAATGTCATTTAATTCACACAAAATAATCTTTGTTGTGTATTCCTATAGTTTCTTTGGTATTGTTTATTTAGTTTTTGATCGATTTGCTGACTTGAATAAAACTAAAAGCATTAAAAAGACATTAATGGTCATAACAGATACAGATGTTTCATTTTAACTGAATGATGCATTAAATACATTTGTTTCTATTTCAGTGAAATTTATACGTTCATGTTACATCAAATCTGAGACAATCTTAAAGTCACAAACCACCAGCAACGGAAATGCACTCGGCAAAACTCAACAAAGTGTGCAGGAACTTACCTGGCCCTTTTCACGCTTATAACTCTAGACTAGTACTTCCATATTGTTCTTTGGTATAGTTTGTCCCGTGCCCTGGGCCGAGTCCAGTTATACAGATTCATCATAAACGCATCAAATCTTCATATAATTATAACACACTTGAAATATAAAGCAATCGGACTTAAATATTGTTAGAAATAAAACTCTGCTTTCAGAACGTGTACATGTAATTTCACTATTACAATATATTCGTTTATTCAATACACGTAACAAAATTAAGAGTAGCGTTGTAAACAAAGGGTTGAAAATAAACACAATACAGATCCAGCTCTTCTTTGTTCTTATCTAATAACCTTGGGTAGTCTTACAAATAAGAATTCGGTTACACTTTCGAATGATCTTACAAGCATGGTATACATTCAATGAATAAAAACAATGGCGACGTCACGGTTTCAGTTTTTCGGCGAAAATCGATCTCTTCTGCTATAACTATGAAAAGTGAATGTTTCCAATTGTGGCAGTTAGGAAGGAATTCATTTTATTTCTGGGTAAAATATAGTTACTCTTATATGTTTTAGCATAATTAAATGTAAGTGTGAAAGATCTGGAAAAAAAAAGTCTGCTGCCTAAAAATGTGCTGGTGAACACATTTCGAAATCCGAAGTCCGCATTTATACACGGAGGTAAGGTGTTGTTTTACTTTATATAGTGAAGTTATTTTATTTTAGTTTTATTCCATGTAAAAGTGAAAAGCATAAAAAATAGATATTTTTCTATTCATAAATTCATCTGAATAAAGGAATGTATAGAAATGCACGTATTTCAAGATTGTTTCTTTAAATTTATCATTTATAAATCATCTGATATATTTACGATTTATTACATAAAAGAAATGCGATCAAAGTTTTCAGCAGAGATACACTGTCGTTCTGATGAAGCATATATTCATAGCATTTCTTTTTAATCTTTTACGTAAAGAAATTTGTTAATACATCAAATGTTGTTTTTGTTTTCTTATCAGTTGATTTGATAAAGATAGTAAATCATTTTATTTATTCTGCGTGTGTGTATAGTCTCCGTCAACTTCGACGAAAATTTATATTATATTAAAAATTTAATAATATATTAACTGAACCGGTCCGAAATTTGCTACACGTTTTGCCTTGTTTTTATATTTACCATCAAAATTGATTGGAAACTCTCTCAGAGTGACACCTTACCCATTGTGTCAACACAATGTGTCAACACCGGTCAAGCTAGTGACGTCACAGTTTCTATTTATAGATTGACACCTTACCTTCATTGACAAACTCATTTCTGCTCTGTAATACGCGTTCTTACCTTAAAATGCATGCAATATAGTTTGAGATTTGATGGCCAATAATATAGGGTAGATGTTATGTTATTTAGCCCCTACCCGCTGTGGGTTCGATTCCAGGACAGAAATAAAATGATGTTGCTGATTAGTTTTAATGTGTTATACCCGAACATTGTTCTCGTTTTTTGGACGGGCTTTTCAACGAAAACTTCCGTCCTTAAAATTGATGATATCTGGGCGGTGTTGTGCGTCAGCTCAGGTTGACCTTTAAATCTGCTATAACCTCTATGTCCTTCATTGGATTCCTTCAATTTTTGGACAGTTGTTTAAGTGAATGGGCCTTTTTATTATGCAGTTGACCTTGTGGTCTTGACCTTTGATCTACTTTTAATATAAAAAAAAGTGATATACCTATAAATTGTTTACATGTTATTCCCAGTGTAACAGACAGGAGAGATGTGGTGTTGCTCCACGGTTGACGTGTACGTCAGTAATACCAGCGGGGAAGACAGCAAGGACGTGTCGGGATGTTTCGTGGGAGCATGTACCGGGGGTAGGCTGAAGCGGAAGATAACGCCCAAAACGGCCCCACCCAAAGAGAAGAAAAAGCACATCGTACCATCTCCGTACATGTTCTTACATGTGGATGAGCATGTTAAAAAGGTTGGTCTACTTAGTTGTCATTAAACATAATGTATTTCAAGTTTTGATTCATCGTCGGCTACCGGCCACGACATACCAAAGTCATAACATTGTAAAAATGGTATTGCTAAAGATCTTTACACCGGGGTATGGCAAGATTCGGTATATTCGCTGATTTATGCTGACCAATCAGTGACTGAGGGAAAATCTTAAATGTTTGTTTATTTACCATTGAACAATGTGCTAAATTATACACCTGTATGTAGATTAGGTGCTCGGGGAGTGCTCGTTGATTTACGTAGGTTTACGTCTCTTACCGGAGTGCTTGGCGCTCATCATTAAGGGTAGTTCAAGAACTGGTTGGCCCGGTGTCAGGATAATGTGACCAGATGTGGTAAATGTCTACGGCGTGATCCAGCAGTGTGACAGCAAAATATTTCTCTCTAAAGTAGACAAAGTCTCCAAATAATTTAAATACTGTCGATGAAACGTTAAACCCAATAAACAAACATTTCCAAGACTGAATGACACGCCTCATTGAGAGAAACTGGTAATTTACTTTTGCAAAGAACCTGAAGGTTGTTGGTTCGAGCAATATTCTGACCTTCTCAAGCAATCCTAAGAAACCATAATATAGATTTATATAGTATATATAGTATAAGTTGTAAGAGCTTGTTTCTAAATCGAATAAAAGAAACTTTGTTTTCCAATGTTTGGCATACCGTGTCACATACGCCTATTCCAAGACTCCAGTTAAAATGTTCTCCTTTTGTCATGCTTAATTCGTGTAACAGTTGAATTTGGTTTCCCATTTTAATATGTATGTTTTGATGTCCTTCTAGAAAGGAAATACTACAACAAACTGAAATATTTTGAAGACAAATTTTACATATTGTCAACACTAAAAACAGAATGTTTGTTACAGACGCCTGCCGAATGCGCGAAAAATGTTCGCAGTTTGAGCGGTTACCTGGTGATCCCATGCCGGTCTGACCTGGAAAAGTGTCGGTCGTTCTACTTTTGGATTTGCCACAATATCAAGTAAGCCAGACAGATGGTCAAAACATATGATGTTGTTTATCAAGTAAGCCAGATATATGGTCAAAACATAAGATGTTGTATATCAAGTAAGCCAGACAGATGGTCAAAACATATGATGTTGTTTATCAAGTAAGCCAGACAGATTGTCAAAACATAAGATGATGTATATCAAGTAAGTCAGACAGATGGTCAAAACATAAGATGTTGTATATAAAGTAAGCCAGACAGATGGTCAAAACATATGATGTTGTTTATCAAGTAAGCCAGACAGATTGTCAAAACATAAGATGATGTATATCAAGTAAGTCAGACAGATGGTCAAAACATATGATGTTGTATATAAAGTAAGCCAGACAGATGGTCAAAACATATGATGTTGTATATCAAGTAAGCCAGACAGATGGTCAAAACATATGATGTTGTATATCAAGTAAGCCAGATAAATGGTCAAAACATATGATGTTGTACATCAAATGCCAGATAAATGGTCAAAACATAAGATGTTGTATATCAAGTTAGCCAGATATATGGTCAAAACATATGATGTTGTACATCAAATGCCAGATAATTGGTCAAAACATATGATGTTGTACATCAAATGCCAGATATATGGTCAATACATATGATGTTGTACATCAAATGCCAGATAAATGGTCAAAACATAAGATGTTGTATATCAAGTTAGCCAGATATATGGTCAAAACATATGATGTTGTACATCAAATGCCAGATAATGGTCAAAACATATGATGTTGTACATCAAATGCCAGATATATGGTCAAAACATATGATGTTGTACATCAAATGCCAGATATATGGTCAAAACATATGATGTTGTACATCAAATGCCAGACAGATGGTCAAAACATATGATGTTGTACATCAAATGCCAGATAAATGGTCAAAACATATGATGTTGTATATAAAGTAAGCCAGACAGATGGTCAAAACATATGATGTTGTTTATCAAGTAAGCCAGATAGATGGTCAAAACATAAGATGTTGTATATCAAGTAAGCCAGATATATGGTCAAAACATATGATGTTGTACATCAATTGCCAGATAATTGGTCAAAACATATGATGTACATCAAATGCCAGATATATGGTCAATACATATGATGTTGTACATCAAATGCCAGATAAATGGTCAAAACATAAGATGTTGTATATCGAGTTAGCCAGATATATGGTCAAAACATATGATGTTGTACATCAAATGCCAGACAGATGGTCAAAACATATGATGTTGTACATCAAATGCCAGATAAATGGTCAAAACATATGATGTTGTATATCAAGTTAGCCAGATATATGGTCAAAACATATGATGTTGTACATCAAATGCCAGATAAATGGTCAAAACATAAGATGTTGTATATCAAGTTAGCCAGATATATGGTCAAAACATATGATGTTGTACATCAAATGCCAGATAAATGGTCAAAACATAATATGTTGTTTATCACAATGTTATAAACATACATCAAATATAAAACCGGACTTCCATTACCATGCAATGACATATTATGTCCACTGGTTACGCTTCTGTTTTCACAAACTTATCAACTGCAGATTTTTCACAACTCAAAATGTTCTTTTATTTTTTAAATTAATCATATATACGCTCTTATTTACGACAGAATGAAGCCTTCCATTTCGCAAATGTTTTTAAGTTGTGATAAAACAAAGTTCGATATGGTTTAGAAGAGGATGTTTTTGAAACGAATAGAAGAGACACATTAAGCAGTTTGTTTGATGGTAATAAATATTCTTACATGCATAATTTACATCGATATCGTTCTTCCCCAGTTTCGACCGTAACTACGCCTACCCACGGCGGGAGAGCCCAATAGATCCCAATACTGTGTTACGTCACGGCACGGCATCTAGTTCAGAGGGCTTCACCAACCTCTTTTCCGCCCTGTGCAGGTTTGTGTTTTCTTTGTGTTTCATTCATTTATAACAAACGGATTATCGAGAAAAGCTAGTCTCAGAAAAAAAAACGAACAATTTAAACCGGCATAATTTTGACAGGCAAAAATAAGATACGAATCCTTCTCTTCTTAATAAAGTTTGAATTCAAAGCCACATTCAGAGGATATTGTTCAGAATTTTGACAAGTTTTAATGTTGAATGCTCCTATCCAGAACGTCCATAAAAATCCTGAATGGGTGACTACGCATAAAACTCCTTGATTCCCCTCCTCTAAGATTTGTTCAGGTCTTATTCTGTAATCATAATCGTAGACTTGTGTTTTAGACGTACAACACCACCTTTTGTGACTTAGGTATGATTTCAAAAACGTTTCTACATCTTTAAATCAAGTGAACGTTGTTACCTTTTTTCCCGATAGATCTGTGTCCATTCCTGTGAAGAAGCTCAAGGGTTATGTCAAAGATTCCCGTTTTGACCCCGCGGAACCTTTCTCTCAACTAGACGAGCCTGAGCATTCGTGGAACGCTGTCTACGTTGGCCATGACTGGCGGTTCGTCGACTGCGCGTGGGGCACTGGTTTTGAGGACGAGGATGGTATATTTCACAGGCGGTACGAGGAGTTCTGGTTCATGACAGATCCAGAAAACTTCATCAACGACCATTTTCCGTATTTACGGAATGACCCGATGTCCAGCGAAATGTGGCAGCTGTTGAAGCGACCAATCACACTGGAGGAATACAATAAAACAGTGAAGACCGAAGCCGTAACGAAGGACTGGGGCGTGGAATTTTCCCATCGAGAGCCAATCATAGTCTTCCGCAAAGAGCTTCACATAATAGTCAAAACCACAATTGTACCAATCATGCAAATAACGGCTACTTTAGATACGGCGGACAAAGTCAACATGGATGCCTACGTGGCCACGTTTCGCGATTCCGAAGACCATTACAAGATTCTTGTAAGGCCACCATCTTGCGGGGTCTACATTTTGAAACTGGCGGGCAAGAGAGAAGGGGACAGTACCCATAACACCCCAGGACTGGTGAAATACATTCTCAAATGCACAGATATCAATAATTTAGTTAAGAACTTCCCCTTTTCATATACAGCCGCGCAGACTTTTCAAGTATGCGTCTTGGAACCAACCTATCGCGACCTAGAACCAAACACGCCCGTGCGCTTCCGGGTGGCGTCCCCGTTCCTTGGCCACGTGTATGTTGAGGATGTCCAGTTGGAGAAAGTGGACGACTATACCTGGGACGGAGAAATTATGACCCCTAAGAAGAGTGGGCAATATCTGACATTATTCGGAACGTCGAACGACGGGGGAGAACATCGCAAAAGACAGCAGCTCTATAAATTCAACATCTTATAATCAACTGCCAAGAAATTTAGTTGTGTTTCTAATGATCAAATCGTTGCCGCATAAAATCGTTCGTACTAACTAGTTGCTCGCATTATTGAGTTGATCGTAATGTGAGATTTTACTGCATATAATATATATCAATTGGCCCATCTACTACCCCGTTAGTAAGACGGAAAACTTACCTGAAAACATCTATAAAAAAAATCAAGGACCATTTTTGTTCAACGTAAATTGTGATCTAAATTATAAAAGAATAAATTTATTTTGAACGGACAGAAACAAAACGGCTACCCTGGCGAAGTTATGCATATAGGCTGTGCTGTTTGCTTTATGAAGTTTTTGTCTTTCTTTGAATAGTTTTATAAAATTAAAGTTTTAAGTATGTCTTTCGTTCCTTTTTATGTCAGACAGTGTACAAACATCTACATACAATCTATCGAAATCAGCTTAAGGTAATCCATCCACCATTAAATTATAATCATGGTCCTTCAAATGCTTAAAAATACTTCAGTGCTGATGCGAGCATCCAGTGACTTGGAAAGTGTCCTGAATATTCATAGATTACATAATATTGCACAACAGTACACGCTATAATTTCACATATATAAAACTTTAAACATATACTACGTTCTTTACTAAATACGAGGATCAATATTATCTAGATTCTGTAAAATAATCATAAATAACAAAAAATAAAATACCCGATATTTCGTTAAGATTCAGATCCAATTTCCAGTTAAGAAACTCCTCCATTCACTTTGCCATTTCACATAATGAAGACACAAGTTCATAAATGATAAAACGTCCGAATTTTTTGGACATGTGTGTAACTGCTCACCGCAAAAAAAAAAAAAATGAATAGAAAACATAATTATCAAATTATCACGTTCATTCAAATCTAGCACATACGTATACCGCGCTGGTTCTAATTATCTCTGGGTAATTATAGCACTTTGTGTGTGTATATATACAAGATACAAGATACAAAGCTTTATTTTTCGACGTGTACAATGTACATAGTCAATATAAATAAAATAACCACATAATCCATTTGGTCACATACAATAAAGACAATTTCTTGTCATAGAGGATGAACCACATAATAGGTAAGCACACACACCCACACACACACACGCACACACACAAAATATGCATATATTTTAGTTGTTGTTTTTCTTCCTTTTTTCTTTTTTTCAAAAAATATTTTTATGGCTTATAATTACAGATTTGTGATAATCTACAAGTAATCACAAAGATTAACTTGTTATTTAAGATATATGTAGTAATAATGAACTGAACAAAATTGTTCCCTTAAATGCATGTTAGCAAAATTGTATGTACCATGGAGGTTCCCTTGTCAAGAAAACAAGGAAATTATACGACAGAATTAAATAAAATTCATATCAACAAATTATTAAAATATATATATATATATATATATATAAGAAACTATAGTAATTTTCAAAATATGAAATATATTACATAAAAAAATAATTATAGTAGTAATAATATAGTAAATTTCAAAGGTATATCCGATAAATGCACCCTGGATTACCTCCCTTACCGAAACGAAACGTAAGGGGAAGTTTAAAGGGTTGTGCAAAACGTAATTCAAAAAGATATACACATATACACAATTGTCGTATATTGGTAGCATATCCATTATAAAACAGCATTGGAATGTAATTAATTTAGACCAATACAAACACTATACAATGACATAAGAAATGTTAAGCTAATTTAATATGCTATATATGGCTGTACTAAAATACACCACAAACTTTATATTAAATAAATATAATAATACCTATATATCAGTTAGCCACATTATTTAGTAAACTATTTCTAATTTCCGTTGCTTTCTGCACATATAAAGCTAATTTAGTAAGTGTTGTTTTATTCTTTGATTTTAATAATAACATAAATTTATACATACTAGGTTTATTATAGAAATATTTATTTATGAAACCTTTTCTTAAGTTTTCATAACACGAACATTTTAAAATAAAATGGTATTCTTCTTCTATATCTAAAGTATTGCAGCATTGACAGTATCTTTCATTTCTAGGAATTCTATTTTGCCCATACCTACCCGTTTGTATTCTTAAACTATGACCTGAAATTCTTAATTTTGTAATACTAAATCTAGGACTTTGTGGTAAAATATTTAAAATAATCTTCATATTCAAAGATACTTTTACAATTATTATAAAGATCAAGTACACCACTCGATTCTTTTTCTGAATGCCAACTTTGTATAAAATTATCAATAACTCTTTGCTTGAAAATAGGTAAAAAACATTTTAAATCATATAATTCCGGATGATTCCAAACATCAACAAAACCATAATTACACAACAATATTTTTACCTTTTTAGCCCAGTTATCTAAACCTATATTACAATCACTAAGTGATTGCTCATAAACTTGTTTAATAATTATATTGTCTGTATTTAAAATCTTAAACCAATATTTGATAATTCTTAAATATCTTGCCACATACAAAGGGTATCTACCTAATTCACCATTTTTAAAATTTAAAAATTTTAAATGTAACCTTTCAATATCTTTATGTTTTTCAAAACCACATATTTCTGATGAATAATTTAAGATAGACCCAACAAATGAATCAAAAAGCTGACAAGCTAACTTAGGTTTTAATTGGTATTTTTTACAATTTAATTTAAGAAATTTTAAAGCTTTTAAAGCTTTCCCCACTAAATGTTTTTGATGCAATGTAAAATTCCCATTATAACTTATAACTGTTCCCAAATAATTAAAATATCTACAATAATATAAGTCGAGAATAGACTGCAACTCCTGTGCTGTTTTTCCAAATACAACCATATCATCTGCAAATAATAACAAAATTAACACTAAATCATGAATTTGAATACCAGAATCTGCATTTTCCTGTAAATAAAGTTCAAGATCTTCAACAAAAAGAGAAAAAAGTATCGGTGACATAATCTCGCCTTGTCTCAAGCCTATGGAGTATTCAAAGTAATCAGAGTAATTATTACAATTTCTAACACAAGATTTAATTTTCTGATACATATCTTTAATAATCCGCAACATTTTACCTTGTACACCAAGCTTGAATAATTTAAACCATAATCCATTTCTATAAATAGTATCAAAACATTTACACATATCAATATAACAACAATATAATTTTTTATTATTATTTAGGTAATTTTGAACAACATTTGATAAAACAAATAAAGCATCGACTGTAGAACGACCTTTTCTAAACCCAAACTGAGCATCAGATATTATATTATTATTCTCACTCTATTATTCTATATATATATATAGCACTTTGTATGTGTATATATTGTATGTGTATATATTGCCGATAAAAGAAAACAATAACAGAAAAAATAACAATAGCAAAAAATGCCCTTTTATACATTACTTACGCTTTACTTCGGTAATAATTTGTGTCGGCATTGTCATTTTAAAGGTGAACGTCAAATAAAATTTTACTTTTTCTAAAACCTTTCCTATTTTATCCATTTTCACAAAGGAAGCCACGAACATACTTTTTTTGCGAAAAAAATCCCTTGAAGCATGTTTAATGCCGATTTTGTTAGCTGCTGGGCACTATTTACATTTTAGGGTCACGTGACCCCTATGTCCTCATCGATAGATCAAATGTCATGTATTTAATCATAAATCATATTTAAAACGTTTTAATCAAACACTTCATATTTGTTTTTTGTTCTTATATAAAGTTAAAGGTTTTATCGAGTTGATTCTGTGATCGGCGATTTGATAAAAAATTTATATTTTTGTGATTACGCAAATCAAATCGACTGTGAAATAAAAAGTTAAATTCAGAGATAAACATAAACAGAAGTTTTCAAGTGAATGGAAGTTAAAATTTTCATTATTTGAATATGATTTCACCACTATGACTTGACGTATTCCTATACTTTGATGTCAGTAGTACCACGAAGCTACATTAGGTATACATCTATGGTAGTACAGCCATGGTTATTTCATTTTTATTCTCTCATTCATGGACATTTATGAACTAACGTTTGTTTTGTTTTGTAAAAGAAGCACTCTTAACTGATCAATTGGGGACAGGCAATGCATAAAATTTACCCGCTGAAACAAATGAAATTATGAAATAAAAAATATGGAAATTAGTAAAACTTACCTTTCCTTTACGAGAGCCTTTTTATCTATATCAAATTATCACAAGTTTCAAGTTAAACATTATTCTTAGATAGAAGACCTAAAACATATGAATGATAAATGAAAAGTTGAATTTTATAATCTGTGTACTTATTAACCGACAAGAGGATTATTTTAGATCAAAGACACGTGCCATGGAATAGTGATATGAAAAGTATTTTTCTGAGTAATTTAATTGACACGCTCCAGATTTTAACAGAGTTATTTTTAATGTGGATGAAAATAGCGATTTATCTATTGATGAAAATGTTTATCTCTGAATTATCATTGAAAAATTTACGTCTATACTTCGTGAGGCGGCGGATCCTATATTTAGTAAGCCAGTATGTCGGAAAATAAGTCCATATGTTTATACGGAACATAATGTGATATGTAATAAAGCGAAGTGGTTTGATAACGAGTGTCGTGAAGCGTGTTTCCATATTTAAATGCGATTGATAAATTTAACAGGATGAAAGATAGTTACAACAGATTGAAATGTGTGATAAAAAATCAATACACAAACGATTGATAAGAAGAAGAGACGGTCTTATGAATATAAAAGATGTCGTGAGATAGAGATTTTCAGGCATGCTAAACCATAAAATTTTAGGAAATTGTTTTCAAAAAAGAGAGTTAGTTCTAAGCATGATAAATGTATAAATATTGCATATTTTTATGATTTCTGTTCATCACTATAGGATGAAAAATTATACCTGTAATTTGTGAGAAGTATGATTTTGATGTTGATGATTGTATTTTTAGTGAGATTGATAATGATCTAACTTTGGAAGAATTAAACATGTGCTTCAATCTTTAAAGAGAAATAAATCATGTGCTAGTGACAATTAAATAAATGAATATTTCATGGAATCCTTCGATTTCATATCCCTGTTATATAGAGTTCCTGGTTGAATTCTCTAGACTCAACTTTGTCTTCATTTAATCAGTTTAAAAGAAGCAGCATTTCCTAAAAAGGAAAAAATACCCTTTTCCCTATAATACTGGTATATTCAGGCCCGGATCCAGCATTCTTCAACTGGGGGTGCTCAAAATGTGATTGTGGTGTCAGTGTTAGGGGGTCCTGGGGCATGCTCCCCCGGACATAGATGCATTCTGAGAGGTATCATAGGGAAATATGATTTTTTTTTCTGCTTCTTCTTAAGTTGGATATATATTTTTATAGCCTACTTTTAAGCCTTGGGCTAAGTAGTATTATTGCTTGGGGTAGAAATTTTTGCATCAAAGTATTTTTCTTTCCTCATTTTTTATCCCTAAAATGAACTTCAATGTACCTTATTTTTTCTGTTTTGACAAGATTCTTGACCCACGACCCTCCTGTCCTTTAATGAGTGACGAACGACAACTCTGCTTGGAGATTGTTGTCAAACTCCACACGGTGATTTCCCTTGCAAGTAAAAAATCTTGCAATTGTAAGGGGAGGTAACTACTGCGCCGGAGTTTGGATTGTTGTATTTAGACAGGGGGGTCAACGGCAGTTAACCTAACCGTCGTTCTTGGGAAGTCCACCAACAATTTTTAGCGCTTGTTTCTCAATGAAAATACATTTTTTTTTAAAATTTCCCATAAAGTATTAATATCTCTTGGTCATACAGACAAATGCGTTTCAAAGCACTTGAAAATTACATTTGTTTGAAAGTGATAAAGAACGATAACTCTTGAAGCCGAGGACGAAACCGGAAATCATAAGACCGCCATTACAAAATATGTTGACAAACAAACAAGTGACTTTAACATTATGAACATGTGTCAATCAATTCATTTCATCTGCATTTAATATCGTAAGTACAAAATAATTAATACGTTTTACAAAAGAAATGACTAACTTCTGTTTGAAACACGAATTCTTTTTCATACCCTGTTTATATCAAGAGATGTCGTAAGTTGTCTCCAAACGGAAATTTAGACATATGTAGGTCAGTTGAATGCCATGAATAGGTTATTAAACTGTACTTTTTCGCGAGTGGCAGGCTAACTATATAGTTGTTTTAATGTGCATTCCACCCGCCGTATTTTAAAATATTCTGATATAGATGTCCAACTTCTTAAGTCAACTATCTGCACTGACATTTGACTGATTTATGAGTGTTGCATAACAAAATCTTTTATGAATTGTTTAGAAAACACAATCATTTTTTATTTACACATATCCATATGTATATGGCCTCTGAAGTACAAGGGAATATATTAGTTGAATGTGGTATCATGACACTCCCAAAAATAATGGTTGAATGTGGTATTGTGACACTCCTAAAAAAATGGAAGAGTGAAATCATGTAAAATTTGAACTAGAGCAAGTGCTACAGTTATAGACATGCAGGGGTTTCCTTAAGGATTTGACTTTCACTTGCCTAGGGGGCAAGTTACTTTGACCATCTACTTGCCCCCAGTGAAATCAGCTTGTCTGATCTTTAAGTTTAAGAACAAGGATGGCTTCATTCACAGCGAGGCAAAGACCAAGGCAGAAATCCTCAACGATCAGTTTCGTTCGGTCTTCACACATGAAGACACAGCCAGAGCACCAAACAAAGGACCAAGCCCCTACCCACCAATGGAGGACATCACCGTCAGATGGAACGGAGTATGTAAACAGCTTGAACCCACACAAGGCAACCGGTCCTGACTGTATACCAGCAGCCATTCTGAAAATTGCATCGAATGAAATTGCCCCTGTTCTGGCAAGAATGTACCAACTTTCCTTGGACACAGGCGTAGTCCCCAAAGACTGGAGAGATGCCATGGTTGTCCCAGTATTCAAGAAAGGCGAGAAACACCTGCCATCGAACTACCGCCCCGTATCCTTGACGTAGATGTGCAAGGTCCTTGAACACATTGTTTACAGTTCAGTAATGGGATTCTTAGAGCAGCATCATGTTCTCACAGAAGCACAACATGGCTTCAGGGCTAGAAGATCCTGTGAATTACAACTGCTGTGGACCACTCAGACTATTGCCAGTAGACTTCAGGGACCGGGCCAGGTGGATATCATACTCCTTGACTTCGCGAAGGCCTTTGAAAAGGTCCCACACCATTGTCTCCTCCATAAGTTACAGTATTATGGAGTTAGAGGAAAGACACTGGACTTGATCAAGGCTTTCCTCACCGATCGTAAGCAACAGGTCTTTCTTGAGGGAGAGAAATCTACAGAGGCAGACGTCATATCGGGAGTACCACAGGGCACCGTTCTTGGACCTCTTATATTTCTCGCCTACATCAATGACATCCCAGATTGTATCTCCCTCTCAGACACTAGACTTTTTGCAGACGACAGCATATTGTTCAGACATATCAGGAACCAGCAAGACGCCAACCTTCTCCAGAAGGACCTTGAATCATTGGAGAAGTGGGAGACAGACTGGCAAATGATGTTCCATCCTTCTAAATGCACAGTGCTGCGCATCTGCAAAAATAGTCGTCATCGGATCGAGACCCATTATACTCTCCATGGCGAAAATCTTCAGACAGCTGACAGTAGCAAATACCTTGGGGTCACTGTAAGTGATGATCTTCAGTGGAAAAAGCACATTGTCAGTACTGCGGCTAAGGGAAACCGCAAGCTAGGCTTCGTTAAGACGAAATCTCGGGGAATGCTCACCCCCTGTCAAGTCTGCAGCTTACACTTTGATCATCAGACCAGGCCTGGAATATGCCAGAAGCGTTTGGGATCCAGCATCTTCTGAAGAGACCCACACCCTGGAACAGATCCAAAGGAAAGCTGCCAGATTTGTGCACAACTGTTACACCGACCATACCCCAGGATGTGTGACAAGGATGATCAGCGACCTTGGATGGGATACCTTGCAACACCGTCGGTACTTAGCCTGGCTCTTAATGCTTTTCAAAATTAGCAACAGTATTGTGGAAGTGCCAGAGAACCCCCTCGTACACAGCGATACAAGGACCAGAGGTGCCAATAGATTTTACCAGCTCCCTGCAAGCATCAACTGCTACAAATTGTCCTTCTTCCCTAGGACCATCAGGGACTGGAACCTACTGCCAACTAGAGTTACCAACATCCAGACTCTAGAGAGTTTCAGGGCAGAGGTCTGGACTCTCTAATCCCCACAGCAGTAGAGTTTTGAGACTGTGTACATAGTTTTACTGTATATAGCCAGCTGTTTTACCGGGCACCACAGTTTTGTCAACAGGGTACTAGACGTTCCGGCAGGAACCCTACCCTCACAAGTCACATTGAAAGAAGAAGTTAGTGTTTGTCAGTGATTAAAACTAAATATGAGTAGTATTAAGATGAATTTTTGTTAACATGTATCAAACACTATTTGAAAGCAACTCACCCCTATATAATGTAGTAAATAAAAGAAAATAAAAAAAAAATGAAGGTTTTCATTTGCAAAAACAAACTTGCCCGACGGGCTATCTCCTTGGAAAAATCACTTGTCCATGGTGATTTTAACCCGGCACGGGCAAGCGGGCGTCCACTTAAGAAACCCCTGGACATGTTACAGTTACCAGCATGTTTTTATATTTTCATTGGTCACTTGCAATAAAATGCATAATTTCCTGTGTTTGCGTCACACAATCACAGAAAAATTCCAAGACATGCACTATGTGACTAACAGGTCTTTCTTCATAAACACCATCGTAAAACAATGTTAGACTGCATCCTGTACATTTCATTAATTTTGTTGATATTTTAATTGCTTATGTCAACATTTAAGATAGACTTGTGTCCATGAAAACAGTGTTTTTGTAATATTGACTTAGGTAAAATTTATTTGCTTCTGGTTAATACTGCTAAGCTTTAAATGTCTTTACTAGACTACAAAATTATTGCACTTGTTCCCATTTTCATATTATTGGGTGCCAGATAACTGACTGATAACGTTGTTTAATTAGGGTCCATCTGCCTGTTCGGCTTTGTGGGCGGACCCTGGAGTGTGACCCATCACTCCTGGGTGCCAGATAATTGAGCATGAACCTAAGCATGTGACAGTTATTTGCATATATATGACTGTAAACATAACAGTATATTGAGACAATAAATTCTTTTATTTGTTTTACTGGCTTACTTACCTGGCTAGTTTGATTGTTAGGGAGACATTTGGAGTTTTTAGGAAACCCCATACTTCAGAAAATAATAAAAGAAAACATATAGAAGATGAACATGGATGATTACATATATGATCATCCAAGAATACAAGATTCTAGAAAGAAAAAAAATACAGCAGAAGACAAGATAACTAAACAAACTGATGCATATTAAAATCACTGACCAAAGACACACCTGCCTTCAAAAAGACGCTTATTATTGTTAACAAATTATTATTAAAGTTGCCGATATCTGTCTCACACTGCTGATGACTATCACATGCTTGTGACATTGTTTGCATAAAAAATAACCAGCATGCAAAAACTACAATGCACCGGATGAGGGATCAAACAGCCAATCAAAACTGCTAAAATGAAATACAACAATTTTTACATGTATATTCAACATAGTATTAGGTCAGCGTGACATTCACTGTAATGGTCAAATGGTCAGGTGCCGATAACTGTAGCACTTGCTCTATGAACAGTTTGCCTCTGAACAGAGAGGAAAACATCTGTACATAACTTCTGATCTGAAGAATGTGGGTTTGAAACCAGGTGTGTGTGGGTGGCGGGTAGGGGGGGCACTTTCATGACATTTCCAGATAGTCACCATCAGCAGTGGTACCAATGTGTCCT
Organism: Solen grandis; assembly: GCA_021229015.1. Taxonomy (NCBI): domain Eukaryota; kingdom Metazoa; phylum Mollusca; class Bivalvia; order Adapedonta; family Solenidae; genus Solen; species Solen grandis. The sequence continues at coordinate 23,991,867 of CM037793.1, forward strand.
TTTTTAATAGTGCAGCAGTTTTGAAAGTTTTCTTTGAATTTGTTATCAATCTGAAAATATGCACATTTTGAATTAAATGGGAGGGGAGCAGGCCCGATCCAGAAATTTTGAACTGGGGGTGCTCAAAATACGGTTGTGATGTCATAGCTAGGATGGGTCCGGCATGCTCCCGCAGAAAAAAATTGTTTCTAGGATTAGGGAGATGCATTCTGAGTTATCTGGGGATTAAAAGATAGATATATAATTCATGTATTGAATCTTAGCCTTGAGCTAAATTATTTTATTGCTTGGAGTCGAAATTTTTGCATTGGCATTTTTTTTCTTCATTTGTATGCTATTGGTCCTCATAATCAACTTAATTGTTCTTGACTGGTGCCCAGATGCTTTAACCCTTTCCCTCATAGAGGATACCATGAAAAGACCTATGCGAACATCATAAAACCAGATCAGCCTGCGAGTAACTCGCAGGCTGATCAGGTTTTATGCTGTTCGCTGCTCCTCAGTGGTCTGGAAATGAGGATTTTACAATTAAATTTGGTAAGGTTTGAGTTTGGCTTTCTGCAGATCAGGCTTTAAATTATGCAAACATTTTCTGTTGTAGACAACAGAAGATAAACAAGATGGCAGCCAGTCTGTATCTAGCCCTGGTTACCATTCTTGGGTCTGTCTCCATCTCCTTGGGGGACATCTCTGTGGTGAGTATAACCTTTCGTTTTGCTTTAAGTTATTTACCAACAATCCCCAGTGGACAATTGGTGACAGCATCTGCCTCGGGAGGGGGAGGTCATAGGTTTGGTCCTGAGCACAGCATACCAGAGTGGTACAAATGGTACTGGTTCAGTTTGGCACGGTGTCAGGATAATGCAACTGGGTGTGGTATCATCCACATGTCTATAGCATGATACTGCAGTGTGGATGTCTCAAGCAGACCTAGTCTCCAAATGACTGAAACACTGTTGGTGGTCTGTTACTCCAACAAACATACAGACAAGTAATTTACCATAATTTTTTTTTTTATGAAATTTAACATAGTGGATTTTATTCACAAATTCAACAATGTTAGGAAAATAGAACCAATGATATGTGTATCATTTGTAAGATGATTTCATTCATATAATATCAAATGTTTATACTACGAAACTTCATGATTATATTATTCAGGACTTGTGCACCTGGGTATTTTTTATCTGTTTTTAGCTCACCTGAGCACAACGTGCTCATGGTGAGCTATTGTGATCGCCTTTTGTCCGTCGTCCGTCGTCCGTGCGTGCGTGCGTGCGTCCGTCGTCAACAATTTGCTTTAAACAACATCTCCTCATGAACCGCTGAAGGGATTTTGACCAAACTTCACAGGAATCATCCTTATGATGCCCTCTATCAAAGTTGTACAAATTATTCAGATTGGTTAAAAAAGTAGGTCACAGGAGCTAAAAATAGATTTTAAAAATGCAAACTTTGAAAATCTTCTTCTGCAAAACTGCAAGGCCTAGAGCTTAGATATTTGGTATGTAGCATCATCTTATGGGCCATTACCAAGATTGTACAAATCATAGCCCTACGATGATAAATGACCCCGCACCAGGGGTCACTTGTTTTACATAGAGTTATATAGGAAAATCTTTAAAAATCTTCTTCTATGAATCCATTAGGCCTAGAGCTTAGATATTTCGTATGTAGCATCATCTAATGGTTCATTACCAAGATTGTTCAAATCATAGCCCTACGGTGATAAATGCCCCCGCACCAGGGGTCACTTGTTTTACATAGAGTTATATAGGAAAATGTTTAAAAATCTTCTTCTATGAATCCATTAGGCCTAGAGATTAGATATTTGGTATGAAGCATCATCTTATGGTTCATTACCAAGATTGTACAAATCATACCCTAGGTGATAAATGACCCCGCACCAGGGTCACTTGTTTTACATAGAGTTATATAGGAAAAACTTTAAAAATCTTTTCTATGAATCCATTAGGCCTAGAGCTTAGATATTTGGTATGTAGCATCATCTTATGGTTCATTACCAAGATTGTTCAAATCATAGCCAAACGGTGATAAATGCCCCCGCAATAGGGGTCACTTGTTTTACATAGAGTTATATAGGAAAAGCTTTAAAAATCTTCTTCTATGAATCCATAAGGCCTAGAGATTAGATATTTGGTATGTAGCATCATCTTATGGTTCATTACCAAGATTGTACAAATCATAGCCCTACGGTGATAAATGCCCCGGCACCATAGAGTTATATAGGAAAATCTTTAAAAATCTTCTTCTATGAATCCATTAGGCCTAGAGCTTAGATATTTGGTATGTAGCATCATCTTATGGTTCATTACCAAGATTGTACAAATCATAGCCCTATGGTGATAAATGCCCCCGCACCAGGGGTCACTTGTTTAACATAGAGTTATATAGGAAAATCTTTAAAAATCTTCTTCTATGAATCCATTAGGCCTAGAGCTTAGATATTTGGTATGTAGCATCATCTAATGGTTCATTATCAAGATTTTCAAAATGGTGGCCCTTTGGAGATAAATGACCCCGCACTAAGTTTCTCCTCTGAAACCATAAGGCCCAGTGCTTATATATTTGGTGTGTAGTATTGTCAGGGCTAAAATGTTTAAGATTGAGTTATATCAGAAATCTTGTCTGTTTAAAAACCTTGTAATCAGTTGTAGCAATGGTACTCAGGTGAGCGATCCAGGGCCATCATGGCCCTCTTGTTTTCTTTTCTCAGACCAAAACCACTTGTAAGGATATCATAATCTCTAGATTATTCCCTTTGTTCTCACATGATATGGTAATTGCCTAATTTTTTTTCTTCAGATCAGCAAGAATGGTACAGACACACTGACTTTTTTCTATGACATGATGGCAGCCTTTGGACCAGATCTTCCAGATGGGCATATACAGGTCTGTACTGGTCCCCTGGTTTCCAAAAATACTCAAGTACGATATCGGGCTTAAACTGACTGGTCCTGATGGCTCTGTGGTGAGAGTGTCTGGCCCAGATTTGGGAGGTCATGGGTTTGATACCCAGCCACGGTATTTCAAAGTCGTAAAAAATTGTACTGGTGTAGCTACCCTGCTTACACAAAGCAAATAAGGGTAGTTCCAGGACTGGTTGGCTTAGTGGTAGGATTAGGTGACTCTGTGTAGTTTCATGCCAATTTTTGCCAGCATGAAACATTAAAGATCGGTATCTGTGTTATGAAGGCAGTTCACAATTTAAGAAAATACTGTTGATAGGACCTCAATCAAACACACACACAAAGCATAACAGTCTGGACAATTGATGATCTCTTTTGAGGGGGGGAGGGGGCGGAAGTTATTTGTCGTTCAGTGTTGCACTCAGTCTCATTAATTAAGATGGTCTTCCTTCTTTCTGCATTAATCCTTTGACGCACGAAGATGTGATTTGACTTTAATTGATGTGTATCCAAGTGTCTGTGTTGTGTATTGCAGGGATATGTGTACAATGTGCAGCCATTCAATGCCTGTAGTCAGGTGGCCCCGCCCCCTGACAACACCTCCGTCTGGATAGCGCTGGTTGCCAGGGACAACTGCACGTTTGTTGAAAAGGTATTTATTCTATTTATAACATTGAATTAAAGTTTCAAATGACAGGAAATTAAATTAAGGAACCAGATAAACATAGCATTTACTTCACTTTGATGAGGAAGATAATAAATAAGGAAAATTCAGAATCAGGGTTAATGAGTACTTGGGGTGTAAAATACACTGGTATATTTAGCATTGAATGGAAAGACTTAATTAGTCTCCAGGTGTTTTTAGTCCCCTACCAGTGTTTACATCGGTAGGGGACTATAGGCTATGGGTTTGCCCTCCGTCTGTCTGTCCGGAAATCTGGATCTCACGATAACTTAAAAACTGTTTAAGATAATATTTTGAAAATTGGTATATGAATGGATGGAAGTATGGAGATTCTGCACATCACTTTGTTTGTTTTCTTTCTCAGACCAAAATTCTGGTTGCTATGGTAATGGAAAAATTATGCACCTCACCGGTAGGGGACTCATGTGTTGCGTGTACAACACCAGTTACTTGTTTATTCACATTTGTATTTGGCAATTATTTCCAATATCAGTCCTTGAGCTCTCAGAAGTGTGAGTCTTCTCAACATTAACAAAACCATCTTGATAGTTTTGGGGGTTGGACCAGTACTTTGCACCTGGTAATATGAAAAAAAAGAAAATTACATGCAGCAGAGTTCAGAGTAAAGATCTCTGAATGGAAGACTTGAGGAATATTAAAGAAATCTTATTTACCTTTTAGTTGAACCTGTATTAATAGGCAACGCTGCAAGCTGGCATTTTGTTATACATTACATTTTACCTCCATTTAGCTGAAATCCAGTATTTGATTGGAACGAAAACATTTTAAAACATGCATGTACCATTAACAGGTATTGAAGGTGCAGAACGCAGGCTTCCAGGCTGCTATAGTGCACAATTCTAAAAATGCACCAAATCGGGACGATTTGGTTAGAATGAACGGTGGTACGGAGATAATTTTCAGCCTTCGTCTGCAAACTTTCCTAATTATTTATATGCACATTGAGCTAAACTGACATTACTGTGTATTGGAAGCTCTTGTAGATGTTTAGTGTACAGCAGCTGTGACCTTGCTCTTTGACCTTGCTTTTTAAAGTTGCCATTGTCTCTTTGCCACTGTTGTTATAACACCTCTGACTCACAAAAAGGCCTGTATGTAAAAAGCTATCCATTTCCCAGGTGCACTGAAAGTCCCAGTATTCATTATCTACATATTGAGATCCAACCTTGACCCGGCATAACCTTGTTACACACACCACTTCGGGTTACCATAGTTATCAAATATGTATATATATAACATTCAACTTTTTTTTTTTGTAAACCACAGTATCCATGAGGTCATTCTCATCTGTACTAGGCTACATGCCTCCCCTACATATATATGTCTTTGTAGAAATTTTGCCTATTTGGTATTATAAACATGTTCTTATAGAAAAAAGTCTTGAATTTTATAGACTTTCAAATTGTGCTGATATAGAATTTGAAATTTTAGAGTTAAGGAAAATCCTATTTTGAGAAGTATTTTGAAACAGGGACCTGGGGCCTGTCTCACTGAACTTCGTATGAATAAATTTAATCTTATATATACAAATTTTGTTCTATAAAGTGTCTCTCAATTTCAAAATTTGCACAATAAGGTTAGACTGTGATCTATCTTAATGCAGTATACAACATGCTGAATTGTAGCAACATGGGTTTATGACCTTCAGGTTGAAATAAATGTGATCTTTAAACTCAGCATTTTTTTTTTTTTTTTTTTTTGAAGAAAAAAAGGTCACTGGCAAAGCATTATTTTACATCTGTGAATTTATGCATATGAAGATTTTTTTTGATTTTTTTTTTGCATGAAGTTATGTGAAAAAGGGCCGCTGCTTTGCTTTTTCACAAAGTGTCTTAAATTGAGCTCTCATATTCCATATCACTTCAGGTCTGAAATTTATAAGAAAACTAAGATTTTTTTCTTGAAAGACATATTAAAAATCAAATGTGTGCTAAATCAATAATTCTCCAAGCAATTTATCAAGGCATTTCCAGATCTTCAAAACTTTGAGAGCAGGAAATTCTTAATTTCAGATGTTTTGTGAAAAGTAGGTCTCCTGAACTGAGTTCTGTCACAGTTAAAAATCTGTCATGTTAGCGTTTGCATTCCTGTTGTATCAATGCCTATAAAATACAACCAGGGAACGAAATTCCTAACAGTTGCAAGCATTTTGCTTGACTGAATGGTAGGATGGTCTGCCAGAGTTAAAGAAATTTCTTATGTATCAAAGTCTCATAAAATGTAGTAGGCATGCTGGGATGCAGACGAGGCTTAACCCTTTCCCTCATATAGACTCATTTTGACGCACTCAATAGGTATCACATAGAGCCTGATCTGCAGAAAACCACAGTTAAACCTTACCAAATTTAATTATAAAGTCCTCATTTCCAGACCACTGAGGAGCAGCAAACAGCATAAAACCTGATCAGCCTGCGAGTTACTCGCAGGCTGATCTGGTTTTATGTTGTTCGCATAGGTCTTTTCATGGTTTCCTCTATGAGGGAAAGGGTTAAACTGAATAACACTCCCTTCCGTCATATAACCCTGCCTGTCACATTGTATCTGTCTATATCACTCTGCTATGTTTCACAACCTTCTTCCCAGGTGCTTAATGTCCAGAAATGGTTTGCGGCTGCCATCGTGTACAACAGGGTAAATGACAATGACGTTGAAAAAATGAACGGGGGCAAGTATTGAGCACATTGTGTTGTGTGATGTCGTCATTGTGTAGTTTGTCCAAATATCTTGGATAGAAAACCTGTTCTTTACCCTTTAGCTTTTGAAAATGGATTTTTCTTTGCCATGTAGACAGTGTAGAAAAATTAGCTACAGTATTGTAGGAGCAAACAGAGAAGACCCTGATCTCACAGCACCTGGAAGGATGTGTTTGACCTGGGTCTGCTCGGTTTGCTAGGAGATCTACACCCAAAATACATAATTATGAGGTTGAGGGTTAAAGTAGCTTGTTGACAGATGATTGGTAGAAATTAGAACAATGTAATTTTTTTCTTAAGTGATGGTGAAGTCTTTGTTTCCTGACAAGTAAATTTGGCAAGTGTAGTCACATTACATTGGAAAATGCTATTTTCGTAAATGCAACTTTGGCAAAATCAGTTAAATGTAGAATATATTTCATATGCAGGTGCTTGCGATACTGGACGACACATTCTGTAACATGTCGTCTTCACCAGTTATGGGTAGCACTTTCTTATGTTCAGCCTACAAAGGTAGTACATGCGTGAAAAGTGAATGTGATCAGTCAAGTGACAGCAAATGAAAATAGAAAATCTGAATATAGGATTTATGATTCTAAACATATTTTCAATACCGTGTGATGGTATTGCCTGAAATGGGGGGAACCACACATTTTTTTTCAATCATGGATGGTTGCATTGGGTGACCATGTGTCTGTAGATGGGTATTGGTAGATGTAATACACACATATGGTTGAAAATCAAATTCTTAGTCAAAAAACCATTTGTGAACAAGCTGCTTCGAGTATGATTATTATGATCAGACCTAAAATATAGTGTTGAGTTTATGTAGATTTGAGTACTTCTGGCCTAGCGTTAAGTCTTAACAACCATAATGTGTGCTAACTAATACCTAGATATTTTTTCCATCAAAAATACCTAAAAGTTTCATGCCTTTCTGTAAGAAAAATGTCTGTATATTCAAGTCAAGTATGTTGTTTACCGGTCTCAGTGGCCAAGTGGTTACAGCATTCACCGAGGAATTGGGAGGTTGTGGCTTCAATCCCAGGCCGCAGGATACCAAAGTAAAAAAAATAAAAATGATACTGGTCCCTTGCTTGGTGCTCAGCATATAAAGGGTAGTTCCAGGATTGGTTGGCACGGTGTCTAAATAATGTGTCTGGGTGTGGTATCATGCCACTTGTCTACGGCGTGATACTACGGTGTGGCAGCACTATATCTGTCTTAAGCAGACATTGTTCTCAAATAACTGAAACTACTGTTGGTGGGATAATTAAACAAACAAACAAATATGTTGTTAAACAGGAATGCAGAAATTTGTTCCTACCACACTGGTATTTAAGATTACATATTATTAAGCCTTATGTTTTATCGGTGGAATTTTAACTTTTGCTTATTCTTATTCCTCTAAGTTTAACCCATTACTTCATGAATATTCATGTAGAAATTTAAGACCTCATGAATATTAATTATTTGAACTTAAAATTGTTTTATGAAACAGCGGATTTGTCTTTGCTCTGTAGACTGTGTAGAATTAGAGCTGCACTATTGTATGAGTACATAGAGGAGACTTCTATAGGAGCTGTCTGATCTGGGTCTGCTCTGTTTGCCATTGTGTCAAAATGAGCTTTTATTAAATAGAGGGTTAAGGTTTATTCACTTTACATTGATTGTGATGTAAGTTCTCTTTATTTAAATAAATTACTGAGGATAACATATATGTAGGTGTCTTTTCCCATCAATGTGGAGGGTGGGAGGGGGGAGAATGATCTGATTCAGTCATCTAAGGCTCAGTGCTAGTATTTAAACTCATGATGGAAAAGAAGATTATTGAAATTATTTGAATATGCATGAACTAAAGAATAAGCTTATGAAAAGTTTGCCTGCATTTTGTCTGAAACAGTTTGCATTATTACAGTATTGTAGTTTATGATTTAAAGGGAAATTGCATGCTAAGTTAAATACAGTATATATTTTTATTTCTTACAGTAAAATCTCAATATTTTTCATGAGCATTAAAATTGTTGAATCTGTAATGAAGTCAATTTTGTGATATATACATGTATTATTTGGATTCAAGTAAACTTTATTTTTTTCTGTTTTGCTTTTTTCCTGTAAATCAGTATTTTTCTGAATCTTAAATTTGGCATCGCTGTTTACTGTTTCTTTACATTCAGGTTAATTTCCTTATTTTCTCTTGGATGAATTAAAATAAAATTAAAAAATGTGTATATAGCAGAATACTCAGTGAAATTTAGAGCCTATACCCTTAGTTATCTCCCCATTGTTTGAATGACGTCTCTTTAATGCCATGCTGTTGGGGTGGTTACAGATGGAAAAGGAGTCAATATCCCCTCAGTGTTCGTGGGCTGGTCTGACGGGATGATGCTGAGGAAGGACTATTGTTACAACTGTACCACGCTGCAGCCAGAAATTGGATAGTAAGTCTTTAAAACACTCATACCTGTAGCAGTGGCTGAGTGGTTAAAGTATAAGCCCTGTAAACAATGTTTGAATTTTATTAATTGATATAATTGATTTTCTTAGATATTATACAACTAGACAAAAATAACAAATTTTTGTATTGATCGGTGCATTGCTATCACTTTATTTGTAACAACTTATGAGATTTTCCTTGGAATACACCTGCCCCACTCTCGTTCTGGCACAAGAATATACAATATTTCACCAAGTTGCTTATCATTGGGTTTAGGTCTTTGATTTAACCATGTTGTTTTCACTTTGCCAAAGATAAGATCTAGTCTGGCTCTATAGTTAATTGACATTCTTTGAGAGAAATAATGAAATTTGTGTTGTTTTTAAATTGTTAATAAAAGGAAAGAGTTTCGCAGTGGAGAAGGAGTCTAAAAATAAGTGATTGTTTTTGTTAATCATTGTCCTTTTTTTTCCCATACATGTATTTCTGTTAGGAAAATCCTAAATTTCAGAGGTGTGTCCTATATTTTTGGGATCCAAAATCACTTGATGTCCTTATCATGAAAAAAATAAAGGTGGACAGGGGGTGGGGAACTTACTTTGGGGATCAAAAAATAGGGATATCTTTTAAGGGGCAAAAAAGGAAAACAAAAAAAATGTGTCTGTTTGTTTCAGCTATGAAGTGAAGATAGATGACAGGGAACACATGATGAACCCCTACTTGCTGTGGCCGTTCCTGGTTGTCGTGGGAACCTGCTTCGTTCTCATGCTAGTATTCATGGTAAATGTCATTGTATAAATATCACAACACTAACTCCTCTACAGACATTACTAATCTCTGGTTGACGATACATGCTATCACCCACTATGGGATATGATATTTATTTGATAATACTGAAAACATCACAGTGAAGAAATCAAACAGAAATATTTATTTGATGACAATAATAAATGGACTAGATGTATTCTGTTGTGGAAAACCAGTGTTATATATTTAGCTCCATGCCATGATGTCAAATGGGAGACATTAAAACTTGTCAAATGGCATGTATGTATATATGGAAATTTTACATGGGAAGGTCATGCAAGGTAAAATAATGCAGGATGTCTTATTTGATAATCCCACTTGTCCAGTAAAGCGTTGCAGTGGAGTTATAAATCATCTTCATCATTTAGTTGTTGTTATTTTCTTCTTGTTGTCTTTAGGTTTTCTTTTTGTTTGTTTTTTGTATTGTTGTCGTTGTTGTTTTCAGTATGTTATTTTATGATTATTAAAAAAGCTCATTCACAGATCCCCAATAGATATTATAAAAAAAAATATTTTTCTACTTCCCTTGTTAATGTTAGTGAAGTTTTGTTTCCTGGCAAATAAACTTGGCAAGTGCAGGTCACATTACATGGGAAAATGCTATTTTCCTAAACACAAATTTGGCGAAATTGGTTATTAATAAAGCATATAATACAGTATCCCAGACGCAGGTGATTGCGGTACCACATGACACGTTTCACAACATAGCGTCTTCTCCAGTTCAATGTAGCGAATTTGTGAGTTCAGCCTATGAAGTTAGTGCATGCCCGAAGGACAAAATGATTGCAAATGAGAAAAGAAAATCTAAATATAGTTTCAACAGACGATATTGTCTGTAATTAACATGACGCCAAAATGCCCCGAAATGAATATGCATATCGATTTAACCAGTGAAAAGCTGTACAATCCTCCGACAAACAAATGCACGTGAATCTTGCTTTCAATAGTTACCTTAGTTCAACAACCTCCGACAAACCTTCGGGGCGTGGCTATACCTGTTTTGGCGTCATGTTAATTTGGAAACCACCCATTTTTTTACAATCACAGATGATTGCATTGGGTGCCCATGAGGCTATATATGGGTTATAGAGGTTATACACAAATATACTTAAAAATCAAAATCGTTGTCAATGATCATATCTGAATGAGCTGCTTTGTGGATGGATGGTGGGGGGGGATGGAAACTTGACATTCAAAGGTTAGAATATCAATAAAAAAAATATATAAAATCAATAAAATTTATTTTCAGTCTGTATTACTTATTATCAGATTTTAGTGTCACAGTTATGAAGTTTGGATACTGATTATTAGGATAAAAACTTAGGCCAGAAACAGGAAGTAATTGTAAAGTGTTTAAATTTTGAAGATAGATATGTATACACTACTCGATACTGAGAATCAGGAAATAAATACATGTTCAACCAGTCATTTGACATTGTGCTCTTTGTCTCACCCGGAACAGGCAGTGAAGTGGTGTAGAGATTTCCGAAAGCGAAGGAAATCTCGACTGTCTGCCAAACACTTGAAGAAAATACCCACCAAGAAGTTTAAGAAAGGTTGGTATTGTCTCGGGTATTAGGATTTAGGTTAAACCAACTTGAATCCTTACATATGTTGAAACACATAAAATGAAAATTTTATCAAATCTGAAAAGCATTTTATAAGTTTCAGGCTTGAACTTACATCAGCTTTTGTTGGTATGACATTTAGCTTGACTATTCAAAGAATAAAGAGAGCTTATATACTCAACCAAGAATCAGTGTCAGTAAAACTTATTATCATACATATATTTTAGTCCCCAACTGTGCTTATTGATTTAATTTCAATATTAAATACTAAAGTATTGTATTCAGGATCATTTAACAAACATGTCAGACAACTCTTAGTCAGATTTTATACAACATAATTATGGCCCTTTTTTGGACTAAGAAATTTGGTTAAAGTTTTGCAACCAACATACTTTCATGTTTTTATGTCAGTAATCAGTTACAGGATTGACTTGAAAATTTAAAAAAGTGTTCAGGTGCATCAGACTTCAAGTTAAAAGATATTAGACTAAATTTATCGTAAATTATAGCCCCTTTTGGTTAAACTATAAGTGGCCAAATAGTAGAACTTGCTGTCTTATGGACAGTTCTTGTTAGCGTTCTTGTTAATTCTTCAGTAATTGACAGTCATAATTGAACATATTTTGTGTAATTGCTACCTAGGTTTTCATTCAAAATTGATTGCCGACCTAAATCATTGGTTAAAATCGCATAAAAAAAAAACCTGTTGTTCTTCAACAAAATTTGAAATTTTGATTGCCAGATACCCCTGGCCGAACCCTGATGTTTATTTATTTATGAAAACCTTGATTTTGCAGGTGACGAGTATGATGTGTGTGCAATATGTCTTGACGACTACGAGGAGGGAGACAAGCTGCGTCTGCTGCCCTGTAGTCATGGTAACCATCTTCTTTCTTATGAGAATCTCACTATGAAGTGGGATTATTCTGGCTCTTGCATGTTATGTCCCATCCAGTCACCTGAATTTTAGATCCCTTCAGATCTTTAGATATTGATCTACATTAAAAGCACTGACGGTATTTCTATTATCAACAAGAGTCTGTTTCCGTCAGCATTAAAATAAAACAACTAGTCAGTGTAATTTGTAATTACAGGAAGTGAATGAAAAGAACAAATAGTAAAAATATGACAGTTTAACCACATTGCATTGTAATCTTCCCTCATCAGTGGCACACAATATGTCACTTTCCAAGGTTCACATGGGACGGGGAGATATTCTCTGCTTCAGGGTCTGAATTACATGCCAAGCAATGTAAACTGTGCATAATTTTCGCACATATACCAATGGTATGATTGAATTTGCATCGGAATTTATTTACAGTTGAAGTATCAAGTTTAAATTTGCATTTGAAAATCTATAAACATAAATAAAAAGTCAAGTTATGGATTGACTCATGTCTGTTACTAACTTATACCAAAGCAGCTGTTAAATTGTGTGCGGTATGGTTGACAGTAGAATATGTGAGATGTAATGTAGAGTGATCTTCATTAGGTGTAATACTTAGAATTAGATATTTTGATATGTTTGCTTTAAATAGCAAAGTAAGAAAGTGCAGAAATAAATTTTTCCTGGGTCAGAAATTGCAGAAAAATAATCTGTAGAAAAAAAACTAACCCGTTTTTATGGCAAAAATGCAGAATATTTCACCCGCAGAAATAACCCGCTATGCGGTATTACACCTGCAGATAAAACCCGCTATACGGTATCGCAAGTGCATATGGGTTGGTAAAAGTCAAATTAGAATATCTGTTCTGTTTATGATACAGTTTATGAGTAGTTTACCTGGTCATGAATAGTAAATAAAAATTAATAAAGATTGGGATTAACTTTATTTCTAAAACTGGAAATGACCTGTTGCACTCCATAGATGGTGTTTAACACTCCTTTTGTTTCATTATATGAGTTCTGCATTTCGTGAGGTTTTAAATCTGCATTTCGTGAGGTTTTAAGATTTGAAAGATTTGCAGTGCTCTCTGTTAAGTTGCTTTCAAACCAGATGTGGATTTTACAGCATTCTAGATAAAAAAATCCTAATCACAATGCAAATCTGATCTTTCATTGCTTTCATGAGCTCCCTTTTTGATGTCAAATGAGATTCATTTCTCTTTATATTTAGAGACTAATTTCAATTCTCTATGAAGCAAGCAGCAAGTGTAAAAACAAAACATTTCATATAAAAGGGTCATTAGACTGTTAAATGGAAAATCTGTAAGGATTTTTGTGTCGCCTGCATAGCATGGCAGACACATAGGGATCACTTTGTCCGTCGTCGTCGTCGTCGGTGTCGTCGTCGGCGTCACACTTTCTTGTCTGGAGCATAACTCTAAAAGTATTTGAGGTATCACCTTGAAACTTAAAACATGGATAGATCACATTGAGGTGGAGTGCAGTGCACAAGAATGATAACTCTGACTTTCGTATTTTCTGAGTTATTACCCTTTGTTGATTCTGAGATTTTATTTTTGTCCGGACCATAACTCAAAAAGTATTTGAGGTATCACTTTGAAACCTCACAGGTGGAAAGATCTCATGGAGTGCATTGTGCAAGAATGATAACTGTTGTATTTTTGGAGTTATTTCCCTTTGTTTATTTTTTTGGATTTAATTCTTGTGTGGTGCATAACTTGTAAAGTATTTGAAGTGTTGCCTTAAACATTTATAGTAGATAGATCTCATTGGTCTGAGTGCAGTACACAAGAATGATAACTCAATAATGATAATGATGACTACAAACTTGCAACATATATATAATTAACGTCATAAGTGCTTAATGACGTCATAATTTTTCTTACAGTTAATGTTTTGAATTCATAGTCATTCTGACACTCCTCTGATGAAGACTGTATAGTCGAAAGTGCTCGGGAAAATTATTACATATTGCACTGTTTGATTTTTATTGTGTGGTGTGTGGTTTGTGTTATTTTGTACCTCACAAAATAGATTATGCTTTATCAATAATTTGTCAAAAGATCGATTTTCTAGTCAATTCTTTCATCAAACATGCTTAAATGCAGGCGACACAAGTGTTCCGAGGAACACCCACATCTAGTTTTTTAACAAATGATTAAATACAATTAAAAAGAATGGGAAAGTTACCTGGCTCATTCAACACTGAAAGCTTGTTTTGACAGTATATCATACAAAATGCATCGATCCATGGTTAACGAAGAACAAGAGGTCTTGTCCGATCTGCAAGCGGAAGGTTATCCCTGGTGATGACCCGGATGACGATTCCGACAGTGATTCTTCTGAGGACGGAGATGGGGCAACAGAAAGAACCCCTCTGCTGGGGGCAACAGCCGGAAGTTCTGCTGGAAACCGGAGGTCAACGTTTGATAACTCAGGTAAGAGCATTGAAAACTGCTGTGATTGCAATTATTTATATTTCAAATTAATTTGCTAACAAGTTTTCATATCTGCCGTACACATGGGAAGATTAGGATTAGCAATGTATAAAACGCACCTCAATTTTCGGGGTAACTTATTTGTTTATATCAGTTTTCTCTTGATCATTATATCATGAAATATACCAGTAGGATAACTAATAAGAACAAATGCAATAACCTGAAATTGTTAGTCCCCTACCGGTGTTCACACCGGAGGGGACTATAGGTTTGCCCTCCGTCTGTCCGTCCGTCCGTCCGTCCGTCCGTCCATCTGTCCATCTGTCCGTCCGTCTGTCCGCTCAAATCTGGATCCCGCGATAACTTAATAACTAAGCAAGCTAACTTGATGAAACTTGGTATATGACTAGATGGCAATGTGTAGATTATGCACGTCGTTTTATTTTTGTTCTTTGACTAAAATTGTGGTTGCTATGGTAACGGAAATAGTGAAAATATGGCAAAAATGGGATCCCGCGATAACTAAGCAAGCTAACTTGATGAAACTTGGTATATGACTATATGGCAATGTGTAGATTATGCACATCGTTTTATTTTTGTTCTTTGACTAAAATTGTGGTTGCTATGGTAACAGAAATAGTGAAAATATGGCAAAAAATGGGATCCCGCGATAACTAAGCAAGCTAACTTGATGAAACTTGGTATATGACTAATGGCAATGTGTAGATTATGCACGTCATTTTATTTTTGTTCTTCAACTAAATTGTGGTTGCTATGGTAACGGAAATAGTGAAAATATGGCAAAAATGGGATCCCGCGATAACTAAGCAAGCTAACTTGATGAAACTTGCTATATGACTAGATGGCAATGTGTAGATTATGCACGTCATTTTATTTTTGTTCTTCAACTGAAATTGTGGTTGCTATGGTAACGGAAATAGTGAAAATATGGTAAAAAATGGGATCCCGCGATAACTAAGCAAGCAAACTTGATGAAACTTGGTATATGACTAGATGGCAATGTGTAGATTATGCACATCATTTTATTTTTGTTCTTCGACTAAAATTGTGGTTGCTATGGTAACGGAAATAGTGAAAATATGGCAAAAAATGGGATTGATTACCATATTGAGTCAAGGTGGAGCCGGTAGGGGACTTTATGTGTTGCATACAACACCAGTTACTTGTTTATTATGGTTTCATATAGACTTTATGGCATATTATCGTATTAATTGTTATTCAGTATATTGGAGATAATATACCAGTAAATTTCACTTTTCAGTGACTGAAAAATGAAACCTGAAAAATTGTATATCATTGTATAATGCGCACCCCCTCGATAAACCAGAATTATCGGGGAAAAAGTGTGCCTTATCTGCCAGTGTATACGGTATTTTTTTTAATTCCTAAGCATCATGGAATTACAAGCATTTTTCTTACCTCTTTTTGATAGAAATTATATCTCTTTATATTGTAAGTCATTGCTCTGTGTGGGGATTGGAGTCATAACTCAAGTAGTTTTGGTGTTGTTGTTTTTTAAATGAAAACTTTATTGATTCATTAATATAACTTGGTAATAAAAATTTTAAAATGATATAAGGGACTTCCTGTAAATAAGGTCATTTATTGTTTGTTTGATACACAGGTCTGCCGGAAGCATTCCGACAGTCCCCAGTGAGTCGTGTGACAGAGGGTGAAGGTCATGAGACGGGTTCCTCAGACGATTCTGGTGACGAGGAGCTTGGGGCAGTGGGCGGCGTCCGACAAGTGAAACTGGCACGAGAGAACCCACTTCTGCCAATGGGAGGGACAGAGAAGGCGGAGATAGCCAATGAGATAAACGTGCACAGTGCGTCAGAGGGTGGGGTTAAAGACGAGACCGTTGTGATAGAGGCTACGAAAGGGGCAGATAACTTGGGATAT
Organism: Solen grandis; assembly: GCA_021229015.1. Lineage (NCBI taxonomy): Eukaryota > Metazoa > Mollusca > Bivalvia > Adapedonta > Solenidae > Solen > Solen grandis. Next base: position 24,008,276 of record CM037793.1, read on the forward strand.
GTTGTGGATGGGGAAGGGGAGGAGTCAGATGAGGAGTTGTCTTTCCCTGACTGTGATGTAGTTTACTCTGAGGCTAGTAAGAGAGATGAGAAGAAAAGTAATGGAGTAGTTTAAACACTGAGATTAAGTTTCAATAATGCAAAGAAAAGTAGGTATGAGGCCTTTGCTCTGTTGGAAACGACGCAGTTATTTTCCTCATTCATTCCACTCTGATTTCAGAGAATTAAAAGACTAACAGTATAATTAAATAACTTTTTTTTGTGTGCAGATTGGGAAACAAGTTTTTACAATCCAACTAATTCTTCTTGATTGTTTCTGGGTTGTAGCAGTACTTTTGGGGTAGGAAGTTCTTGTAAAATGTTTGCGACTATGAGAGATCAAACTTGCAACCTTCGGTTCTTGATCACTTCCACTGGACACTTCTGGTGGAGTACATGACTGAGGATTTTCAGGGTTGTTGGTTTGAGCCCAATAAAGGGCAAGAATCTTTTATGACTTTCCTAAAGTACTGGTCCAATCCCGGAAATGTCCAGCATGATTTATTGTATAAGTAGTAGAAATTTGTTTTGCAATCTACTGAATAGAGATAAGTTTGAATAATATTATTATAAAAGTAGGTTTTAATGAATTAATAATTAACTAAATTTTCGTTACTTTATGAAAGATGTGATAATACTGATGTTAATACATTGGTTAGTTATAAGGAAAAGTGATTAACGTGTTATTAGTATATCTTCCCTAAGTGCTTTTAATTATGTATAATTGAAGGACTGACGGAGAGGTTTGTTTTGATGTAATATATTATCAGTTGTTTTAGATATTGCATAAGTCTAGATATCTGATTTTCTCAAAAATAAGTACAGAAGTACAGTTTTCATGCTCAAGACTCAAAATATAGTTAGATATTACGGTACTGACCCTACACAGAAATACAGGGGGTGAGGCGTATGATCTTCTGACCCAATATATTTCTACTGATCCTACATGGAAATTTATAGGGTCATCAAGTGACCATGATTTGTCAAATGAAAATGCAAGGAACTGGTTGGAGGAGAAACAAAAGGATTTGGATATATTTTGAGTCTGAGATCATATTTAAGTGAGATCGTATTTAAGTATTTTAGAGAACTTCAGTTCTGTTTGAGGTAAAGTTTAAACACGTGTAGATCAAAGATTCATGATTAAGGTGAAGGTCAGTGGAGGGCGACCGCCAGTATAAAAACCTTAATGGTGTGACTATCATGCGAGCTGATCAGGTTTTGATTTATATTATCTTAGAATAACTTAACATAGGATTGAGAAGTGATTGTTATTAATCTCCTCTGTATCCTAATTGTGCTAAGTTATCCGGTGTGTAATTATTTTATTTGATATATATAGTGCAAGAATGTATTTCCACATTGGGACATGGGGGCTTTTTTCAGCTGTTGTCTTATAGCTGATAATTTGCTATTTTCGCAATGACAGAAAGTATATAGTTTTCCCAGTCTGAGTGCAAAAATTTCCAATGAATGCTTAGAAGAAGAAAATTGGTTTCATTTGGTCAAGAACTACAAAGCTGGAGACTTCTCCATAGATACAGTTTATAGATAGTGTTGATAAACTTATCAAAATATCCCTTTTTTTCATTTCCTAGATTTGTTGTGATTTCTTGAGTATTTTTCCCAATTTCTGACACCTTTATGTGAAAGTTTTCAATTTGAAGGGTAAAAGATTTTTTTTTCCTGAAACAGTGAAAAAATCCCTGGGACTAATGAACTTGTTTGTGATTGTTGTAATTATAAGGTATTTTAATGTTCAGTGATTTTTGTTAAGAATTATTAATCAATAAATATGCATGAAGGTAATCATAAATATGCATAAAGATGGTAAGTCATAAATATGCATGATGGTTACTTCAAAATCATATTGCTCACCATTGTCAGCAAGTCAAAGAGATACCATACACGGACATATTATTTTATAGATATTTCCTCTACATTAAAGTCACTAGTTAAGCTTCAGATATTTTTTTGATTCTTTTTAACAATAATTGAAGTACAAAACTGGTAGCATGAGGTCATCATTATCATACATTGTCCTTTGGAAATGTGTTATTATGGACCATTCCATATTACCTGGAATAAAGGCATGACAATAGGAACTCTTTAACATTTTTAGAAAAGAGGTGTAAAATTCAAAATAGTGTTTGTTTGGATTTATGGAAAAAAAACGATTAAAACTATATGATGTTTGTGTCAGTGTTTTTTCATTTCTGTTAAATGTTAGGAAAATTACTACATAGTAAAAATCTGCGATTGAGTACATTACACTCAACTGGACATATGCTGCGCTTTTTTATTTTTGTCTTTTTTTTTTTTTAGCTTATTATTTTTTGAAGATTAAAGTATATGTATATGGATGCAAATCTGACTTAAAATCACAATTGTCATGTCTGTTAGGAATTGCAGACATATTAATAGAAATGTATCTTTTTTTTAATTGTTCAGAAATATCTTGCTGTGTTTATTTCTTTAAACTGAAATGACTTTAAACTTTAAATCAGTTTGAATATAAATTACCCAAGTTGTAATGTCAGTTTGCCTTTGATACTTGCAAGTGTAATTTTTTTTTATCTTAACTTCCAAATTTTAGTAGCATTTCATTTTAATATATAAATATATACAGTTGTAGATATTGTGTAAATAGATAAGTTCTGTTCTGTTTGATCTGGTATTTTTTGCTTGATTGTACATCTTCGTTTGGTATTGAATTTGCTTTTATCCCTTACTTCATGAATGTTCATGTGCAAATTTATAACTTGATGAATATTATTTACTGTTAACTCTAAATGTATATGACACATTGTTATAGCTAGCTGGACTATTTTCGAAGAATATTAGAGCTGTTGCAGTCACCCTGGCGTTGGCGTTGCAGCTTTTGGTTTAACCCTTTCCCTCATATAGACTCATTTTGACGCACTCAATAGGCACCACATAAAGCCTGATCTGCAGAAAGCCAAACTCAAACCTTACCAAATTTAATTGTAAAATCCTCATTACCAGACCACTGAGGAGCAGCGAACAGCATAAAACCTGATCAGCCTGCGAGTTACTCGCAGGCTGATCTGGTTTTATGCTGTTCGCATAGGTCTTTTCATGGTATCCTCTATGAGGGAAAGGGTTACTATCAACTTTATGTCTCAATAACCATTTATGGTATTGACTTGGAAGTTTATGAATATGTTTAGGGGCATCAGACAACCAAGGTAGATAACTCTTGACTGAACTCAGTATTTAGGGATTGATTTTAAACTTCATAAACATATTCAGCGGTATAAGACTATCAAGGTATATCTTTTTTTGACTATTATTATATACAGGGTATGTGAAGAGCAAAAATTTTCAAATAGTTGAGTGTGCTGACCTCTGACAACAATATTGACCATAATACATGCTTATCAAATTGTTCAAAAGTCAAGGTTCATCGCTTTCATGCCTTAAAATTTAAAGCATAAGTTGCAGTTTATGTAAGTCCTTAATTTTGAGTGTTATGGCCTTAAAAAAACTTTGAAAAATCCTTAAATTTCTCGAGAAAATTTATATGAACCATTGCTCTGTTTGCCAAGGTCTCACAATGTGTCAGTATGGGATAATTGGTTAAATTAGACAAAATCTGCTCATCATTCAAAGTTGCTGGTTTGCAACTTAACAGCACACCATAAAAGCTCGTTAAATTTTAGCTAAATTTTTAAGGGGACTGATAACTTTTATTTTTGCATTGTCTTATTTAACCATTTATCTCATATAGACAAATGGTAGTTTGACTTATTATGTAAAAAGAAAATATCCTACCTACCCACTTATGAAATTTAAGTTGCAAAAACTACAAACCATGATATATTCATACACATTATTTGACATAACATGTATTGCATTGAGGATGAAAATAAGATTTGTTTTCTTACTAAGGTGCTTTTTTTTTAGTTTTTGTTTTGTTTGTTATTGTTTTTTTTTTTTGTTGTTTTTTTGTTCAGTATATTATCAAAATATGTATTATTTACTGGATCATATGTTTTTCTCTTTTTTTTCTCTCTTTTTTTTAAGTATAACAATATTGAAATATTTGAAATGCAAGATAACTTTTACTCATTCTTATTCTTTTTAATAAGTTATTTAGTCAATACATTTCTGATTTATTCTAGCAAAAGGCCTTGGCGCTGCCTGTTTTCATTTCCCTGAATATAGGTAAAAAAACTTTCCCATGACTGCCTATTACACCTGTCAGCCATGGGATACTTGGCTAGCATTTTATCATTATAAGCTATTCATAAGAGGTATGTCGACCAATCAAAATGCTGCTTAAATAAATAAGTACCCTTCAGTTTGGAGATCTAAAACCTGTAAGTCAGTAAAGAGTTTGTCAAAGTGCCGCAAGAACAAGATTTTCTATTGATCCAAAAATCCCCTCTACCTTGTGGGGCTGCAAATAGTGGCGCGCTTTTCAAATAATCAATAACAAGAAAAAGCTAACTGATAATCCCACGGTAATGTATGGAGTAATGGAATGAGCACTCATGGGTTTCCGACACTGAGAAAGGAAGAGGCTATATAGGAGTCAAACTTGTCCTGTCTTGTCCAGGCTTACATCACATGAAGATTAGTAATTGTTGCTGATAATGGGTTAACACTTCAATAATTATTTACCATGATAAGACCAATCATCAGCCAAGTGCAGGTAACTCTGTCAAGGATTTTTTAAGAACTTGAGCCCTTTTTCTGTGTTGATGCGGTATGTTGGGGTATTTCACCATCAGTGGTAATTCTTGTTCTCATTTTGTTGCTGTTTTAGTTGATGAATTGATTACTGTCAATGATAATCAGAAAACTGAAGGAAGGCATGAATATGGCATGTATGAGGGGTGATCATTATATTCAAGAACTTTCTCCATATTTTCTTACAGTTTGCGTCATTCCTTTGAATTTTGGTAGGAAAGATATAACAAATGCATTTAAAAAAGGTACGGTTTTATTGACCTGTGGTTAAAATTGACAATTTAGTTCTCAAATATAATGATCACCCCTCATATTTGGCATTTTCGTCCATTGTTTTTGCAGTGTTAGACAATGTCTGCTCTTGGATTTGGAACAGACTTCAAATTGGGCACAGTGTTCTGATAATTTGTTCGATTATTACCATTTTCTGTATTTGAGTTTGATTTTTTTTTTTTTTTTGTCACTGAAATGTTACCATTTGATGTTTTATAATATTAACATATGCACCATCTAAAAAAAGATGAAAGGTTTTTCTACATACAGTATCTTATACATTTTGTATTAAACATAGATGCCTGCAGTTGGCTGGTACTCCAAGTAGACAAGACTTGTTTTCAATGGTGATCAGTCAGTGCTATGCAAATATTTTTTTAAGTGTAAGGAAACTAATACCAGGCACCACTGAGTGAGATTGCATCTTGAAAAACTCTTCAATCATGGCTGTTACTTAAATTTTTCCTTCATTTAACATCTATCTCACTCAATGACATTTGTTTTTATTAACATTCTGAAGAAGGGATGGATGGGGGTGGGGACAGGACAGTTTAGGTGTGGCATATCTCTCAGGGTTAATTGATAGCTGGTCTTGTCAACAGATGGCAAATCATGAGGGAAATGATTTAACATGGGTCTGACAAAATCTTTTTTTTTCTTTCAGTACCTTTCTTAACAAGAGGAATGCTCTCATGGAAATAACCTATTTTACTAATAAATGCTAAAGTCAACTTGTAAATCTCTCATAAGCTTGCCTGTTATTCATGAAATGTGATTTTCCTGAACTCAAAGATTACAATTATCACTCAGGATTCTCACTTGGATATTGAAAATTATAGACTTAGACAAACATATGCCAAAAAATGAGAGTCCTCCCATACAGTTGTGTAGGAGTTGCTCAAGAAAACCGGAGGCTTTTTATCCTTCCTCCCCCCCCCCCCCCCCCCCCCCTATGAAAATAGGGAAATTGGATACCAAATTGGTAAAACTTAAACACCCTATCACTACTCTCTTGACACTCTGAAGAAATTGAAGTCATGGTTAAAAATAACTAATTAGAAATCCCTGTTTTCTTTAACAGTAAATAACAATAGTTTAAGTCATTATAAATGGTACTGACTTGGTGTTCAGCAAATAAGGGTGATACTGCAGTGTGGCAGCCCTATATCTCAAGTAGACATCGTGTTCCAAATAACTGAAATGTTAAACCCAATGAACAAGCAAACAACAGAGTTTTGAATCTTTGTGTTTTTGAGTAGAGGAAAATCTCATTTGCAATCTTTTGAAATGTAGGTCATGTCAGGTCTTAAACTTTTTGCACTTCATCAGTGCTGTTGAGGGGCGTCAACACTCAGTTAATTATGTGAAACTTTTGAATCTGTCTGTATATGGGTTAGGGAAGACTCAAGCGTATATTTCTTTCAAGTACATCTTACAATCCTATGTACACTAAACTTTTCTCAAGCTTACAAACTTCTTTCATTTCCTTATTTTTTCGTGATATTCTTTCTTATTGCCTTGGAATTCAATTTATATTGCACCTTATAATTTATTTATGATGTGTTACAACTTATTAGCTTTTTATGTTTAAAAATAAATTAAGCAGGAGTGAAATATTTGAAAGGCACTGACTGGAAAATTTTATTTGGATGTATATGTATCTCCATTGCCAGTAAATGTTAAAACATCATTTGAAATTAGGGTAAGAAAGTGCTATAAAATAGACAGCAATTTCATGTTAGATAAGAATGTTTGTCTTTTGTTACCATATTGTTAATACATGAAAGCAAGACAACTAGCAGTTAAATATCTGTGTACGTACATGTGGCCACTTCAAATGTTATATTTTGTCTACTGTAGCTCAGATATGATTCCAGTATATATAGTCCTGTGATTATCTTTAGTGAAAAACTTTGTTTTTTTTGTTTTTTAATGCTAAGTTCTGCGAGTACCGTAGATAGTGTATATTTTATTGTTACCCTTTCTTTTTTGTAGTGTGATAAATATGTGAAAAATTGAAATTCAAATGGTGAACTTTTTTATTTAAAATTGTTATGTCAAGAGTGCTTTTAATCTTTTATAAAGTCATTAACACAGACTGGTCATAAATAGATATCATAAATGCACGTGTGTGTGCGCTTGCATGTGTATGTGTGCTTACATACTCCTTCTCTTTTGTAATATTAATCATTTAAATCATTTATTATTCATTCAAAACATTATTCCCTTAAACATCATGTGATTTGTACACACATTAAAAAAAAAATAGCCCATTTTGTTCATTTTATATATGCTTTAAATCCTTAAAAATATTATCAGTTTTTTTGCCATTTTTTTTAAAACTCAGTTTAAATCATATTTTCTTGAGATAGCGATGCCGAGTTTATATTATACAGGTCAGTCGTATTGGAGTTATTAAGTAATGACGAACTGAGAGATAATTTCTTTACTTGAAATAATAAAATATTTGACATAAACTCTAGACTGTTGGAACTTCTGTAAGTTTTGTGCAATAAAAATCATGTTAGTATAGTGGAAGTTTGTTTTTCTTTTCTTCTTTTTATTTAACACAAAAAATGTTTCAATAACTTACGTTTGACATGAGTTAAGAAGCTTGAAACAAATGGCAAGTGTTTCAGCTCTGCTTTGAGATGTGGATTTGATCAACCCTTACAATGCTGTGGGCACTTAGGACTGCCTTCGCCACCACTGCAGACCAAGATCAGACTGCACATATCATGATCTGCACTGTTCCATATTCAGTCAATTTTCAGCTAAACACACCCATAAACAACTAATGGTATAGTCCAAAATGAAGAAAGGGCAAGTCCAATTAAGACAGCATGGTAAGGGTCATACATCAACTGATTCCTGTATAGAACCCTTGCCTGGATCTCCAATCGTGTTACCTTAGAAGTCTCCGTAAGACTAATCATCAACTGCAATGTGATGGTTTACTTAAATGCAAGAGACAGCGAATTCTTTACCATTTGAGAGTAACTTGAATTCGTCTGTCGTTTAGCGCCCGAAATCCAGTCCTCCTCAAAGCCCCACACCAATTGTCGCCATCCAGAGCGTCTGCATTGCTGACGTGCTACAGTCTGCCAGAGCCCGTCCTCTTCCGGAGTGGCATGCCATTATGATGTCTTTTTGGCCGGCCTCTGGGATTT
>CM037793.1:24016572-24066572 GCA_021229015.1 Solen grandis
GAAATAAAGAAAGGACCTTATAAAGACTCTTTGCAAGTAACCATGGACAAAAACATACCACAAAAAGAAATAAGATCTGGAAACAACATCCCCTGGATCAGGAGAAAATTATCAAAAAGAAACAAAGACTTTACAACCAAGCAAAGAAAACAAATAACTGGACCAGCTACAGAAAATTCCAAAAGAATGTAAGAGAGAACTAAGAAGATCTGAATGGAACTATATAAATACAAACATCTTAGAAGGACTAAAAGACAAAAACACAAAACCCTTCTGGAAGTATGTCAAATCTAAAAGACAAGAATCAACCGGAATAGCCCCACTCAAAAGAGGAAACAGCCTAATAAGAGATAGCAAAGAAAAAGCTGAAGAACTATTCAAACAATTTAAATCTGTCATAAAACCAAGTGAAGAAAAACATCAAACCAATAAAAATTGAACGGAAAGGACTGGAGAAGCTACTATCAAAAATAAATCCATCAAAGGCTTCTGGCCCAGATAACATTCCTAATAGAATACTAAAAGAATGCTCAAAAGAACTAGCCCCAATCCTGAAAATAATCCTACAGTGCTCAATAGACACAGGTGAATTACCAAAAGACTGGAGAGATGCAAACATCTCAAGCATCTTCAAAAAAGGCAACAAACACCTGCCAGAAAACTACAGACCTGTCTCTCTAACCTCAGTCATATGCAAAACTCTTGAACATATTATTTGTAGACACTTACTTAACCACCTGGAAGAAAACAAAATACTGACAAACTTAACTCATGGATTTAGGTCTGGGAACTCCTGCGAAACACAACTGATCACAACTTTAAATGACTTCCTACTAGATCACGACAAAGGTCAACAAATAGATATTGCCATATTAGACTTTTCAAAAGCCTTCGATACAGTACCACATGACAAACTCCTACACAAACTTGACAGCTACGGAATTAAGGGAAATCTTCACACTTGGTTAACAAATTTCCTAACAAATAGAACAATGAAATGAACACAATAGTAGAAGGCGAAAAATCAAGAGAAACAACAGTAGACTCAGAAGTACCCCAAGGCACAGCACTAGGACCAATTCTATTCTTGTGCCACATAAATGACCTACCAGAATGTGTAAAATCCTCTGTCAGACTATTTGCAGATGACTGCCTACTTTATAGAACGATAAAATCAGAACAAGATCACCTCCAATTACAACAGGACCTAAATAGCTTAGAAACATGGGCAACAAACTGGGGCATGAAATTCAACGCGAAAAAATGCTGTATCATGTCAATCAACAAAAAAAAACAAAAAAACAATAGATTTTATCAACTGAATAACCACATAATGCAGGAAGTACAAAATAATCCCTTTCTTGGACTACAAATCTCAAATGACTTAAAATGGAATACACATATCAACAAGGTATGCAAAAAAGCAAATTCAACTTTAGGCTTTTTAAGAAGGAATCTCAGAACTGTACCAAAGACCTGTAGAAGAACAGCCTACATTACACTAGTAAGATCAATAATGGAATATGGGGCTACCATCTGAAACCCCTATCAGAAAGACAATATAGACAAACTAGAAAGAATCCAAAACAGGGCAGTAAGATTCATAAAAAGAGATTATACAAGCAGAACACCAGGGACAATATCAAAAATGAAACAAGAACTTGAACTAGAAACTTTACAAGACAGACGCCTAAGCCTCAGATTAATATTAATGTACAAGGTGGTTGAAGGGTTAGTTCCAGCACTGCCAACATCAGATTTTGTGAAATTCACCAGACCTAAAAGGACAATAAAAACAAAAAAATTTAATGGCTGCGAGACAGCAAATGTATTAGAAAAACGCATTTGCAAAAATTCAAAGGATCTGGAAATACCATCATCAAACTCTAAACAATATGAAAATTCATTCTTTGTGGACACTGTGATTCACTGGAATCATCTCCCTGATAATATGGTGCATGCTGGCTCTGTTGAGGCATTCAAAAATGCCTTAAAGAGCCACCGCCAATAGCGCAGAGCTCTTCTTCCATTGTGTAAAACCCAGTATTGGGATCTACAACGTATTTGTTTCAGATTCAGATCTACATTTGATGACCATGCGTTTGTAGATGGGTGTTGATGAGGTAATACATACATATAGATAAAATCAAATTCTTACTCAATGACTATCTGCGCCCGAGGCTGTGAACAAGCTGTTTTAATTAATGTTAACCCTTTCCCTCATAGAGGAAACCATGAAAAGACCTATGCGAACAGCATAAAACCAGATCAGCCTGCGAGTGACTCGCAGGCTGATCAGGTTTTATGTTGTTCGCTGCTTCTCAGTGGTCTGGAAATGAGGATTTTGTAATTAAATTTGGTAAGGTTTAACTGTGGTTTTCTGCAGATCAGGCTTTATGTGGTACCTACTGAGTGCGTCAAAATGAGTCTATATGAGGGAAAGGATTAAGGTCCACATCGTCTCACGGGCGGGTTCATATCTTTGACACACACGGTTCACATCCCTTGTAGTTCCTATTATGAGTATCCGTGGTTCTTATCGTCCGTCATTCGTAAACAAATATGGTCAGATAAGGGAAATGAAATTAAGATTCAACCATAGATGTGTTGCAACATGAATATAACCTATTTTTAGGTTTTGTTCCATCATATATCCAGCCGATTTTTAGCTCACCTGAGCACAAAGTGCTCAAGGTGAGCTTTTGTAATCGCCCTTCGTCCGGCGTCCGTCGTCGTGCGTCGTGCGTCGTCCGTCGTGCGTCGTCCGTCGTCAACAATTTGCTTTAAACGACATCTCCTCTGAAACCGCTGGACAGAATTTAATGAAACTTGGCAGGAATGTTCCTTGGGTAAGGCTCTACAAAAGTTGCTAAAATAAAGTTGATCCATGAAGAACTCTGGTTGCCATGGCAACAAAAAGAAAAATAATTTGAAAACTTTCAAAATCATCTCCTTCAAAACTACTGGCCAGATTTTAAAATAAATTGGTACAGATGTTCCTTGGGCCAACCTCTACCAAAGTTGCTAAAATTATTCCGATCCGTAAAAAAACATGGCCGCCAGGGGCGGGGCTTATTTGCCTTATATGTATATAGAGAAACCTTTAAACAACATCTCCTCTGAAACCACTGGACAGAATTTGATTAAACTTGGCAGGGATGATCCTTGGGTCAACCTTCACAAAAGTTGCTAAAATAAACTTGATCCATGTAGAACTCTGGTTGCCATGGCAACAAAAAGGAAAAAAAAAGAAAACTTTAAAAATCATCTTCTTCAAAACTGCTGGCCAGATTTTAAAATAAATTGGTACAGATGTTCCTTGGGTCAACCTCTACCAAAGTTGCTAAAATTATTCCGATCCGTAAAAAAACATGGCCGCCAGGGGCGGGGCTTATTTGCCTTATATGTATATAGAGAAACCTTTAAACAACATCTCCTCTAAACCACTGGACAGAATTTGATTAAACTTGGCAGGGATAATCCTTGGGTCAACCTTCACAAAAGTTGCTAAAATAAACTTGATCCATGTAGAACTCTGGTTGCCATGGCAACAAAAAGAAAAAAAAAGAAAACTTTAAAAATCATCTTCTTCAAAACTACTGGCCAGATTTTAAAATAAATTGGTACAGATGTTCCTTGGGTCAACCTCTACCAAAGTTGCTAAAATTATTCCGATCCGTAAAAAAACATGGCCGCCAGGGGTGGGGCTTATTTGCCTTATATGTATATAGAGAAACCTTTAAACAACATCTCCTCTGAAACCACTGGACAGATTTAGATTAAACTTGGCAGGGATGATCCTTGGGTCAACCTTCACAAAAGTTGCTAAAATAAACTTGATCCATGTAGAACTCTGGTTGCCATGGCAACAAAAAGAAAAAAATATGAAAACTTTAAAAATCATCTTCTTCAAAACTACTGGCCAGATTTTAAAATAAATTGGTACAGATGTTACTTGGGTCAACCTATTTATCTCAGGTGAGCGATTTAGGGCCATCATGGGCCTCTTGTTTAAATTTCCTTTCATAATGATTCGTTATTATTTCCAAATAAGATTCAAAGCTAAATTTTGTTTTATAGCCATTTTCCATTGTTATGTTGCTTTGTGCGTTGTTTACAACATACTAGAACCGATCGTGGGAATCTGAATACCGGATATACAAATTCAATGCCCTCTAGCGAGCATGCAATACATGCACATGTTTGCTCGTACCATCGTTATACAATAGATACATATGTTTGCATGACGAGCCCCAGTTTAGGGGGTCTAGGGTCATTTTACATATCTTACATGAAGAAAATGCACTACAATCTTCTTTGGATGATTTTTATCATTTTATTGCAAAAGTTGTGTGACGTAAGCCAGTGGCGCGTGCAATGTAAAATGCCCTCAGTCATTCAAATAAGTATTTTAATGAAAAACGAGTGTTCGGCCTTCACATCTGATATGGATAATCAAATTTCAAGGCAGTTAAATTTTTATTTATCTATTTTTTTAAAAAAAATTTTGAGGGGGCGGGGGCGTATGTTGTTGTTGTAGATTTTGAATCGAGCGATCTGATTGAACGACGTGAAATTGACATCGACAGATTGTGTAGATGTTTTCAATCATCCAAGCAGAACAGACCTTAACTTTATTAATAATCCTGGTATACGGTATATACAACATGGAGAATTGCACAAATAATCAATTAAGCAACATATAGGTTTCGGTTGTGTACAGATATTGAGACAAATATGGTTTATATAGTAGTAATGGTGGTGGTGCAGCAATGAAAAAGGAGGGAGACAGAAACAGTGAGATATGTGATTAACATTTATCTGATACAATTAATTTAATAAATCCAATAAATGTGCAGAAATAATAATAATAATAAACGGAAGTTGATAGTGGAGCTGACTTACAAAAATGAACAAATTGTTGACATTTGGGGTCATCACTTCGTTAAGGTTGTCTTTTGACAGTGATTCGTTATTCCATATGTTAATTGACTATCAGACTGATCGAGCCGTGCACTGAATATAATGGTAGCATATATCTGTGCAAAGTTATGACCTCCATAATTAAGCGACGTCAGATTCCGTTCGATCCTTACCACGTTCAACATACAGTACAGAGGGACAAAATAATTATAATCAACATTCCTATGAAACTGTCATTTCTGCGGTTCTAGTGCCAGTGGGTCTCTGAATATAGGGGTAGTCCCAGGACTGGTTGTCCCTGTATCAGGATAATGTGACTTGTTGTGGTATAATGTCGCATGTCTAGCACATATATATGCCTCAAGTAGACATAATCTCAAAAAAACTGAAATACTGTCGGTGGGACAATTAATCCAACGTATTTATCAAGCTATATAAAACGCCATAATTGCTCGAGTTAATTCAATATTTAATTATTAAATGGTTACGTTTTGGTGTTGTAATATTTAATGGTTACTTCTTATTGTTGTAACAAAGTCAACTATTCATGTTTTAAATGTCATACAGTCTAAGAAGAGGTAAGTGTGCTGACGCCAATGTGCTCATATATTATTGCAAATCAGTGATAGCATCCACCAGGCTGCTCTGCTCCGGGAAGCCGCTCCATGCTTCCTTCCGGAAATGTGGAATGTTGTCATCTCCACCCTTTCTGAAGATCACCTAACAAATTATGTGTCGTGGTACAACTCATTTCACATCGTGTATAACACATCTATCATTCAGTTTGGATGGTCATTGGATCATAGACGTGCATACTGTGATGGGTTAAGTTCTGTGAAATGGCACCAGTCTGAATTGAATATGTACCAGGCATACACGTTTTGGGATATTAATCTGCCATCATTCCTACAGGCATCAGTCTCCATCTATGTGACGGAGGAGGGGACATTTACGTATATGTATCGAACGTCAGTAAGGCGCTTATAGTTATTATCATATACACAATTTGTTGACTTACAACTTTTTAAATCCGTATACATGTCATTGTGTGTGTTTGTTGTTGTTTATTCTATAGCATGTAATAAAAGAGGACAGTTAAAAATCATTTTCTCTTTCTTTATCCCATTCACACTACTTTCTTTTAAAACAAATAACTTCTGAGGGAAAAAGAGAGTTCAAATAACTGCATAAATAGTGCTCTTTAGGTAAAAGAAGTCACATGTAATGTTTATTTTTGAAAAAAAAAAAATAATAGAGGGTGTCGCCTGTATAATGGTGCATTTACCAAGAACATTAACTCAACATAAAATATATGCAGGGTTTAAAAGCAGTTACTTCCCCTCTTTCAAGGGGTTTGAGGGACGGGGCACTTTTGACCATTCAAAATGTATCAGCTTTGGATTTCATTTAAACAGTAAATATTTGGGAAAATTTTAGTCCTAAAAGCAGGACTTTTGATCTTTTTTTCGGCCAGGGTAACGGGAAAAATGTACCGGATTTAAGCTACTAACACCCTAGAGCCCGGGGAATACGATAGCACTTAACACAACAGGGATTTCACCTACAATACCTAGCGGTAAGTAAAAACTTGCTGTCGAATTTCATTACTTTGTTTCTATTACACATATAGTCCCCAGCATATCATGTTTCTTAACATGAATTGCTAGTTATTAAGACAATAATTCATCTTCATGAAATAGGAATGGCGTAATGTGTTTTTACCTACTTATAGAATTTAAGCATTACTTAACGCTTGGTATTGTTGATGGAATTATTTGCCACAGGGGTGGGATTGTGAAAAATAATTGTAAGTGATTAATCGCAACGCTCCTTCCTTAATATTAGAGCCTTTGACTTCAAAAAGACGTTTTCTCGTCAATATTTATGCATTTTTTGCTGTCTATTAATCTCTGTGGATAATTTCAGTTCTGATGTGTCTACATGAAATGAATATAAGAAGGGATTCGATTAGTAATCAGAAGTAAAAGAAGTTATCTATCGAAATGGTCCGCATGAGACAGCACTATATGTCAACACTCTCTAAATGTCAACCATACATGCAAAAAAGTGTCTTGTCTACATAGTCTCCAAATGACTGAAATACTGTTGGTCGGACGTTAAACGCACATCTGCATATTTTATTGTCAATAATTTCCGTGGGGGAACTAATTAGCCTGAATTTTGTTAATGCTGTTATCTAATTAATATAGTAAAAGACGTAGTAAACCTCGCTTATTCTGGAATGCATTGGGGATCCCAATGGCCGAGAGCTTAACTTCACTCAGCCCTTCACCATTGCAGGTTTGAATCTCTGCAGGGTCACTCGGTAGTCTTCCAGTTGGCTTGCAATGAATCTGTAGTGTGATGTGTCTGGAAGACGCTATATGACTTAAGTACTGTCGCAGTGAGGGTAAACAACAACAATAACAACAACAACAACAATAACGAATGCCTGATGATTCACCCACGTAATTGACTTTATAAAAGTTGCAACAAAACTTAATGTAAAATACACGTGCGACCAGTATAAAGTTTGATCAGCTCGTGAGTAACTTTTCTAACACTCTAAATCCACCATAGCAATATTTGAATTCTTAAATTGAGTAGAAATAATTTTCACTTTTCATGTTTTATGAAATATTAAACTGCATTTTTTAATTGACATAAATATATTATTATCTAAAAAGTAAATATATTTTAAATAAAATAGTTGGGAATTTTATTAGAGAAACAAGAAAGATGTTATTTGCCCCTAAGTATTAGATTAATGCTACTTAGCACTAAGTATTATTGTAGCCTGTTATGTCAGAAAATTGTTTGAATATTTTATACAAGCAATTAAAATGTATTTATCAACATACATAATGCGATAAGAATTGATGAACTTGACACTTTTGTTTGGGTTTAACGTTCTACCGACAGTATATCAGTCATTTTGGAACAAAATCTACTCGTACACGAGACTGATAGTGTTGCCTCACTGCGGTATGAAACAATAGACAAGTGACATGATATAAAACCAAGTCACATTATCCTGACACCGGGCCAGCCAGTCCTGAAATAACTGTGCGTATATACCCTTAAAATGTGCAAAGCAATGAAAATGTGTCAGTACCATTTTTAAGTTGTATTGAGTTTATTGATCAAGATCTGATTACAAGTAATTTGTTTTAACGCCAAACAGTATGTTTTCATTTAGTTAGTAACATACCCCTTCTTACCCTGAAATATGTGCCAAATATTAGTACGTAGTATACTTTGCTTTACGAAATGAACAATGGCATTTGTTTGACATGAAGTAAGACGAACGAATATACTCACACAGTTATTGGGAAAACAGATTGCGTCTACATTTTCCTCTCTTAACACTTATCTTTAAAAAGCACCTATACCTTCAACAGACAAATAGGCAGACGTTTGGACATTACTCATGATATTATTTTAGTAAAAGTTCTTGGTATTCGTTGAATGCTTATCCTTTGTAATTTATTTAACCATAAATACAATGTAGTATAATTTATTAACGTAAATGTATAAATTATAAAACTTCCTAGTCAAATTAAACTGCTATTGGATGGCAGCTGTTTAACCCTTTACCTCGTTTTATCACTTCATGAATACTAATTACCTGGAGTTTGAACAGTGATTTTTACTTTGCTCTGCAGACTGTGTAGAATCTGAGCGACAATAGTGTATGAACAAACAGAGAAGACCTTGATCAGACAGCACCAATGTCTTCTCTGTTTGCCAGTGAGTCTATAAGAAGCATAGGGTTAAACGAATCAAACCAGGTGACCTCGAAGTTGTTCAAAGTCTCTTAATTTACTGACTGACCTGCAACACCCGATACACACTGCTGGGTGCATAGTTTGGCTTAGTCACGTTGTAAGTTGTGCGAAATCATCGTACTTAAACAGGGGTTAGACAAGTAGGGAAACAAAATGAATGGATAACTGAATGAATGATTTATTTAGAAAAATGAAAACGTGAGAACGGGAATATGGATAAATTTATAACTGATATAATTTCAGAAGAAAGATTTATTAAATGAATGAATGAATGAATGAATCGTTACTTGATAAAGTAGGCAAAATATTCGTACATACATATAAAACAAAGTACTCGTGCAAAGATTTTATTGCAATTCAAGTTTGAGGATGTAGCAAAGGGCTAGCATTAATAACTATCATTTTGATCAGCGTTTAAATAACTTACTACATCTTTGAATATCTTATTATTTTCAAAGTAAATAAATGAAGAAGAAAAAAGATCGATCGATCGATCGATAGATAGATAGATAGATGCCCATGCAATGATATTCATTTACCGAAATCAATCTTGTAATAAGTCATATACGATATTTCAAATCGTAAAATTGCAAGATACATATCCAATGACATTTTGACTCAAATTTTATTTGTGCAGATCACATCTTATACATTTACATAAACGGGTATGAACCTCTTTATTCCCCACAACAAAACACAATACGTTCACTAAGTACATGCTGAGTTTAACACTTATTTAAATATCCAATTTCGTTACTTAAGCTGTTGATACCTGAACGTGGAGTTTATTGACAAAAAATGGGATTTTCATCATAAATCGGATATTTTCCGCAGGTGGTACGACAATAACAAAAGCTTAAATCTAGATATTACAAATGTTTATTATTATGTTTGCTTGGGTGAACGTCCCACTAACAGCATTTTAGTCGCTTGTGGTATTATATAAATAGCAGATCTATATGGTACTTCCTCAATGTTATATCACGCTCAGTCCCTTTATCCTGACACTGACACAACAGCAACGGAACAACCATTCTGTGTTAAGCAGTCCGCTCAAGGAAGGTATATTACGACTCTAGTATGTCGCGACCGATGATCGAACACACGACTTCAAGGATACGGTCACCGGGACCGATGTAGTTGCAAGAGAGAGAAAGAGAGAGAGAGAGAGAGAGAGAGAGAGAGAGATCCGCAGACGGAGATATTCCGGAATTACACGGAACAATTCGTACAATTCCGTAGTTTACGGCACATGCACCGTAATTATGATTATAGGGAAGCATAAAGTGCATTTAATGATTTGATCGAGAGCTACTGCACATCATGTTCCCAGCACCGGACAATAAACCCCAGTGCATCAGGATGATGGGTAAAAGCTTTTCGTTGAAGACTCACAAAAAATTCCCCATAACTAATTACCTCACCCAGACTCGAACACGTTTCTCCAAAGGTGAAAATAATATAAAAAGACCATGCACTACAACATATGAGTGAATCACCAAGTTTGAACTGCAATTTAACTGCTGCTTCTTTCATTTTTATTAGGAAACTCACTGATACTAACAAGTAATCATCATTCATTGTTTTATTCGGTGCTTTCTCTATTTCATCTTCCAGACAAGCTATATAAAAATGGCGCTCTAAGGTCTTTGTAATTACTGTAGATAAGTCTCATTAGCACGTGTTAATTATTCCTTGGTAACTGTATCCGTGAGGTTTACGTACGCTCCTTCGTGTTGTCCCCTCTAACATCAGCTCTGGATAGGTTAATTGAAATAGCAGCTGATACTCTTATCAAGGGAGCCCCTGAAGTGGCATTTTCCTTTTAATTTTCTTAATTTAATTTAGACATGGATCTATTTCTTTTAACGTCGATAAGGGAACAAGTCCTTAAAATTAACACCTACAATAACTCGAAGGCATCTGGGTTGGAGGAGTATTCAGTGTAAAGGAAAGACATGAAAGACACCCCCCCCCCCCACCACCCGCCCCCAAAAAGGGACTTGAGCCCAAAATTTCTGGATCTGCAGTCAGCAACCCCTGGACCACGGAGCCCTCATTTTTTAATGTGACACATGACATTTCATAAATCAGCAACTAATGATTTCTATTTCAACAATAACAACAACTATGAAATGTCGTGGTAATGAAAATAATATTTCATAAACTCACGCATCCCGCCCCCTCTCCCTAAAACAACACATTATCACAACAACAAATAATAATAAAACTAATTAATCTTTCTCAATTACCATCAAACCCCTCCCATATACATGTAATATTTATATAAGTTTTATAAAGAAAGCACAGATCACTTCCGTGGCACTGTAGATATAAATTATACTTTAAGTTTAATCTTATTCATTACAGTCACAAATAAGTAATAAAATTTGAATATTTTATGGAATAATGGTTTGCTAGCCCACTTCTTTGTTGATCTGAGTTTAATGTGATAAACCGTTGAGTGTTTCCTATGGTCTAATACCTTTCAAACAGACAATGGCGTGACTCAGAGATGGACATCCGTTCATTTCCGGTGCCGCGCAAGCAGGATATTTTATTTCAACAGGTGATAAATTTACCTGACAAAACATTGTTGTCATGTCATCTGATTTAATTTATTGATACTATACCCTGAGCGGGTCATCATTTTGCCCTAACAACCAGCGCGATAGTAATGCTAACAAAATAAAATTAATTCAGCGGTTGATACCTCTCACTGCGCATGCGCCCTTATTCATTACGTCAGCGTGTGCCGCGGTCTACATAAATACAGAACAGCTTAAACCGGAAACGCCGTTAAAAGGTTTTCAAAAAGTCAGTCAAGTTTAATAAAACAATTATATGGATCTTAGATCAGTAAATACTCGTTCAAAATTCAAGATCAATCAATAGTTCAAACCTTTCAAAGATTTTGGTCTGTATTAATTCCTATCCTCAATCTTTCTTTGTTGTCTTTGCCAGTATGTGACTCATACAGGATATAAACTTCCAAATAGCAAAAAAAAAAGGGGTGGAATTATGTATTATACAATGTGAGGGGCGACCAGAAAGTATCCTGTTCATGTAACAGGTGTTTAGTTCTTAAACAACTGCAAGATGCAAAATTACTTTCTAATGTTAAAAATAATGGGAATATATATAAATTTGTAACTTCTGTCAAAGTTGTTAAATGATGCACAGGATCTAGTCAGGACCAGTGAAATTATAGTTAAGTAGCGATTGCCCGAGGAGTGCTTTTCACCTGGATCTGCACATTGTTTCGAGAATAAGTATTTTCAAATAGTCATAAATACATTAAGTATTTGAAGGACCATGATTGTAATTTAATGATTGATGGATTAAACTTAATTCACAACAATGTTCTCTTGATTTCCCGAGTCTCCCGATATTCCGAGTTACATAGTTCAAATTCAGTCTTCGAATTATCCCAAGCTCACTGTACCACGAACTTCGAATTGTACACGGACGCTTGTTGTTAGTATAGATTACGATATATAGAAAAATGTATCTTTTTTATATGAATTTCAGTACTTTATTTGATTAACCTAATTACAACGTACAATAGCAAAAGAAGAGAGAGAGAAAAAAAAACTTCTAAAGAAAATGTGGTCTATACCTCCCATAGGGTTTGGCATATGTTTTACAGTAGTCCATAAACAAAGTTGAACGAATGAATGAAAACATTTGTGAAATCATGTACAACGTTGTTAATTGTGACATCACCATGAATGTATATGAAAAAGTAAGGTGTGTCAAGAGATGTCATCTTGATAAAATTAATATATGCTTCACAGTGCGGCAGAGTGGGCAGCGCGTGAATATAAATATGTCACGCAATTATGTAAGTCATATGAATTAAGGATCAGAAACTCGTTCTTGGAAAGAAAACCAAAATATAAATAAAAGTGTGCGAGTGTGGGTTAGAGGTTAAGGTCATCCATCCATCATTATATTGTGTTCATGGTTCATCAAGTAATGGTAGAAATTTTATGCAAGCCTCTATAGACTTTGAGCAAAAAAGCCTATAACTCCAAGTCAGTGGATGCTTGCAGCGTGAAGTCTTTTTTTAGCATTTGAAGGACCAGTACTATGATTTAATAATGAATGGATAACCTTAAAGAGAGAGAGAGAGAGAGAGAGAGATAAGAGAGAGAAAGAGAGAGAGAGAAGAGAGAGAGAGAGAGAGATGTTGTTTCTGAACATACATTAAAAACTGTTACGTAAACACAAATTATAGATTGGATCTGACCACAGAGGCCTGTGGTGAGGTCAGTATTTGACACAAGCTTCCGGAAAGTGCACATACGTTTGTAAGTACTTCCTCCGTTCTGAATAAACGCAACATGGAATACCAAAATTAAAGCAAGCAATATCAAACAGACCACGAAAAACTGGAAGAGACGGTTATATCAAAACCCGCTGCTAAATGTTTATAGTTTCCTGCAGTGTGTTTCTGCGTGTTATGAAATTGTTTGATTTTGTTTTAGGTATATTTATATCATATGTAGACATATAGGCCAAACAATGTGAAACATTTATAACCCTGGTGAAAATATGCGCACTCTCTTTTAAATATTGTTATAGATTTTGACCTCGTCACGAGCGTCTGCGATCTTACATAAACATATAAACCAATAATATAAAAAAATAAAACGTAAAAATGAAATAAAAAAATGAAATTATTATGTAATTACTTTAAGTAATTACACACAGTTGCAATTGATGTTTTGCTTATTTGTTGTTGTTTATTTTTCTTTGTAAGATTTTTAGCCAAATTCGGTCTTAGTATTCAACTATTGTAGGCTTTGGTATCCTCTACGTCTTTAGAAATGGAGTTTTAAAGTTTTTCGTCGTAACCGCCTTACATAACATATCCAGCTGGCTTGCGGTAGGTCGGTGGTTCTACCCGGATGCCTCCGTGCATTCGGGGTCTTCCTCCACCTGTAATTTGTTGGACGTCGCTATATGACTGAAATACTGTCGAAGCGACGGTAAACTCAAATAGTCAAGTCAAGTCAAGCCAAGTCAAGTCAAGTCATAACATAACATAACATAACAAACATAACATAACAGACCGATCAGCCCCAAATTTATTCATTTTATTTCATAAATATGATAAAACTGCGGAAAAAAGGCATGTGACAGTTCTGAGACGCTTGTGAAAACACGACTGAACCTGTATCAGCGGTCAACTGTATTAAGCGGTCAACCTGCATTTAGCGGTCAGTTTAGCGGTCAGCGGTCAGTTTTAATATTACAAAATCAACATTTTGTTATATGTTCAGTCTTCATCTAGCGACCATCTCTGTTAAGCGGTCACTTTCTCTTGTTCCCTTGACTGATCTCTTAAGACAGGTTTGATTATAATCATATGATTTTATTTCTGTTTGTAGTGCACGAGGAGTGTTCGAAAAATATCCGGAAAAGTTATATAACTTATCCATTGATATGGTTATTCGAATGAAATTTACAAAAGTGATACTTTGATATATTTTGAACTTAATCCGAAAGCAAAAATGACACAAATGCACTGATGCAAATTTCACAGTCACTAAGGCAACGTCGGGTAACGGATATATATATCTTTTCGAAATATTTTCCTTTGCACGATACACTCATCTCACACCTACGGATCCACTTGTAAAAGTTTGACCTGAAATGCTTCTATGAAATTTTACAGGTTGTTTCCAAGACAGCTCCTTAATTGTGTCTACTTTTTCTGACGTCGTGCACGGACTCCCAGATCTTGGGCGGTCGGCAACATTGTGCGCAAGATCGTTCTTGGAATCGCTGAACCACTCATATATGTTGGTTTTCTTCGTTTAGCCTTTGCCGTAAGTCCCCCTGATCATGGGGGCGTCTTGATTTCGTTTTATACATTAATATACAAAACTTTATGGGATAACGTTGTTCTTTTGCCATATAATTTACGGTTTTTGCAACACGAATGATTTCTACTTCCGATATTAAAGGAAATGACGTCAGATTTCAACCCATGACATTACGTAGGCCTTGAGAAAAGGTCTTTGGAGCGCTCCGTATATTTTGCGTTGGGAATATGTCTATATGTGATCGTTAAAGACAAATAAACATGTGAAGACGTAAAATTTGCCCCGCTCAACATTACCCGACGTTGCCATAGTGACTGTGGATTTTGCATGAGTGCAATTTGTATCACTTTCTTTTTCGGATTAAGTTCAAAATATATCAAGGTGTCACTTTTATTCTAATAACCATATTAAAAAGCAATTTATAGAACTTTCCCGGATACTTTTCAAAAAACCCTCTTAATTACCGAGCTTAACTGATCTATGTCTATTAAAGATAAAAAGGAAATAAATATATACATACATGTTTAAAAAATGTTTGTTTGTTTGTCTGGTTTAACGTCCCACCGACAGTATTTCAGCCATTTGGAGACGATTTCTACTTGAGACAAATATAGTGCTGCCACACTGCAGTATCACGTCGTAGACATGTGGCATTATACCACACCCAGTCCCATTATCCTGACACCGGGCCAACCAGTCCTGGAACTACCCTTATATGCTGAGCGCCAAGCAAGGGCGCTATACCTGTACCATTTATTTTTTACGACTGTCGCGGCCGGGTATAAAAAATTGGAAGGAATCTGTTCCTAAGTACAGAAGGTAAAATTTAAGCCGAAATATAGAAGATTATCTACAGTGAAATGTTGCGTAGCTAGTTGTATGTAGTATATACTGTCTGGTAATGGGACACGATGCTACTACATTGGATGCTGGTCTATGATCATGCCAGTTAATATGACAAAGACTTATAACAAATACTTTAAGACCTGTAGATAAATTTGCTTACACGCAAATTTATGCACTTACATACTATAGATAAAGATGATGTTCGTGAAATTAGCGGCCTGACGGCGTGAACTAAAGATGTGGCTTTAGCCTTTACATACATGTGTTTTATGTTTTGTAATTAAACTAGTAATTCAGTAAAGATGGTTTCAAGACGCGCAGGTTGTTTCTTCTTAGGAAAGATAATTTGCAGATATTGCATATTGGCACTTGGTCCCGACTAGGTGCGAAAGTAAGAAAAATGCATACTGAGTAAATTAAATCGTTCACTTGATCTAATTTGTTTACATAAGCAAATGCATATATGCAAATAAATACAGTCAAATCTGTGTTAGGCAGTCAGTCAGGGGAACATTAACAGAGATTGCCGTTAAATGAAGGTTAAAAATATACCAAAATGCTAGTTTTGAAATATTAAAAATGACCGCTAAATGCGTTTTGGTCGCTTAGTGCAGGTGGCCCGCTATCACTGGTTCAACTGTACTCAAAATATGCAAATTGGATGGATCATGTGATCGGGGTTTGATACGAGAGAGAGAGAGAGGGAGAGAGAGAGAGAATGTATGTATGTATGTATGTATGTATGTATGTATGTATGTTAAGGAGTTTAATTAAACACATTACGGATTGCTATTAGAATTGTTGGTATGTACAACAGACGAGAGTACCATGAGAACGTTATTTGGATGTTAAGGCTGTCTTATTTTATTGCTTGAAGTTTTTCAACATCAAGGTGCATCAATAACGTACAGTTGAAGAGATGAAAATAAAATGACTATCAAAAAATATAAAAAACAAACAAATACCTGTAACATATACAACATCTGTTTACTATCTTTTTAATAGGTTCTTAATGTCTTATCGTAAATTCTTTCACCTTGTTTTTATTTATATTCTGTGCGTGTAAATCAAATTATACATGTAAACAGTACATAACAGTGATAACATTCAGTTCCAGAAGAAAGTGTGCACTTTATTTTCTGTGATTTGTCGTCGGCTTTTTTTTTTCTTCTGAAAGCCTATATATTTGGTACCCAAATTGAAAAAATAAATAAATTATCTCCGTGCCACGTGGTAGATATTGAGCTAGATATAAAATGTGCAAAACTGGTGTAAAACTTATATTTTTGCTAAAAATTGAAATGTTTATAATTACACTTTCTTTCGAAACTGAGTTCCAGAATTCTTTGTTCACTTTTTTAAAAACCGTTGTACTACAAGGTTGCATGCAACGTTTCACAAGGCAGGTCTGAAAGGCAACTTTTGGTACACTGGTATAAACCCACATGACGTCCTCTTGCATACATTAATTAAACAGGGAACCTACCTTGAATAGACTAATTCACCTAGATGTCGGAAGAAGATAACTTTATGAAGAAAAGCTCCCAATGCGAATAGAATCCGAAGGAATTCAAATTATTTGTGTTTTGTTGCGAATTTGTTAGTTTTTGATATAGATGCACGAGGTGTTTAACAGGTAAGCAAGCTAAATCTTGACGTAGAACAAATTCAAAGAGAACATTCATTGCTCTATAGTAAGAGAAGATATTACTTTGAACTTTTGAAGATGTCTAAATAAAACCCTAACCGCTAAGCTTGTAAATGTTGCTAATCTAATATCAGGCGGGGCCTCCGTGGCCTGGAGGTTTTTAATCACTTAGCCCCTTACATCTTTTCGAATACCGACAGGGTCACCGCACTCGCGTATAGATGCTTAAGTGGCAATAAGAACAATAGGTAACAGAAGAATTCCTTTGATGTCATTCATTCCGTTTGCTCTTATGTGGCAAAAATTGGCACTTATGTGGCTAGACAGAACAAAACGTTAGCCACATATGTATCCATATATGAGAACACCGTAGGAAGCATTCCAGATGTATTTTTATTCTGGAAGGTCGGTGGTTTTACCCGGGTGATTCTGTACATTTTCTGTCTCCTCCACCTGTAATTAGCTGATCGTCTGATATGGAATGCCATAGCTTACATATACTCGGTATTGGTGTTTAGATGACTCTATGTCCTTATCATAATCCTATAAAAATCTGCAAAATTATAAATAAACCCATCATAATGACGATACAACCCATCAAAATGATTTTATAATCCAAATAATGATATTAGAACCATATATAATGTTATACATGTATATTACGTGCTAATATGTCTACCAAACAAGGACAAAGACCCATCTAAACACCTATATCGAACATTAAGACAGCTTTGGCGTTACATACGTTCTAGTATATAAAACACCGTCGTATCTAATAGCTGACAGAATGATTTAGAATGCTCTGACTGTAACAAGTGTAGAGTGACCGGTCCAGATGGTCGTGTTATCAGAGCACATGCTCCGAGACCGGGAGGTCGTGGGTTCGATTTTCGGCCGCAACATACAACTCGTGACAACTCGCAGGTATCTCTAATGTTTGATGTCCAGAATACATTCATATAAAACACTTCATTTTGGCACATTGGTTATTATTTAAATAAAAACATATACTGTATATGAAGAAGAAAGCCTCTGAATCATCTAAGCGTCCATATAAGGATAGACTGACTCGATGTCAGGATAATGCGACTGAGTTTGGTATTATGCCACTTGTCTTACGACATGCTAACACAGTAATGATTGTTTCGTGCTGGTATCGTCCCTAGAACACTGAACTTCTGCCGGTTGGTCATTAAACCAAAGCTCACAATCTCACGAAATGTTTTATTCACATATCTAAGAGAATGGAATTCCTTATCTTTATCCAAAAAAAAAAAGTAGCTACAAAGGGTGCAATACACTCATGGCAAAATATCTCTCAGGATTAACATTCTTTTGTCATGCCGCGACCAATTAAACGAGGTTTTGATTAAAAATTATCATCACGTTGTTATGGTAACTCATTTATCTCTGTAGTTTATTGTAGGTTTAACAAAAAAAAAAGTAGGGATTAAGTTCAGGTGGTTTAAGTAATGAGGACGACACCAGGACAATATCATTTGATCATTTAAGGTGACCCTTTCAAATACACGTACTGGCTAATTTCTTTCACGGGCAATTGTGCGCATTGAGGTCAGACTAAACAATAACAACTTATAGGTTCATACATACTCCGTTGACCTAAATGCAACATGAATTATTAATTATCAAATCGTAGTACTGAAATAAAAGGGCGTTACTGAATTTGTGTTTCATGCCACTTTTTCAATGTTGCATTATATATCAGCTCTAATTATGAAAGAGGTAAAAATATGTTCTTATCCTGTAAATCGTCACTTATTCTTAACTTATGATCCAGTTGATTCCCATTCTTCGGGAACAGCTAAAACACCGGACAACTACTTTAAATCTCGTACTTTGGATAGCTCCGTTAAAATGCTTACTTCTGTTGACTCCGCTAAAACGCATCCTCCGAATAACTCTTCGGATAAATCCTATTTGGGCCTTTTAAATCCTTAAAATTCAGATTATTCCTTTAAAGCTTGAACTTAGGATAACTCCATCTTGACCCTTTTTCCTGGTAACTCCTTTAAAGCTCGTATCTCGGATAAATCCTTTGAACTCGTTCTTTGAACAATTTTTAAACCCGTACTTCAGGTAACTCTTGTAAACTTCGTATTTTTGGATAATGTTTTGTTTTTTTAACTCGTACTTCGGAAAAGTCCGTATAGTAGAGATTCGTATTAAAGAGTGCAAATTTATATTCAGGTTGAAAACGAATTGATATTTACTTGCAATTTTCACTATTTCACATAGCGATATCAGATCAGTTGCAGCAAGCTTTCCTGGATCGTTTTTCAGATTCTCATGACTTTAAAAAAAAAAACACTTGCAGTCTTTTTAATTTTCTTTATTTCTTTTTGACTATAAACCTCAAAACTCCACTGCTTTGTGCTCAGCATAAATGGGAAGGATAATGCAATTGCCTTCGACGAGCTTTTGCAGTGTGGCTAACAATATATGTCTTCCGTAGACAACGTCCACAAATAACTCTTATACAAAACACATCTGAAAGCAATATCAGTATGATATTTAAATTCGTGATATTTTCACTTTCAAATTTCCCTACAAATGATGACCTATTTGATGGTATCATTTTCAGCGAGCATGGAGAACAATTTTAATATCACTATTCTAATTTGATAAAGCAGGTTCATTTAGTAAGAAATGGTGCCATTATTAAATCTATGCCAAGGCTGCTTCGGAAAGGCCAATGCATTACATAATGTTAATACCGTGTATGCACGGTTTTTGCATGCCTTATATAAAATCGACAAAACAGAGCATTTATTGAATTGACTTGAACTGGCATTTCCTCGTACAAATTAAACGCGCTGCATTTGGAGTGAGAACGTTCAATTGCTCATTTAGCTTGAGTTTATGTTTGTTTATATATACAAATTGTGTACATGTACTATATTCAGTACTTATATAACATAGTATTACGATAGCGTACTTTGTTGATGTTGTTGTTGTATTGGAATCAATAGTAATTCTATCAAGTGGAAGAAAACCCTTAAAGCTCCGAGGCACCTTAGTAGATACACTAACCTACCACACCTTTAATAAAAATATAATGGGACCTACTTTTATAATAATCTATTTTTAATATTGTCCCAGGACTGGTTGGCACGGTTTCAGGATAATGTGACTGGGTGTGGTATCATCCCATATGCCTTGGGTGTTATACTGCAGTGTGGCAGCACTATATCTGTCTCAAGTAGACATCGTCTCCAAATGACTGAAATATTCGGTGGGACGTTTAACTCAATAAACAAACCAACCTATTGTCAAACCTTTTCTGTTAAATCCCTTTCCATGTAACATTTCTTAACTAGACTTGTCCTTTCTTCACTTTGGACTGTGCCATAAGTAGTAGTTTATGGGGAAGCTCGCTGAAAAAACATTGACCGAATGGCGAACAGTTCAGACAATGATCAGACTGCACAGATGTGCAGGCTGATCTTGGTCTGCAAAGGTCGCAAAGGCAGTCAAAAGTGCCCACACTATTGTAAGGCTTAATGATCATTGATAAACTTAAGCTTTTCTATATTGATACAGTCCATAAACAATACTTAGCGCTAAGTTATACTTAAATTGTTAGAAAAACATTCTACCATTCCCGGTTTACGAGATTTTTAAGTACATGTTTAAGTTGGCATACGTAAATACCATAAAAGCTTAATTTATTTGTTAAGAAAATGGGTATTTTTATTACAGAAATTAGAAGGACATAATCCCCCCCCCCCTCTTCCCGAGTATTTAAGCACTCCTTAGCACTAAGTAAAACTGGATGGTTACATATACATGTACTGTAATATCAGTAATTTCGTTGACATTAGATTTCGATAATTATGTATGTAAGGTAATCCATCAATCATTAAATTGTGATCATGGTCCATCAAGTGATCATGGGAAGTTTATTGTAAATGCAAGCCTTTATGGACTTAGAGCAAACTAGCCGTTGTCTCAAAAACAATGGATGCTTGCATCTTCACTGAAGTCTTTTTAAGCATTTGAGTGACCATGATAATAATTTAATGATGAATGGAATATTTTCGTGGGTATCTTTATTCGTGGATTCGTATTCAAGAAAACGTGAAAATTATATGCAGAAGCTTTTTTTCGTGGGGATAAATTTTCGTGGATAAAACCCTCCACGAATAGTGTCCCACAAAAATGTATAAGTTTACAATATTTTATTAGCTGTGTATTGCTGTCTTGCTTTCGCTCATAGCACGTATGACATGCCAATGCTTACGGTAAAATTTTTTGTTAAAAGACCTTTAAAATATGAGATTTATGGTCTCTTTATATAGGTGGTTTAATAATGCAAAAAATAGAAAATGTTCCCTGTGAATTCAATACGAGCCCTCTAAAGACAGATTGCCCCTTAACACAGTATTGAATGTATACCAATAAAGTATGAATTTATGTTGTTGATGTTTTCTGTCGTATGTTAAGTATTGCATGAAGTGTATTTTCTCTATATCTTTAGCATAACAAACGTGTTATTTCGTGGTTAAATACTTAATTAACCACAGCACTACAAAACACGAGCTTGCGGAAGTTATTACGTGAGAATACTTGAAGAATTTGGTAAACTAATGACACTGAATTAAGTGTATACTTGAATACCCCCCCCCCCCCTTCTCTGTTTCTGCTATACAAGAGAATCGACACACTTTATTACACATATCTTTAATCTTAGTGTCAAATAAATTAAATAACGTCGAATGAGAAACAAGTTATAATGATATCTATTGTCGGTTTCTGGGATGGGTCAGTGCTTTGCGCATATGTGACATAATTATACATCTATGAAGTTCAGCGACACGAATTCTTAAGTTGGCATTGCCAATTTTGAACTCAGTATAAATTCTCATTAAATTGATATATATAATTGATGATTATAAAATTATTATTACATGTATATATTCAATTATAAGATACATTATATAAAAGTCAATTGCAGAGTGGTTCATTTTGATTTTTTTTTACGTAAATTGGGAAAAAATACTAATCCCTCCTCCCTGGTTTCTGGGTTGGATCAGTACTATGTGTCTGGGGAGGTTAGAAATTAACAGACCCCAAAACAAGGATCGAACTCGTAACTTTCGTATCAATGAAAAATTCCCGTATTAATATGCGCCCCATGTATCCTATGCAAATAGGTGGTATTATCATATGCACGTAATCACTTCATTTAATCCCAACGAATATACTTTTAGTATACTTAAAACAATAAATGGTATTAAACTACACATCCCTTATTGCCATCCATGGGATGGCCATACCACGTGTGAAGTCATTTATAGCTGAAAACAGCTTGTAAGTATTTTATTTCCACACCAGTTACTTAAAATACAAAAATATCATTAAGATCTATGTGCAGGGTACAATTTTCCGCTTCGCATGCGCTATATCCCATTAATATTAATGAAGACATAAAATTTCTCTAGAATCGAGGCAAAATTTATTGCTTGCTTCTGCGTAAAATGACATCATATTCTCACGTATAGTTTAGCATAGTGGCTAATATCAGAGTAGGATGTAATACAGCTGCTGCATAGAACCATTGCTTTTTAGGGCAGGTGTGAATCGAACACTCCATTCACGAGTAAATTTATAATAATACAGAGAGAACCCTGTAACCATCCTCATTAGGTCAAGACATGATTAAAATGCTCCCTTCATACTTGTTTGAAAGTCAGCCTAAATTTGTGGCAAAACTGAAGCTTTAAAATTCAAACTTTACAGCGATTTATTCCAATGGTTCTATTTTATCATATGCAAAAAAGTTTATTTTGATGGGTTTAATGTCCCAACGACAATATTTCAGTCATATGGAGACTATGTCAACGTGACACAGATATAGTGCTGCCACACTGCAGTATCACGCCGAAGATATATGGCATGATACCACACCCAGCCACATTATCCTGACAGTCCTGGAACTACCCTTATATGTGGAGCGCCAAGCAAGTGAGCTATACCAGTTTTTATCGACTTTCAAATATCGCGGCCGGGAAATTGTACAAAAAGGATCGATCTATAGGATAAAATCAAGTGTTTCCACAAATTTAGTGTAACTTCTAAGTCGGACAGATTTTGTTAAGACATTTCTTCAGAAAATAAAAACCTGCGCTCGCTACGGCCTTCTATTGCCTTATTAGACTCTATCCTATACAAAGAGACCTTTTTTCACGTCCGGATATATTTCCCGTTAAATCTTCTTTTAATAGCATTAGATCGTGCACATGCATGTACATATCAATATTATCTTATTGTGTATTGATTTCAGTACGATGATCTGTTTCGAATGCATTGTCGTTTCTGATTCATTTGAACAGGAAGATAAATTTAGTGATTTAAAAGCTCGTGATTGCAGTCGATTGTATTGAACTAGTCCCTATTTGGCATTTGTAAACGTACTTCAAACCCGAATCGTTGGTTTGTGTGAGTAGTTAATAGTGTATTTAAATCATTAATTAATCACCGAAAATGAAACGTGTTTGCTATCTAGTGGGTAGTCATTTAATATATACATGCATAAGAATATAATTATAAGACTTTAATGACGTACAAGTCCAAATGGTCCAATGGTTAGGGCGCACGGTCCCCAAGACCGGAAAGACGTGGGTTCGATTCACAGACGTGACAAAATAAAGTTGGTAACTGATATATCTCCATTGCTTGATTCTTATCATACAAGAGTAGCCCCAGGACTGGAATCAAGCAGAGAGCTA
Organism: Solen grandis; assembly: GCA_021229015.1. Taxonomy (NCBI): domain Eukaryota; kingdom Metazoa; phylum Mollusca; class Bivalvia; order Adapedonta; family Solenidae; genus Solen; species Solen grandis. The sequence continues at coordinate 24,040,361 of CM037793.1, forward strand.
CCAGTGCCATTTTAACTTCTTCGGTATGTCGCGGCCAGAGATCGAACCCACGACCTTTCATATACGAAGCGGATGCTCTAATCACTCGCCCACCAGAGAGGGATATTAAACATTGAAAGGCATACAGCATAGTAACAAACAGAATAATAACTACCACTTTACCAGTGTAATCAATATGGCAGTTACAACAGCGATTGCATCACAGATGCAAGAGAACCGATGGTAGGCGTCAGCGCTCCTATAACAGTTATGGGTGACACTGCTTTTCTTTTGGCACGCTTTTTTACGATTTGCTGGTGCGGCAAGGGATGAGTTTTGGCGGGAAAAGACAGGAACGGCTATCGATGTATTTTTAAGAGTTAATCGTATACTATAAATTAATCTTCGATGAATCATCAGTTTTCTTTTTGGCTTATTAGGTATTTAATATTGATCCATTTTCAGCCAAGGCTGGGGGACATCAAAAATTATTTTTATGTGGGTGATTGTTTGATATACATGTATGAGAACTAATGCTTTATTCATTTCTAATATGGCTTATATATTTCTTTTCTTGGTTTTAGCCGGTCAATGCTAATTACATCGCTTTCGGAGAAAAACGTGTATTTATTTTCGGACAAACGTAAAGAAGGGAAAAATAAGGCGTTGTATTAAACGCCTTATTTACGATGACAAATAAAATGCATCCTTAGGCACTAAGCAAGAGTTTGCCCAATATGTGGGGCAGTTCGATGACATGGAGTTGTAATGAATTATGCAAGATGGGGGGAAATGTTTCACACATCTAAATTATTTCGATGAAAAAACAATGTCAGACGTTTTTACTGGACGATAATCGCACCAGATGTGTCAAAATATTGCCTGTTAGGATTCTTAACAACATCCTATTTCCCATTCACGCGCGCACGGCGGGGCAAATCATTGATACATTTTATATTCTTTGTAACATTTATTTTTTGACCCTTATATTCATATCAGTTGTTAAAGATATGACCAGTACTGATGTGTTTCACTATCTTGCAAGTTCGTTTTATACAATCAGTGTTGGACAAGTTTATAATTTAGCGTAAGTGAGAGTTTCGAGAAAAGCCGGTTAAAAAGCTATGGTCAACAAGCGTGGGTCCGTTGTAATTTAATTAATAAGAACACACTTTATCCTAGTCTTAAATAAGTTACTCTATACACAGTGTCTACATCTTGTAATTTCTTAAGTGCAAAGATAATGGTGAGGTGACCTATGCCATTCAAAACACTTTTTTCAAGGGAAAAATGAACCAACATTTAATATTATTGAAGTATGCGAAATGTAAACATACGGAGATTTTCTTTTTCGACGAGGTTTCGCGAAATGACCCCATGACCCTTCGTGCTCGCACAGCCCAGTGTTTATATGATAAACATGTATTCAAAATAGATCGTCACATTATCCAATAGCTATACCGGGAAATCATGTGGTCAATGATCAATATACCCTTTTGTCTCCCCCTTTTTAATACAAATATGGATATTTACCCTTATAATTACTCTCTTTTAAAAGTTTTTTTTTCTCTTTTTTTTTTTCAAAAATGTTAAGACTGATGGTACTGGTATAACTCCATTGCTTGGCGTCTCAAGTGGACATAGTCTCTAATGCAATACTATTGGCGGGACGTTAAACCCAATGAAATACTGACGCACACAATATTCCCAATTAGAGCAATATATGTACATTGTACTTGGTGTTAATTAACCCTTTCCCTCATAGAGGACACCATGAAAAGACCTATGCAAACAGCATAAAAACAGATCAACCTGCGAGTAACTCGCAGGCTGATCAGGTTTTATGCTGTTCGCTGCTCCTCAGTGGTCTGGAAATGAATATTTTGTAATTAAATTTGGTAAGGTTTAATTGTGGTTTTCTGCAGATCAGGCTTTATGTAATACCTATTGAGGGCGTCAAAATGAGTATATGAGGGAAAGGGTTAAGTTTTGTTTTGTCTGTCCTGTTCAACTGCAACCCGCTGGCCTGGCCATGAAAGGAAAGAAATCTCACAACAACAGACACATTCGGAGTATTTTTATCTGGAAAAAATGTTTTACCTCAACAGCTTGAACACAATCATCCAAAAACCAGAGGAGCTTAATATGATAGTTCATAAACAGGAATCATGTACATTTCTTATGAAAACATTCCTTTACAAGCCACTTACAAACAGATGGTTTTTTTTTTCGACAACTCTTTTCAACCCTTGTGGCAATTACGGTACAATCGCATTTAAAACCGCTATAACTGGTACAACTTGACCTTCATATACACCATGCTAATATAAGGCGTGTTCTGCCCCTAAATTAAATAAATTTCCTGCCATGGAGGAGAAACTGTACCAGTTAAACAGTGCGATTTCACCATAATTAGATCAAATATCAGAAATCATGGGCACAGAGAATCGGATGACACGCGGCTGTAGAAAAATCAAAGGAGCCGCCTGCAACGATCAAAGAGAACATTACATTATGTCATAAAATACTGGAACTATTATGTGCAATAAAGAGAAAATCTGTCGGAGATGCACTTGAACACATTGGTGGCAGCTGAAAACACGGTCAATCGTATCGCAATCATATTTATAATGTCTTATCTGAATGAAAAGGAAAATGATGATGGGCCGCCCACAACCTCTTAAGCCGATCCTGGAGAGAGAGAGATTTGCATTGAAAAATGTCATAAATTTATTCTTGATTAGGGTTCATTCTCATTAAACTTCACCCCAAAGTCTGCTTAAACTTTCAGTCATTCCTTTTTATTCCTTCTCATTTGCCGGTTCAACTCCAGACACCGTGAGCTACAACAAAAACTAATACCAACTGAATGAAGATTGTTTATTTGCCAGTTTCTGTTATCATCAGCGATTATTACCTTCGTTATTCACCTAGTTTCAGAAACAATATTTATCATTTCTGTAAATTACCTGTAAAAAACCTGTTTGTTATTTTTAAACACTCAGACGGGGATTGGTGTTTTTCTATAGACAATCAACAATACATATTTGCTAATTTCAACCTAAACCGCTTCCGGTCTACGTATTTTACTGTCCATTTTCATCAACAAAACTTTGTAACAATACATACAGTATTTTTGAACTAAACTGATTGTGTCATTTCCGCGACAGAAAGTCCTGTCTGAGTCCAACACTGGTATGGCTACATCGCTCTAGTCATCAATGGGCAGAAGGGTCAATGACCATCTTTGGTATTGTTAAGTTCTAACACCAAGCAAATGAGGGAAGGCACTCGACTTTCTGTGAAAATCGGTAGACCATATCGGCCATTCGTATAAATAAAGTAGTTTGTGTAAACGTCCATTAAAAGCCTAGCCAACTGGTCAAGGAAGACTTTAAATTTTAGGCGAAATATTTATTTTTTCGTGAGTGTTTCATTGAAATTATAAAGCAGGAAAAATAGGTAAATATGTATGTATGTATGTATGTATGTATGTATCTATGTATGTATGTATGTATGTATGTATGTATGTATGTATGTATCTATCTATCTATCTATCTATCTATCTATCTATCTATCTATCTATCTATCTATCTATCTATTATTGGGTTTAACGTCCCGTTGTTAGTGTTTCGGTCATTTGCAGACGATGTCTACTTGAGACAGATACAGTGTTGCCACACTTCAATATCGTGCCGTAGACATGTGTCCACACCAAGTCACATATCCTGACACCAAGCCAACCAGCCCCAGTACCACTTGTACGATTTTTCGTATGTCGCGGCCGGGGATCGAACCCACAACCTCTCAATCCTGGGGCGGGCGCTCTAACCACACGACTACCATTACCGATATTACTGTATGTATGTATTTGACTGTCTATATTTGACATAATTGTGTTCCTAACATCTGTACATTGTTTTGTTTTTTTCGAAACTTACTTTTCTTCTTCATCTTAAATAGTTAATTCTTTGAAGAAGATTGGGTATTGGGTATATTGCTTTACAAATGTCGGTCGGTCGGTTGGTCTGTTGGTAGACGAAAACTTATCAAAGAGATAACTATGACTAGCGGAAGAAGCCAATTGACTTTGGGTTCAGTACCTAAAAGGTCAAGGTCACAAGGTCATATGTTTAGCTTTCTTGTCCGAGTGATCATATCTAGGCAACCCCTGGGTCTCAGTCTTCGTATGATTGTTTCTTATGACAATCAGAGAAATCCTATCGATTTCGGGGTCAGTACTCCAAAGGTCAAGGTCACAAGGTCACACTTTCTCACAAACATTTTTAATGTAATATGTTACTGACAATGTAACGTTTGTTAAATCAATTACATTTCATGTAAACCATACCCAATTTATTTTTTCTTTCTTAAGATGACTAGCCAAAGAAGTTATGGCATATAAGGGAGAGATACATATGTTTTACGAATTTCTCTTGTTATATAAGTCACTTAAGAGTATGATGCTGTCATTAATTAAACGTTGCTATAAATCACTTAACACTCAGTAGGCGGTTTCACTAACGGACACTTAAGTGGTTATTACTAATAAATGCGTGTAAGAAAAGCACGCGAAGGGTGTCGTCTGCGGAAGAATCTAGTCAGTGTCCAATTACATATACAAAATGCTGTCTTACTGATTAATTATCTAGTAATTACCGAACGCCCTTAATAATGCGTTTTTATGTCATTACTCCTGCTTCATGCGTTTTCAGACGTTATTCAGCTGACCTCAGCCTAAGCCTAAGGTAAAATAACGATGATGAAAAATTCTTTACGCAAGATGTGAATCAAGTAAAACGCATCCTGCAAAACGCATACATTTAAGTCTTACCAAATCTGCACCCGATGACCCTAAAATTCGTCTGTTGCAGAGACCAATAAGGACTGAGGCCTCCGAACAGGAGGTTACTCCGCCCGCAATTAAACTATAGCATCTTATTTAAACAAGATACGTTTTTCGACAGGACTATTGAGAAAAAATTGCACGATCGGAATTGTTCGTTCATCACACGAGGACATATTGGATATAGCGATGGATATATGTAAGAAAATTTAGATTCTGTACGGAATGGCACCGCACTGTAGAAAGTAGAGCAGTTATTGTTGATATCTTATGTGTAACCGTCTGTGAAAAATTATTGCGCGCTGTTGATGCCTGTTGCTTTATAGCAGTGTTTGTCATTTGTGGAGTAATAACTTACACGTCTGCATGCAGATGCTTCAAGCTGCTTTTCTCCATACTATATTGCTTATAAAATTGTTTGTAGCTGTAACCGGTGGCTGTGAGAATTGCTGAGCTGTGATTTACTTGCTGTCAGGATGAAGTACTCTTTAACGTCCGGGGACTGCTATAGTCCGAAAAGTCCCCAAGTGGTCATTTTACCACCAAATCAAAAATATACAAGTAAGTAATTTTTTTCGACATTTTTGAAGCATTTTATTGGTCGTTTTTTTCTGCTTTGTAGGGTCGAAAATTTTGTGGAACAACTTGAACAAAGTTACTAACAGGTTACCGTCTATCGCCGTGCATACAATTTTAAATTAGCATTTACTAATACATTGTTTCATAGCCTAAGTGCATGCATGACTTATTCTCCATTTTGTGTTTTCTTAGCGAAACATTGTTATATACCAAACGATGATCTTTTATCATTATTTCTCCAAAAGCATCCGTTTCCTCTTTTTCCTTATTGCTTGACATATACATGTATTTTGATTAGTTTGACTAATTGTCTTGTTTTGGTATACAATTAAGTCTGAGAATATTGCTAATATCGATTTTAAAATGTCTAGAATCTGAATCGTTTCAACAGTGGTAGTTTCAATTTCTCTTCCAAATCATCTTCCGCGGACTAGGATATATTTTGAACTACTTTGTATTAAACATTTTGTATTAATGTGTATGCGATGGAAAATTGGAATGGAATGTCATTTATAAAAGTGATCACGGGAAATTGTATTTTCGCTATAGTATAATTAAAAATTAAATTTGAGCTCAATACTTTTTTTTACTCATTAAAGAACAAGATTTTCGGGATATTCATCTTAGAGTGACGGTAAACGAGGTATGCACGCTCAGGGTCTAAACGATTTAATATATCAAAAGATTTTTTAATAGATTCCGACAGATGAATTCAGATTTTTTCTAGACTCAATTATAAACATGCTACGAATGGTTCAAATTTAAGAAAATATATTTGATAATTTCGTATTATCTTTAGATAAATTATAAACCAAAGACAACTTCATTATAACTGAAACATCATTCTAAAATAAAGTATGCTGTTATATTTATATATCATTATATAGCAAATTTATAAGGTACAACAAATGTACAATTTGTCGAAAAGAACAACTCCGTACACTTATGTACACTAACGTTCAGTTTATTTTCATATTCCTAAAAAAATAATTGAAATTTTATCAATGAGATGTGGTATACTTCAATGAAATGTTCAAGCCTTTTTTCTTGTACATTGTTTAGGAAAAAAAAAAGTTTTGTACTTATACTACATGTACATTTTTTTTCTCGACGGCTTCTGGTTTGAACCAGTACATGTATACATTGCACCTAGCCTTTAACAAATGATAGTTATCTAAAACAAAGTTCTACCTGGCAGTGAAATTTTAATTTTACAAGAATATGATTTAGAATGTATGCCTAAGTTTTGAAAAAGGTCATAATTATACAATGTAACACCAATACGTTATTAGTTATTAGAAATACATAATAATGAATATGCTTTGTAAAAAAGATATCTACTTGTAATTGGAAACAACAATAAAAACCTGCCTGCAATTCACGTGATTCTTTAGGACTAATTTCTATGCTGGGATCAACCGTAATGTTTATTATAAGCGCTTCCAATAGACATTTTATAGAGTAAAATATTTGAATTCTAACTCGAATTTAAAGCTCACATTTTACATGCTTCATGAAAATCCCACACTGGAACCGTTTAGCTGAGATAAACACAAGTTAAAAAGTTATAGGTTGTAAAAGGAATGTCAAGTTTATGTTTTGAATATTATGGAACTTAACCCGATGGCAACTCTAACCGCTAAACTTCTAAACCATACTAGGGAGAGGTCAGTGTTGTAGTATATTACTGACAGAGGTTACTTTAATTGAGAGTGCAGCTTCTTAATGTGGGGCCGGGGAAAACCGCTCCTTTTCCGTCCACTTGTTTCATAGTAAACACATTAAAAGCAAGCGGTTTTGTTGATATGACACTGAAAGTTCGAGTTATTTCGTCTGGTATGGTGGAGAAATGTAGGCAAGCAGACTTCCTGGCTCGAAAATGTTTGAAAACAAATTTTATGATTAATAAATATTATTTTACTAGAGTCATGTTAACGATTTCATAGAGCACGCACAGTTGCGTTTACTAAATAGTTAAGACTAGAACAGTGCCGGCTCAATGGATTTGCAGATTTTTTAATGAAGGGAAAGATAGATAAATAGACGACAATCATTGTGATAGATAGAATATAAGATATATAGATTGATATATACAATCATAATGAAGATAGATAGAATATAAGATATATAGATTGATATATACAATCATAATGAAGATAGATAGAATATAAGATATATAGATATACAATCACGATGGATGGATGGATAGATAGATAGATAGATAGATAGATAGATAGATAGATAGATAGATAGATATTATCAGCATTCGTGAGAAACTATTAATATGTTCATGCTGTTTTCTTTTTTCTTCAAATTAGCACGTCTTTGTTTCATTTTGAGATTTATATTGCTGTAATATTTGCAGACACTCCTGTATGAAATGGGCACGTTCTACATTACCCAATAAAACAAAATTATTAGCAAATGTAGCGCATTCGTATAAAGTTGGTAAATATTGCTAGTTGGTGGGCGAAAGAGTATTTGATGTTTAATTTATGGAACGCTTTTTTGCTGCTATATCAGCATGCGCTCTGAGAGATATAAAATATCGACTCGCTTCAACTGATGCTACATTCTGTAGAGGCGTTTGGTACATTCTAGATGACTTCAATAGATAGTGCATGGAATTCTAGTGATTGAAATACCGAGCAAAAAAAATGGCTGAGTTTATTTGAATTGAGTCTTGAAAATTCTTCACTTTTGTCTTGAAAAATATGTACGTCACAGCTCGTATATTCCAAGTTTCTGGATACACAGTAAAAGTAGGGCAGATATATATAGCTAGGTCATAGTTGTCTATTGCATGAGAGAGAGAGAGAGAGAGAGAGAGAGAGAGATATTTATCATGAATGTTTCACCTGCATTCTTCAACGTCTGCAGTCAAATGCACCATGTCAAATGCATCTTCGTGCACAAACAACCATTTGCTTTTTCACTAAGTACTGCCTGACCTGTGAGCCATTACTTTTTCTCCTGTTCCGCTTCGTTCACTCATATAACCGCTGTAACCACCAATTATATTAACATACCACCAGTTGATATAGATGAACACGCTAACTTATCATTATCTCGATGATGAGTAGAAGTGGGGGTCGCTAATTTATAGCTAGTCTTTCCCTGCTGTGGGTTCGAGTCAAGTTCTAGCCAATCGGGAGCTTCCGGCGGATTTTTTATGTTTTCTTGGTTTTACACACGTTTCCTCAGTAATGTAAACAAGTCCCACAGGGTTCTCTCTCATCTGTAGTAACTCGGGCACCCTTTTATGATTTAAATACTGTCCACAAAAGCATTATGCTAAACGACAATAAACAACACATATCAGTAATAGTCTTCTCTTCATCATTGAGCACTTCGTTGTTTTTTTGTTGTTGTTTTTTTATATATATATATCAGTTCTAAATTGTAAGTTATCTTCAGTTCATCTTACTTCAGCCTGATTAAAAAAATAGAATTTGAGTCATTTTAGGGGTTATACTACGGGACAATAAGTAATAGCTTACCCTTTATATTGTGAGATAGAAATATATAAGTGTTTAATTCACTATTTCACACTGCGCCGTATAATAAACGCAGAAAACCGCATTAGAGATGCAAATGAGGGTAATAATCTCCCCTAGACGTACGGTGACCTCCCAACCGGTGCAACGGAGTTTACAATACACCCTTGATCTCTAGCCAATTCAAACGGAGCAGCAGATTTTTGCACCGGTTTCCAGTGCCATAAACATACCACAACAAGTGAATAGCGACAAAACTTACTCAGTTTGTAAACTGAAGACCCGAGCGCTGTGGAATTTATATACCCAGTCAACGGGTGCAGTCGAAATAATGAAGCTTGCAGACAAAATGGGGATTAAACGCTCATTTCGGGGAAACTGGAAATGTGGCCACCTGCAACAGGTTGTCTTCATATCAGAGATGGCTAAAAATAAGGACAATATTAAGTCAGCAACACTGTATATTTGCATTTCTTAGGCATGCTTTGTGTTTTAATATAAATTTAAGCTTAATCGGGAAACAAATTTTTATAACTTCTGCTAATTAATTCCTCTCTGGCTTGGACCAGTACTTAGCGTCTGATATATGTAGAGCTATAATCCATACAGAATGCGTTACTTTCTATGTTCCATTTGTATCTTATAGCTATTTATGTGGTAGTGTAATCACCCGGTAATCGAGTGGTCCCGGTTTCGAAGCCCGGTTTAACATATTTGTTCTCACCTAATTCCAGATGGAACACCCACTCAGTGCATTCACTCAATGAAAGGCGCAATTTGGTGCTTTAATTCTGCAGTCATACAATGTAAATAAAATGAAATATGGCCCACTGACACAGTGACTCTAGTATTATCACGAACAATGTAACCCCACTTGATCGTAAGGATGCCGTAACATGACCACTTACTGTATTAACATGGATTATTTTCCAGCTATTTATATAGGCAGAATTCCGCTATATTCCCAATGCCAGAACGAATGCATTTTTTTCTTCCCAAAGTGACTGCTTGAATTCTGCAGTAATTATGTCATGTACCCCCCCCCCCCCCCAAAAAAAAAATAAAAAAATATTCAATAGCAGTGAGGGAGCGTAAAGAATCTGCGACTATAATCACTTGGCCACGGAGGTCACTTCCGTATACGTACAAATTATATGGGTTATCTCTTTTTGCTTAATTATAGATAACTTCAAATCTATATAGGCTAGTATTTGGATAGTAAATAATGAAAGATATATAAACACGTTTCTTATCTACTGACTGTTTTGGGGGAACCCCATGGACGTTGTACAAGATTCGAGTTAGGAATTATGCTATCGGAGCCAACACACACACACACACACACACACACACACACACACATATATATATATATATATATATATATATATATATATATATATATATATATATATAATGCATGCATATGAACTGGTATTATTAATAAATGCGGCATCGTATAGCAATTAACTGATTAAAGATACCTTCATTTGATTAAAGATACTTTGATCACATAATTAAGGGTTTCAAATTTTAAATCCTGTATTTTTTTTTTAATTTTGTGGAGAAACGTAGGTCTCCTTCATTGTACTTTCTTGAGTCACGCGTATCCGTAAAGTAAGTATCTCGTAAAGCAGTGAGAGTCAACCACATGAAATATATAAAAGATTAACGAGTGAGGGTTTAAGTGAACATGATTTTCGAACCGTGGAGAGAGAGAGAGAAAAAAGTGTCTACCTTACGTCACTCAAAAAGAAGGAAGTGCGGTTTTTAGTTCTAGTGAGTCACGCTTTGTTGTAAATCTACCTGTTAAATATATGAGTTAAATATAAATATCGATAAAGAAAAATCCCCGCGCCGTCTTCACGGTTTATTATTAGAATCAAACAGTTTAGTGTACGGATTGCAGATAGTCAGGGTAAAAAACAAAGGGGTGAAGGGAGTTAAACAGAGTGAGGATAACGAAACTTTTTAATCAAAGTTTAAGATTTGAATTTATGATAAATAATGTTGTTGGACATTGAGGAACAACATATTCCGATGTTAGACTTAGGTATGAATAGTGATATGGATGCTGGTAAGTGTTTTATGATAAATAATGTTGTTGTTTTTTTCAGCATGTATAATAATATCAATCCTTATCATGTTAATTCATATATGAATATGAATAAATATTAATATTTTTAATGGTACCATGTTATTGGATGAAAGAATAGAAAGATAGATAAAAAAAGAACATATGATTGATATGATATGTTAAAGGATGAACAAATAGAAAAATAGATAAAAAAAGAACATTAGATAGATAGATAGATAGATAGATAGATAGATAGATAGATAGATAGATAGATAGATAGATAGATGTGTCACATCATACGATGAAGGTCACATCCACCCACAACATGCCATTTACACGATGCTAATGCCATTCTTGTTGATATTGTATCTGTTTTCATCACGTAGTCCTATTATGCACAGCGTATAGAAAAAAATATCAGAATGGTTTGTGACTATGTCGTGCTAAATTTCTTATTTGGACTTGTCCTTCATAATTTTAGTTTATAACATTAGTAGTAAAGGGGGGTGCTTACTGAAAATATATTAACTGAACAGCGAACAATGCAGGTCATGATCAGACTGAACAGATGTGCAAGCTGATCATGGTATACATTGGTCGTAAAGGTAGTGGCAAGTATTTACAGCATTGTAAGGGTTAATGATTTAAAGATTGGAAGGTTAGTTTATGAGCTATATTAGCATGTTCCTACAGGATATGTTTTTTCCTCCAACATTTAAGTGATACAAATTCCGAAATGTTTGAGTTGAGGCAAATCTCCGCTTGAGAGGGTTTGTTTAACGCATGTCTAACGATGTATGTATTCACATGTATAGATTTATGTTTGACAGTCTTGAGACATTTTTATTTTTATAAAATCGCAATGTTTATACAGTTTATATAATTCAGTGGCCATTTAAATGAAACATCTAAACGTGTTTTTATTGATGGTACAGTTTTATAGTATCTACCAGCATATTTTCTTAATGAGCATTTAAGAATTGTAAAGCAGTAATCAATTAGTCTATCAAAAGTCGCTGATAAAAACTTACAATCGAGATAGGTTGTATTAAAAAATTAATACAACATCAACAACAGGCAAATTTTACAAGGAGAATTTATGCTTAATCGTTCCTTTTTTATATTAAAATACCTTTAATGGAATACATTTGTTTCAAATTATCTAGTAAAAACGCTGTTTTGATTTGAAAGGTAAATGTTATATAAGAAAATATAAAATTTATAAAAACTTTACCAAAATTAAGCCGCCGACAAAGTCTCCAAATGACTGAAATACTGTCGATGGGACATTAAACCCACCAAAACAGCCAACTGCCAATCTTTGGATGCATAGTGCATATAAACAGCCCTGTTTCTTTGAAATGTTTTGGTAGAAAGTTCACTCCGTATGCTTCTTGAACGTGCTGAAAGCTGCTGTAGACGCGCAGTGCATTAAAATGTTAAATAATTTTATTTGTCCGCTACGATGGAATAGCTACACGATGTTCTGCACGCGACAAAATGGCGCCAAAACCGCGATCACCGAAAAACATGACTCACAGTTATAAAATATACATTTATTTATGACACCAAAATTTGACCATATATATAACTCGGTGGCCACAGGGCAGTCACATTTATGAAATTGTATAAGAAATAAGAAGTAACAAAGTGGACTTAACTTAAAAATAAACAGTTTGCTGTTTTATCGTGATTATTGGCATTCTTACTATTTGCAATAAAATGGAACATCCCAGGGGTAAGTCGCCTTTTAATGTCGACGCTGCCAGTGCAATATTAATTCGATGAAAATATTTACATCCGAAAATATCACACAGTAATAGAATAAATTCAATTACCAATGAATTGGAAGAAACAAAAACTGAAGATTTTATCATCACCGCTTTAAGCAGCAGCAGTAGCAGTAATATATATACTGGTTATTTAGCAAGGAATATTGAAGCTGTGTATTAGAATTAACAGTACCGTAAAATGAATAATTTTCGTGGCAGACTTTTTTTCGTGGTTGTGTAAAGTTAATTCTTTTTAAGTCGAATCGGAAATAAGTTATCAAAACTTATATTTATCCCTCACGGCGGATCCTGTGTTGGACCGGTACTTTGCGCCAGGAAAGAATTTAAAACAAATTCTTGTCCAAAAGGCCAAAACAGGACTCGAACCCACAATCTTCGGTTCCGTTACCATTGGACCACAGGGCTTTAGTGTCGTAGTTGGTTTTATGAACGAGTAGGTTGGTTAAGTTTTCTTAACGTTTTCTACTAAAGGAATCCACAAAAATGTTTATAACATATACCACTATGAGTAAAACTGTATAGCATTGTTCATAAGGTTAAAACTTAAACTGACACATGTTTTACATCGATGATCGATTTCGAAAAAAAAAATCTCTAAAGAAGGTTCCTGTCTGGACCAGTACTTCGCCCCTGGGAATATAATCTTGTCACAAACGGGATTCGAACATACATCAGTTGGTACTGCAATCCTGTACACTACTGCAACACCACGGCGCCATATAGCACATGTTTAAAGTTATTTTAACCATTGTCTCATATAGACGCATTTTGATACATACAGCGGACCTAGAACAGACAGCTCCTCTGTTTGCTCATATAATATTGTAGCTCAGACTCTTTACAGTCTGTATGTCTAAAGAAAAAACATCAAATATTTCATTTACCATTTAAATTTAAGGAAATTATTTTTCATGAATATTCATGAGGTAAAGGGTTAAACTAATTGATATATAGATACCTACGTTTACAATAAAAGTTCGTTTACATTTGTTATATTGCAAGTAGGTAATTAAAGCTTTCGAGTACGTATAATTTGTATTTTTCGTTTTACTTATTTTTAAAATAGTGACTAATTCAAAAGACAGGATGCCTCTGAAAGGCATGGTGACCCGGCGTTATTTTAGTCGATATTTGTTTAAATATAAAAACGAAAAAAAAAAAAAATAATAACTCGGAGCATGCATATATCAAATTTCTTATTCGAAAGGGGGCGCTGTAGTAGATTGACAGAATTTACAAAGAATATGAACTTGGATAAGATTGGTTGGATGGAAAGGGGAAGTTTTTGCTGAAAATTAGAATTATATTTGACTCAAAATACTAAAACTTGACTAGATCAAACAAACGAGTGCATCTATACCTGCATTAAGCAGTCACTTGAGGAATTAGGGAATTTGTCCGCTTAGTACAGGCTATTGCTAAATGGGGCTAACCAGTTGAATAAAAGTATATTTTTTTGTACGTCAAAGATTTTTTGATGGTTAGAGGTTAAATAAAATTTCTTTTCTGGAAATTCTTAAATGTAAGGTGTCGTTACAGAAGACATCTATTACAGGTATAAACACGCTAATTTCGAAGTATACTGCATTAAAATTTAATAATCTAGTAATTAAAATAATACATCTGAATGGAAATTAATGCGAATTGGGATTGGATAGTGTGATATATTGTTATTTAAATACACTATTTGTTGTTAAGAATTTCGGCATTGTACTAAAATAGTGTATTCTCGTTAATGTATAGTGTACTTTGCGTAAAACGTTTCATATACTGAATGTAAATAAACTGACCAACAGTCTTTGACATGGTTAATATAAAATGTTATCTTAAATGATAACGGTATCGTTATCTTACCGGGAGATAATTGCTTGAATGGCCATCTCTAACACTAATAATAAATAAATAAATAAATAAAAATAAATAAATAAATAAAAAGGTGGTTTCCAACAAGAGTCCGGGTCGACCTGTTGCAGATAACATACATATTGATATAATGCGTGTCTTATAAGAAAAAGCAAGCAAACAAAAATTAAATAGACAGAATTTATTTAAAAAGTGGACATTTAAGATTTATTTGAAGTTGCGACATTTCTTTCCATGAAACTGTGGTGAGATACGGCTCGTCCAATGCATAATCCCCTTAACAAATCTGGGTAAATTGACCGAAACCCGGAAGTAAGAAGATATGGTATTAATAGGTAGTTTATCATTGGTTTGGGTAAAGGTGATTTCTCCGAAAGGTGGAAAAGGAATCAGATAGAGTGTATATCTTTGACAGTTGAATAATTTAAGCTCAATTCTACTGCTATAGATTCGAAAGATAGTTGTAATATTGTGACGCAGGGGCAATAACTCAAGAGTCGTAACTGCTTGTGAATATGCAAGGTAAATTAAAATATGTTTTTGAACATAAATTTAATTAAAAAAAAAAAAAAAAAAAGAAGGGAAAAAATATAGCAGGGTTACAATGGATATATATTTATCTATATTTGTTTGTTAGTCCCTGTCTGTCTGTCTGGTTAAGTTTGGTTGCCTATTTAGACGGTTTTACTTAGGAAAGCAGACCAGGAAGTTTTGAGTGATTGTAAAAGGTTTGACGGGTTACAACATCAAATAGTTTTATTTATATAAACGTGCTATTTTATCGTTATATGCAAACACTGATCAATACCTTAGATAATTCAAATAATAAAATTAACGCGTCAATAAAAAAGGATGTCATTTGTGAATTTGATTTCAAAGATTGCCACAGTGTCACTACACAAAGTATATATGGTGGTAGATTTCTTAATGCATATCGAATTTCTGCCAGAGTTCCAGCAATAAAAATTCCGCTCTGTATTTGACAGAGCATTGCAAGATATTTTTGAGATTTTGGAATGAAAAAGTAAACAAAACTAAATCAATAGCTGTAGCTTAGACTTCTCTCCAGTTGCACTGTATACTTAATCTGAATACAGATAATTTTAGTTGTTCTTTTCTATCTTCCAGATCGGTTTGATTTCTCAACGGTGCCCAAGGAGATTCGTGAGAACTCGATGCCCGAATCCGGTTACGTGGGTGTATATGCAAATAGCTCAACGATAAGCACCAGCAATGGCTACGTACCAAACGGAAATGCCCACCCCGTTGTCAGAGATGTCAATGAAAATAATCAAGTTACCAGAAGGTCTTCGATTTGCAAACCCCTTCCCATTATCGTCGTCATATCAATTATCTACGTCTGTTCCACAGTTGCCGCCATTTTCTTGATTTTGAATCTCACTTCAAAATGCAACGAACTCGAGCAGAAGATCACCAATGCGCAGGCGTCATACGTCTCTGCGCAACAGGATCCCCACGTGTGTCTGCCATGTTACGATCTGGTTACAGAACCCTTCCCCAACAGCGAGCTGGATCTTCTGCTACAGAGGGAGGAAAACGGAACCCGGATATGCTGTGCGAAAACTCCGTCCCAGATATCAATCGTACTTAACTTGGTAAGGAATATTGCTGTAATTTACTGAATTCAGATTTAGTATCAAATAACATTTTAAAGGTAAATAAACAGTGAATAAGGATGCTATAGGAAAAACGATTTCTGTATCGCATAGGAAGATTATAAATCCATTAAACATCGCATCTTAATGGTGACAAAATGATATTAATTATCAAAAGGAAGTGCCACACAATACAAAATAGGGCACATTTATTGACACTGTATATGTATGTACTCGTGTTTAGATTTCTTGAGATGTGTGCACTAATTCGTTAGCGTATTGATATATGACTTTTTTTTTGAGTTATCAGTCTAAGGGATCGTGCACGAACCTTTTAAGACGTCCCAGGCCCTAAAACAGCAGTTTAATGGTAATTTTCGGTACGAAATTGCACATGAAGCCTGAAAATGAATGACATGATATATTCATTATTGTAATTTTATCCAATTAACGATTGTTGTTCTTCTTTTTTTCTAGTTTGCAAAGAGGAAACAAGCTGCCAAATGTTCTCAAGGTATATACCATTATCTCTTTTGACACAAATTCGAATAATTTGTTTATAGTTTAACTTTTTTATTTATTCAATTTTAAGTTATTTTTTTATAATTTGACTATATATTTCACTTATATATCGCATTTCTATTAATCTCGGCCAAGTAAATGATACATATGGAACTATCAATATGATCCTTAGATAGCTAGATAGAAAAATAAATATGCTATTAAGTAATCATCATTCTTTCTAGCACACATGTATACAGTACAATTGCGATACTCCGAGAACTGATCGGAAATCCGCAAGTCTCGGACAACTGAGAGTACTGGGAATTACCTCGAATAATGCCAGATATAAAGGAGACCGCTCCTCGGGCTATGGCAAAATCACTTCTATTCCAATTTGAAATGGTGTTGTTTTTGTTTCGAAAAGCCTTCTTGTGGAATAACTAACCAGTAAGGCTATATTATTATATATTTTATTACAGAATTGCTGAACGAGAACAAGACCAAGGGATGTAATGTCACGCACCAGCTCCCTGTCCCCGCGCGTAACGGAAGTATTTCTGCGCATGTGCTGATGGACCCGACACAGTTTTCAGGTAATATTTTTGTCATTTCATATCTTCGTATACCAACAGTGAAATATTAGTTTTATCTTACTCTAAAATACCACTGTGTTTCACCCCAAAATATATAGAATAATGGCATGTTACATAGTTCTTATACCTTATTTTCATTTAAAAGACAAAATTGCACAAATTACCGTAAAAGCAAATATTCAGGTTTTTAAATCTAACCATCTCTTATTTTCATTTATTCGGGGAAAAAAACGTTTTGATCAATATAATTATTCTTTTTATTTAACGCACGTGAGTAAGCAAGTGACAAGTGACTTAAGAACCTGTTTAAATGAGATTATCTCCCTTTCCAGATGGCATTATTTCGGAGATGCCGATTAAGTCTTGGTTGTCGGATCGACCATCTACTCATTTGGAAGGAATCAAAATGTCCGATGGGAGACTTATCATACCGGAAACTGGTTACTACTTCCTGTACAGTCAGATCGGGTTCCTCATCATTTACGAAAACGAAGACGCTGTGTCGACATCATCGCAGACTTTGTTCCACAAGATCTTTCGCTATAACTCTATTTACCCCATGGACGGCAATGAAGAACTATTGAGAAGTGAAGAAACACAGTGCTGGGAAAAAAGCAAAGTATACGGTCGTTATACTAGTTATATTGGAGCTGCACTGAAACTGAACAAAGGGGACGAGGTCTACATAAAAGCATCACACGCCTCGCTCGTATCACGGAAGGAAACTCTATCATACTTTGGCATGTTCCTCATTCGGTGAAAAACGATTTAAGGGGGCACGAGAAGAACTTAACATTCCATGGATGTGAACAATACGCATCAGTATTAATCACTGAATGCACATTGATATTCGCTTGATCTTCACCCAAGGTCAAGGTCAGATCCCAGTGTCAGCCTGGCTAAAAACTGAAAGCACTGCACCCGAATGCAGTATTGAGTTGGAATTCATTAGCCGATGGAAAATGGACACGCGTAAGGTACCATAATATTCTCGATCTCGGATCAACGATGCCGAAAATTGCGAACTCACTGCCAAAGTTTGCAACGTTGGATCATGTGATAAGGATAAGTTTTATTATTTCTTTTTCGTCTTCAGAGAAGCTGTATTTCAACGTATGTTGCAATAATGCTTACGTATAGTTCATGTATACCTTATATAATGTTCTGGTACTTTTCTTTGCCAAATAGAAGCATAAATACACCACTACATAAAATAGAAGACAGCTTGGCGGAATCCAATATTTTAAAGAAATTGTTTCAAGGTCAATATCAAATTAACTGAGTCTGATATACAGTAACAAACTATAATTTTCTTATAAGATCAATTTCTATCATAATATTGTCATTTATTTTTCGAATAAAGAAAAGCACTTCTTTGCCAAATGTTTGAATCAATGACACGGCCAGGATATCTTTGTACTTAACACGTGACGTATACATTATTTTCAGTTTTTATATAATTCATTCTTGTACGATTCATATATAATATTAACCCATATCCAATTTTTTAAGCCAGTAGACGCTTTTCAGCAAAGGTTGTATTTTTGTTGCACAAAAGCTGGCAAAACAATATCATATCTAATTCAATTGATGATTGTTTGTGTAATGTTTGTCACTTGTGGGGACTTAAGATCCATACAATATGCAGTTCATATATCTATGCAGAAAAATAAAACATATTTTGTTTTGAATATGAATATCTGCAAAAAGAAAGTTGCATGATGATTTTACTACTAAAACAAGAAATATCTTTTGAAAAATAAGAATATTCGTTGGCATACTTAGTCACTAGCTGTACCGTAAAAGTTTATTTAAATCTGGTTTCGTTACACAGCACACAGTCTGTATCTCTGGTTTCGCACACACTTTTCATGTCCAGCTACATTTATGAAAAGTAAATAAACCAGCCTGGACCATTAGCCATTGAGAATACTGCCTTTAAGCAGGTGCGCTTAAACGTAAGTTTCTGATCGTTTCTGATTGGTCAAAATCCGGTTAAAAAATCTGGGCCAATAGCAAAAGCATGCAGCTGCCGCCAAACAAGGACTTCAATTCTTACATTTACGCTTAGTTTTCAGTCAACCGTTCAAGGAACATCTATGATGAATAACAATGTCAACGGTGTTTTATGCATTTTAAGTAGTAATATCACGTAACGCATAATCTATACTAAAGGCCATGTCTGTGCAATAGACAACCATAATGTCGCATATTATCCGTGCCATAATGAAAGTTCAGGCGTTTACGCGTCGTCCTCCAAAGTTCCATTTATATTTTTTATCTATTCCACAACCACCGTATATCAACATTTCTAATAATGTTAGGATCAAACAACTATGCAAAAGGCTTTGGGTGGATCTTCATCTCCTTCAAAACTATGAATATAATGGATAAATTTGATAAGCGAGAACTGTATCCAGCCCCCCCCCCCCACCCCCCCCACACACACACCCCGCAAAAAAAGCAAGAAAAGTCAAGAAATTATTACTTTTTTTCATAAATCTTTATCATTGTTACTTTGGGATCAATTAATTGAGAAACAGTTTATACCAAATACTACCCCTTTTATTAAAGATGATTGTGAGGACACCTAGGCTTGAATATCTCTTTTAACTTTTCTCTCGAATTCAACTGATTATTTTACCCATTGTATTTCTGAATTACGTACATAAAGTACTCCCCAGTGACTGTATATTGTCAAACCTGTCAAGGGAACAAGAGACAGTGATCGTTTAACAGAGGTGGTCGCTAAATGAAGGCTAAACATATTACAAACTAATAGTTTAGTAATATCAAAGCTGACCGCTAAATGCAGGTTTACCACTTAATACAGGCGGACGCTACTACAAGTTTCATCAGTATACACCATTGTTTAAATACAATTCTTATGTTGGGATCACTTTTTAATATCAAATATTGACTTTTACAAGAGTTTTATATAAATTGATCTTTCACTGTATATTAACTCGGAGCTCAACATTTTAGAACTGTGATATGTAGAGAAAGATGAATATGTGTGCAGTGTATATAAACAAATATATGAGTATTGTTTTACATGGATTTATATATTTCTAGATGTGTACAGTATCAGTTGTTTGTTTCACGAGTTGTGTATATATACATGTACATGTACAAGAATGAACAGAGGACTATTTATGAAAATATTATAGTTTATATCAGCACCATCATTATCATCATTACTATCATCATTATCATCATCATTATCATCACTATCATCATTATCATCATTATTATCATCACTATCATCATTATCATCATCATCATCATCATCATTAGCATCACTACCATCATTATCATCGTTGTATAGTTGATATCACATTGCAGAATCATCGCAACCACCGCCATCATCGTCTTTATATACATGCAGTTATCATCATCATTATTATCATCATCATTATTATCATCATCATCATTAAAACACCAGTTTGAGAAGTTGTAAATATCTATCTAGAATCATATAACAGGTATAAATGTATAAAGAAGATTTTTTATAAATTATAGGTGTGTGTTGTGTGTATACGTGTGTTGTGTTGGTGTGTGTGCGCGAAGTTCTAGAAGAGAATGGAATTGAAATAATGTTTTGAAATCATTTTTTATTGAATTATAAAATGTATTTGAAAATATTTAAACTATACAATAAATATGAAAACCAAACTGGATGAAGTTGTTCTCTTATATTCGCCAGTCCTGTACCTATACTACATTTTATCGCTGGCCTTACCATTTCAAGTTTATTGATTAAACGCATTTTATTGAAATTAAAAAATAAATTCTATACAGAAAGAAGCATGGCAAACGCAGCAATAAAACCCAGATTGCATGTACGAAAAGACAAACATGGATTTATAAAAAGCATACTGTATTAAACGCATAATCAGAATTTAACAACATTTATTGCTATTCAGGAAATTAAAGACACTACTTTAGTACTTTTTTTACCCTATATACAGTTAAACCTTAAAAAAATCAGGAAATTAAAGACCCTAATTTAGTACTTTTTTTACTCTATATACAGTTAAACCTAACACCCCCCCCCCCCCAAAAACAAAAAAAAGACAAAAAAAACCCCCAAAACAGCACTTCCGAGCTATAGCTACCTTTTAGCAGCGACAGTTTTATTTTCCCTTATTAGTTTTACCTAAGTTGGTACCTCTATACAGCAACACCTCTCTGCTGCAGCAACACTTTTCTGTGACTCCTAAGAGACGTTGCTGCTAGGAGGTTCCACTGTAATAACAGTTATTATTAGAGATCAAGCACAGTCAGATGGTGTCACCAATGGTAAACGCTTTTGTACCATTATTGAGCGGTGCTAACTGGTCACTTGGAGTATAAGGTGAAACACAGTCAAACACGGACACGAATTCAGCGTGCTTTTCAGTGCAAAGATGACTAGACTTTCAATAAATATAAAAACCAAAACTGACTGGTAATGGTCTTTTTCTCTCTCTTTTTTTTTTTTTTTTTTTTTTTGGCAATATGAGCTGACCAACCAAACCCAATTAAGTTTTTTTATTGGAACAGAAACAAATCCGCATGATGTGTTTAAAATGAATCGTTGAGATGCTTTTGCTTTCAACATCTAACATGACAGTTTCAGTGTACAGATCATTTTCAGGTATCATGAAACATGTCCCTGTGTTGAAACAAGAGTTTAAGTTTATCAACGACATTTTTTTTATCTTATTACGCATTTCCTCCTCAGGTGAAATTGAGATACAAGATGTTTATAAATAAATACATGTAAATAAATAAATAAATTGGCGGAATACTATGAATCATTTAATCATAACGTAATCTTTATCTGCCAAACTATTGCCATAAGGTCATGGCTAATAACATTGATAATTTTGTTCCCATAAGTTAAAAATACACAACTGTAGACACGCTTGCCAAAAAATTTTTACAGATAAGCGTTAAGCGTAAGCAAATCTTCCTGAATTTTGAAGCCGGTGTTTCCCCCTTTTACGTTACCTTTTTAAATAAATAGAGGTATATAGGTTAGCCTTGAGGATGTGTCTTAAAATATACTACACGTTCTGTTACCTGGTGGGTACACGTTTGAATAACTAGATACCCGGCGGACAGATTAAAGTGATCATGTGTACAGTCATGCATATTTGTGTGACTGGCTTTATTTATACAGTAGGTCAAGAGGGAATGCTGTGTTTAATAACATTAACTGTAATAATGCACTAGCTGTCGCCTCCTGAGGGAAATAAACAGTCTGCACGTAAAAATTCATTTTCGGACATCGTTGGGAAATTCATGTTCGCTCATTACGCAATGCTTTTTAATCGACTGTGGAAGTTAGCAAAACGAAGTGCTAACGAAATATATAACGTGCACGTTGACGCTTGTCGGAAGGAATGCGATTGAAAACAACAACAACACCAACAAAAAAATCAAGTGAAAGAGAAACCCCGATGATAATATACAGTGTGTGTAATCTAAGATCGAATAGATTGTTATTAAACAAATAGTTTCACTTTTCCTAAACAAGAAAAGTATAAACTTCGGTTTTTCTACGTAAATTTCAAAACAAGTCTAATTTGTATTAATCGACAGGCCCGGATCCAGAACATTTCATCTGGGGTGCTCAAACATGATTGTGCTACGTCAATTCTAGTGTGTGTGGGGAGGGGGGGGGGGGGGTTAAGTTAGATATACATTGTATAATCTAAGCTTTGGGCTAAGTAGTCTTATTGCTTTGGGTCGAAATTTTTGCATCAGCGTATTTTTTCTTCATTTTTATGCTCTTTGTCCCTAAAATCAACTTCAATGTACCTTATTTTTTCTGTTTTGTCAAGATTCTTGACAAAGACCCTCCTGTCATTATGCCGAAATGGGAGTAGTGGTGGGGTGGGGAGCAGTTAACCTAACCATCGTTCTTTGGAAGGACCAATGCTAGACTCACATCTTCCATAAAGTTTTCTCATATACAAAACCATGGTCGGTAGCCGGGGATCGAACTCTCAACCCTCTTATCCTATACATCTAGATCTGTGAAAATATATTATAATCATTCGGAACATCTCGCCAATTTCTTCAAAATAATCAATCGTAACTACTCGGCCTTATCCGTCAGTGGTCGGATCTATTTCATAGAAATGGGCGAGGTGTTCCGAATGCAAAATAACTAACGGGTTAGACCGGGAATTGCCGAGTTGATACGATTGATATATAATACTAATTTTATGGCGCTAGCTGCAAAGCTAGGTTGCGAGTTCTGATCCAGCTGGCGGACTTTTTGGCTATATAAAATCTCATTAAATGTAAAGAAAAATAACTAAAAAATAAATAAATATGAAAATGAAAGTAATTAATAAGGTTATTATTTTCTTGGAACAGTTAAGTAATGGAGTATTACATTATATTTTTGGGGCTCTATTAAAAATAGCATAATTTAGTTATATCTAATTAAATTTTATTTACATTGGCATGTCTATTATTGCCCATTTGGTGTTTTACATATGATTCCTTTTGATTTTTGACCTGTAAGAGAGAGAGAGAGAGAGAGAGAGAGAGAGAGAGAGACATTTAAGCCGTCCATAAGCGGATGTTCTAAATCGGAACACCTCGGGTAATTCCGTCATTCTTCATCAAAACAGAAGTATTTTTTTTTTAGTATGAAAATGGTGATATAAGTGATAACTAATACAGAAAAAAGGTCATTATATTACTTTATTTGAAAAGGTAACTTGTCTGCTTGTTGAATCTTTACTGAATTTATGAATTAAAAATGGAAAATGATTTGGGTAACGCCCACGGAAATCGTGCGCGTTACCAAACTTAATTTACATTTCTGATACGGAAGTCAAGATTCAACATGCAGAAAAGTTACATGTTTAAATAATGAATAGTATAACTCTTTTTCTTGGCTTATTGAACCTTGTATCAACATTTTCATAACAAAAAACAATTTTTTCGTGGAAGTTACCCGTAAAATAATTGTCCATCTGAAAATGCCGGTTGAGTGTTAGAGCAAACTGTTAGCATATAGACAAAAAATAGGTACAGCCGATAACAATATTCCATTCCGTGTAGGCTGCGGCAGGTCTTATACGTAAGTATGAATGTTACAATATAAAATTACCTGAAAACTGGTGTGAATCAAAGGTTTCAGTCCGCCATATTGTCAGTACGCGTTACCACAGAAGTCACGTGATTCCCTGCCGTGAGTTAATTGGCCCCCTAACAAAACAAAATGCAGTTTGGGTGAATGATTACTGCTACACGGTAAATGCGAAAATGTCACCCCCATCCCCAAAATCCATAGCAGACTAAAATGCACTGCTGACATTATAACAAATACTCAATGATCAGATTTATTTCATTTGCCAATTGTTTTACGGGAGGAAGGCATGTACTTTTGTTATTTTCTGAGTAAAGAAAGAGAACATGTGAGCATAAACGTATAACGAACTTGGACCACTGCTTCAAACACCTGCAAGGAACTAATAAAAAGGTGACTCCTATTAATACTTTAAAATCATTTATTTTCGTTGACATCCGCAGATAATGCACTTAATGCAATTTCGTGGGTACTTTCATTCGTGGATTTATTTTATTTACGTTGGGATTAATATTAGTGGATAAAACCCTCCACAAAATCAACGAAAATAGTGTCCAACAAAAGTTAATGAGTCACAGAAGTAAGAGTATAATGTAACAACAAAGATCGACTTCCACAAACAATACCGAGCGCTAAGTAATATTTAAATAAATAAGAAACACGATTCCACCGCTCCCGTTTTACCAAATATTCAAGTACATAAAATAATAATTCCCATAAGGACTAACAATATTTGTTAAAAATGAAATATTTGAGTAATTTTATCAGAGAAGCAAAAAAGATGAAAATCGCCGCTAAGTATAGATCTACCTATTTTAGTACATGTATTGATTGGCGCTTAGTATAACTTGAGTGAATTCGAGCAGTATTTCAAACTAAAATACAAACAAATCCTACTGCCTTTGATGGCTTATTTTTATCAAGAAGGTCTGCTTTTTATATTGTTTAATTAAATATAAGAATTGTTACAATCATCTAAAATATAACTGGGTTGAACATTCAATGAAATGAAAGTTTAAAACACAGTCATATTTCTTCATTAATTGATAATAACAGTATTGACTCATAGTGGTCACATCTTCATTCAGTATGGAGAATTTTAGGGGAGATAACTCTGACCTAAGTGCATTTATTGACAAGTAATTATTACTTACCCTTAAAATAGATAAGTGGGGGTGGGGGGAATGAACCGTTTCAAATAAAATTAACCTATGCTACAATAAATGAAATTATTACACCGTTTTGTAATTATTTTTACTGAAACTAAAAAATTATTATACAAAATGATTGCTTTATCACCACAGCAACAATTTCTTGATCTATATGAGAAAGAAAGTGCTGCCTCTCTGCAATATCACATCATAAACAAGTGCATGATACCACGCTCAATCACATTATCCTAACAGTGGGTCAGTCAGTCCTGGGACTGCCCTTATAACTTTTCTGACGTCATCAGTCGTTCTCTATGGAAGTCACGATTGCTATGGCCATTTTTGAAACTACCAGTTTTCATTTGTAAATCACTGAAATCGGAATTAATGTGCATGATTCCATTGCACATTTGAAGTAGATTGTAAACAACAGACCATTGGATTCAAAGAGGACTAACCTGTACCAGACGCTGCAAAGGAAAGTCTTCTACTGATCCTGACCAGCATTGTGTATATTGCTGACGAGACAATAAGGTTGAGGTGGTTTGGCCATGTAGTCAGAAAGAAATCCGACGTCTGGGTCAGTTACATCTGGAATTCGTGGTCGGTTACTGGAAC
>CM037793.1:24066672-24116672 GCA_021229015.1 Solen grandis
CTTGATTTTGACGTCGTTGAAATATTAAAATCATTTATTTCGCGCTCCAGCGTCATGAGTATTGATGCCAATCTTAAGCATACCTTAAGAAATTTATGTTGTACCACTTGTTTATGACAACATTGATTTGTAAGCAAAATATATTAAAAAGATCAAAAGATTGGACATATTAACTTTAGATAAGTAATATTGCCGTATCTTAACATGCGCAAAAAGTCAAGAAATTTCAAGTGATTACGTTATCAAACATGATTTATTCATGTTTTTTCGTAAAAGGGCTTATTCATGGAAATATATTAATTTGAAGAAAGAAACGAAAGTGGTCATTGTGTTGGTTCAGCAAGATCCGATTGTTCTTTTGCAGTAAAAAGTGCCTGTGTTGAATAGTGAATTGTTATACGTTTTTGAGTTAATGAGTCGCATTTACGATGAATTAGTATAATTATACTAGAGCCAGAAAACCCATACTGATATCTTATTGCATTTGTTATCACGGCTTTCCGCAAACCTGAAGAAAATGACAAATACATGTAATTCTACCTATCGATTTTTTTTTATCTTTTCTAAAGGTTTAACGGTTTCTTTTTCTAAATCTGTAAAATAAGGAAATATATAAAGCAAATGAATTGTTGAAAGTTTCAAGACGTTTATAACGTGTATTACATAAAAATAAGAAATTATTTTCATGATTTTGCTCACACCTCTGCCTTTGTTTCCATCTTTTTTTGGCAAATGTAAAAAACTCAATCAATTTCAAGGTTGAAAGTCATGGATTTCAAAGAATTGTTTTTTTTCTTTTTTACAATTTCAATTATGTGGATCAAATTGCAATGATTATTTGTTAAGTCATATGCTTACGAAGAAATTGATATTAAATAAAGAATTAAAAAAACAACTTTTAAAATCGATTGAATAACGTAAGAAAACAATTTTTGAGGATAGTATTATCTTAAAATTTTCCTGTTTTTATTTTCTGAATGATAGTAAACGGTTGTGTAATCATATATATGCTTTCTCAATATCTTCTTAAGAAGATGAAAATAAATAGAAAAAAAGATTTAAAGCTTTTTTTTTTAAACATATTTATATATAATTTATGATAATGATGATTTACGTATTTAATCTTACATTATAATGCATCATTATTCCATTTCTTTGTATTAACTTATATATTCATTACCCTTGAAATAAGCAAACGGAAAGCCGCTTCGTTTGTATCTTAAACAAACGACTTCTAGTTATTATTATTATTATTATTATTATTATTATTCCTTTTTTTCCAACCAAATCTAAGAGTTAATTTCGGTAAGTTGTCAGTGTCTAAGCAACATGAAAATTAAATTGCCTCGACAAAAACTTATAAATTTTTAAATTCAATAATTTTTAATTTCCAATGACGTCAATTGACGTCAGACTTGACGTCAGCTTTAAAAGTTTGTTCGCGCTCTGGAGCCTTTATTTTTTGATATTTTATCTTGATATTTTCACAGAAGATGTATATTATGATGTAGATGTGCACCTTATCTTTCAAATTTTTAAATTCGAAAAAATTAAGAATTTATGGCAAAACCGAGTTTCGAACTTTGGTCCTAAAACTATTATTTAATGTTACAAAGGCTACTGATGAGATAGAAGCATGAATATTGGACAGCTTATTGGCCCAGAGGTCTACTTTCTTTTCTCTGAAAGATTTCCTTTTAAGTCACGTGGTTATGACGTCATTTAATGGACAGAATCCTATTTTTTCAAAGATTTCTCTCCCTCTGGCATCATACATTTTGAGTCAATTTTAATGAAATTGAAATTGCAGCGATAAAAAAGTATCTTTTTATACATTCAATCATTTTCAATTTTCATTGGCGTCATATGACGTCAGATTTGACGTCAGCTTCAAAAGTTTGTTCGCGCTCTAGAGCCTTCAATATAGGTCCGATTATCTTGATATTTTTACAAAAGATGTATTTTAGGATGTAGATGTCCAGCTTGGCATTCAAATTGCCAAATTCGAAAAGATTAAGATTTTATGGCAATACCGAGTTTCGAACTTTGGTCAAAAATTAAATTTAAATGTTACAAAGCCCCCTGATGCGTTACAAGCATGAAAATTGGACAGCACATCGGCATAGAAGTTTACGTTCTATTTTCTGAATGAATTTCTCTTTAGTTATGTGGTTATGACGTCATCAAAAAGACAAAAAAAACATGTCTCTTTAAAGATTTCTTTCGCTCCGATATCATGTATTTAAAGTCAATCTTAATTATATCTTCAGAATTGATAGAGTTAAAATTGAAGTGATGCATACTGCAAGAAATGTTTGTTTTGTCACGTGATTATGACGTCATGCATACTTAAACTATAATTATTTTGAAAAATCATATAAAATCGCCAATTAGACCAATGAACTTAAACTTTAAAAAATGTAGAAACTTAGTACGTTCATAAGGTCTTGAAAATTTCAAGTGATTACGTCATCAAACATGGCAGTTATTCATGTTTGATGGAATGCCTACTTGAAAATGTGAAAACAAACCTGTTCGCATTCTCGAAGATACTTTTTTTCTTGATTAATAGAACGTTAGCTGAACATGTCCTTGCAAAAAAGATATTTTTCTTTAGTCACTTGATTTTGACGTCGTCAAAATATAAAAAATATTCATTTCAATACGTATTCGCGCTCCAGCGTCATGAGCATTGATGCCAATCTTAAGCATACCTTATAGAATTTATGTTGTGTAACTTGTTTATGACAACATTGATTTGTAAGCAAAATATATTAAAAAGATCAAAAGATTGTATATATTAACTTTAAATAAGTAATAATGCCGTACCTTAACATGCGCGAAAAGTCCAGAAAATTTCAAGTGATTACGTTTTCAAACATGACTTATTCATGTTTTTCGTAAAAGGGCTTATTCATGGAAATCTATTAATTTGCAGAAAGACATGTAAGTGGTCATTGGGTTGGTTGAGCAAGATCCGATTGTTCTTTTGCAGGAATGAATGCCTGCGTTGAATAGTGAATTGTGATACGTTTTTGAGTAAATGAGTCGCATTTACGATGAATTAGTATAATTATACTAGAGCCAGAAAACCTTTACGGATATCTTATTGCATTTGCTATCACTGCTTTCTGAAAACCTGAAGAAAATGACAAATACATGTATATCTTCCTATCGATTGTTTATGTTTTCTAAATGTTTAACGGTTTCTTTTCCTAAATCTGTAAAAATAAGCAAATATACAAAGCAAAAGAATAGTTGAAAGTTTCTAGACTTTTGTAACGTTAATTACATAGAAATAAGAACCTATTTTCATTATTTTGCTTACACCTCTGCCTTTGTTTCCCTCTAATTTTGCAAATGTAAAACTCAATCAATTTAAAGGTACAAAGTAATCGATTTTAAAGTATTTTTTTTTCTTTTTTACAATTTCATTTGTGGATCAAATTGCAATAAATACATGTTAAGCCATATGCTTACAAAGAAAAAGATATTAAATAAAGAATAAAAAAAAATCGATTGAATAACGTAAGAAAAACAATTCTTGAGGATATTATTATCTTAAAATTATCCTGTTTTTTTTTTGTTTTGTTTTTTCAGAATGATAGAAAACGGGTGCATAATCAAATAAGATCCATATTTATGCTTTCTCAATATCTTCTTCAGAAGAAGAAAATGAAAAAAAAAAAGATTTAAAGCTTATTTTTGAACATAATCGTAAGTATATATTTAAGATAAAGATGATTTACGTATTAAATCATACATTATTATGCATCATTATTCCATTTTTTTTTTGTATTAACTTATATATTTAATACCTTTGAAATAAGCAAACGGAAAGCCGCTTCGTTTGTATCTTAAACAAACGACTTCTAGTTTGGAATTGTTTTTTGTCTTTCTTTTGTGGCCAATTTTGGTGTCCCACGGTGTAAGTAGGGTAAAAGTATCGTTGTGTTCGAATGATTATAAATATATAACTTCTTTACGTTTGCAAGTAACAAAACAACTGCATTTATCTTGTTATTTTGTCGTTGAATTAGTAAGGTCGTTTTGGCCCCATATTCATTCAACCTATATTCAATATTCTTGCATTATGATATAAGGGATGTTCTGAGGAATATTAATGTTAGCATTGTTCGTATAACTGATTAACTTTGTATTTTGTGTTTATAAACTTTGTTGAGTGCATTTAATTTCCAATGTTTTGGTAAACTTGAATGTTTTCATTACAAAGTGAGTTTATGAAGGAATAATTGCACTGTATTAATGTTTAGTCATTGTTACAGTGATGTTTTAAGTAAACTTATGTTTATAAGAGTCATTATGACATTGATTAGCATATTTAATAGACAACTTATGAACAGACAGGGATTGTGTTACACTTGTGTGTGGTCATGGGGCCCTTTGTTATATTTGTCAATAGCTATCGGGCTAGGATTGATAACGCTATGAGAGTAAATATTGCTTATATAAATGCTGTTTAGTGGTCATTGGGCTAACTCGGAAAAGATTTTTTAATCTAGCTTTGTATCAAGAAGAGGTTTATTTTGATTTTTCCTTAATATATCTTTCGTTTTTTTATCAGCTTCTTACTGTCTTGTCTAAAATGTGAATAAACCAATTAAAGTAATAGAAAGCTTGTTGGAATCCTTTATACTTTTTATAGGCTGTTTTGTCGAGGAATATAATTAAATTCATTGTTATCATTTTGTATAAGGCAATAAGATATCATGCAACTTTTGACCTTTATTACGGACTGGTCATATACGTAAAAGAAAGGGATATCTTCCCCGGATGAATAAAGATCACCATTTCATAGCTTGAATATAAAACTGAAATTAATTTAAATATGTATAAAACTTGGCAAAGCTGGGACAAAAAGTGAAAACACAATACATAGTGCAGTCAAGATATCGAGTAATTATTGTTGCTTACAATTAATTCTTTATAATTTTATCTGTCCTTGTTTTGTGTTGATAAAATGGTTGTCAGCCGCTTAACAGATCTGTTCGTCTCGGAACTCGAGAGTGAATCTTTAGATCCTCAGAAGTGGGGAAATAAAAAAAAAAACAAGAATGGAAACAAGTATAGAAATATGTTAACTTTATTTGATAAATAATTCCCTAAAGAATCTGCCTAGATAATAGAGTAAATTGACTTTCAATTTAGATGGTATTTTTGTCATAAAATTAATTAAAAATATAATAATATGAAGCGGATTTATTGGCAAAGCAACGAAATCGTGATTTCTATAAGATACAGAGAAGGATTTCAAATACAGACTACATACTCGTATCTGTCATTAATATAATTTGACTTTGTACTTTGAATATTAACGTTTCTATTACTTAAGATGATTATTAATCTGGAAGTCATAAAAAAATACATTGCCATGGAAAACGGTAGGAATGAAGTTTAACCTATTTGATTACTTTGATAATCAATATAAAAAATGACACCACTTAACAAAATAACATGAAAATTTCTAAATAGATGTTTATGTAAAACAAAAAGCAAACATTCCATTTTAACAATTATCAGCCATAAAATGAGCATTAAACTGTAATTTGATCAATAAAATATACAGCAAGTAACGACGATGATTTGTTACAAACCTATGTAGGGAATACTGCTGAAGAAAGGCAAGTTGATAAAACACTTAGTCTAAGTATTGATAAAAAGAAAGTAAACACACAGTAAATTTAGTACAAATCTAAATAGGAAATGTACTAAAAGTATATGACCGATATAAATAAAATATTAAATTAAGAAAACAAAATGACAGCCTGCATCAATTTATAATATGTATCGACTTCGCCGTTTGCTTGAAGGAGGTCCCTATACGTTACCGCATACGACGTGTTCTGTTTCAAAGGTTGGTGTTGCTTTAAATAACGAAGACATTCTCGTTGGTGAATTTGGATTATATTAATAACCATAAAGTGCACAGACGGTGCAAAAATGTGGACTGTCTCTTTACTAGTATTGGCATCTTTTCAAAGCAGGGTCATGACATTCTTACTGTTGTAGGCGTTTCAGATTCTTGACTGGTCTGCCAAATTATATTATTAGGGATACTGCTAAGCATATTCAAACTTTTTTTTTCCTGTTTAGCATCAAATATCGATATGATGAAGTTCAAAGCAAAATGTTTAATGCTGGCATTAACTAGGTGTTTAATGTGGAACTTGCTCAATGGATGAATGAGCGGGTTAGGATTTGTACGAACGCTTAGTTGCATAAGTGAAAATGAGAAAACAATACCTAGGCAGTTATTGACAGCAATCAAGTAACAAACACTGCATGAAGAGTTTTTTTTATATATTCGTGATAATTTCGAGGTCCTTGGTTTACGCCAGAAATGATATGACTTCCATTAATCTCAAAATCGGGGATCTCTGGACCATTATCAACCATCTGAAATTATCACAGGTTCATATCTGGAAGTTCAACTTTGATTTCAAGGTACTATTGCCGTAGGTATGTGCGTTTAATCACTCGAACGTCTATTCCGAGAGATACATGGCTGCATGATAAAAGAAATTTTGTTTTAAGTCTACTGTGATTGGTGAATTTAATTAACACACACTTATCATTGTGTGATTGTTTAATTAGGAATTAAAAAGAAAAGGAGAAAGAAAATACAAACACAAAGTAAATGTTATTGTTTGAAATTATAATTAAAATGGTCTCCCAGCAGATTTCCAAGTTCTTCATTGTAGGGTCTAAAAAACTCTGTCAGCAGTGCTCGTGTAGAGTTGAACATGTCCCCTTTCAATTGCTGATCTCCTTCTCGAACATTCTTGCGATTTCTAGATACAATGGACTGGAGTTCTTCTTCACTGAGTGGTTCTAGAATGCAAATATCATATATATAAACTATAAACGACATAAAGATATATTTTACTGTTATTTTGATTATTTTCCTGTTTCATCGTTACAGTAAATAACATTTCTAAATTGATTATTTTAAATTATTCTTTGTGTTTCATAAAAATGCCCCCCCCCCCAAAAAAAAAGAGCCAATTTAAGATACAAAGTCATTTTTATTTAATGTTTTCGTTGGATTACTTAGAAATAACAGTGGATTATATCCTGATAATTTCACTGTTTTGAACATTGATATTATCAGGAAAACAGTGAAACTATCAGGAGCTTGAACCAGACCCTACGTTATAAACTGATCTTAGCGTCAATTGTGCTGGGGTTTTACGCAAGAAATGACGTCATAAATAACGTCACACACGCGAGGTAATACCGCCAATTTTGACGTCTTTTGTGTATTACAGCTAATTTCTGGTCTTTAAAACATTAAATAAAAAGAAAAAATGTTTGTTTTGGTGAAAGATTGAAGTATAATTTCATTTGTGAACAATAAAAAGATGCATTTTCACTCGTGGCTTCGCCACTCGTGAACATATCACTTTTTATGTTCAGTGAAATTATTAATCGATCTTAACCAAAACAAACAATTATCCTGTATATAACATGGAAGATACACCTACGTCAGTAACTCACTTTTGCAGATATTCATTTTAGACGTATACAATAAATTATAAATTATAAATCATGAACATAACATTTCAAATATGGCACCAAACAGTAAAACATACCGTATATGAAAGTATACAACAAATATACAAAATAATTCGAAATAAATAATTACCTAAATCAAGAAAGGTATACACTTTCTTAAGATAGTAAGCAGTTTGTTTGCTAAATTCTTCCAACTTCAAAATCATTATTTGGTCACTAGGGAATACTTGCTGCCACTCACGAATATGTATGTAATAAATACCAACTCGAACGCGCATCTGAAAAGTATCAATAAATAATCAATACTTATTAGTTTGATGGATTTGCTTTAACGTATCACTGGCAATATGTCCGTCACTTTCAGAAATTCACTTTATAAGACAGATTCATGTACATTGCTGCCTCACTGGAAAATAACTGTCACATAACTAGAAGTATCCTGAAATCTGGCCACCCAATTATTAATCGAACCTTATATGATGAGGCCATGCAAGTGGGATATACAAATACCATTTGAACAACGTCAATATCCACTAGTAATAGTTATCGTCATATTTGTTTTCTATAGTTATGTACACTACCGTAATATTTTACCATAAGTGTGACGTAATTTTACAAGGAAACCATCGATAATTTGCAAACTTTGTTGATTCTTATTTTCAAACTGAATTTTATTGAAAATGTTAGAGAAAAAAAACCCCAACATATTCATTAATAAAGATGTACCGATTTTATACCATTTTCATTAATGCATCTTTTTAATATTTTTAGCTCACCTGAGCACGTAGTGCTCAAGTGAGCTTTTAGGATCAATGGCTGTCCTTCGTCCGTTCGTCGTCTTTCACGGGAAAAACATGAAAATCTTCTTCTCTGAGACTACAAGGACTGAACTTAGATATTTGATGTGTAGCCTACTAGTAGACTTTCAAGTTTGGTCAAGTAATGGCTCTGGGGTCAAAATTGGTCCCCTAGTTTCATGTAGAGTAAACCTCTACCAAGTTTGTCCAAATCATGACACTGGGATTAAAATTGGCCTCCCCCAGGGGTCACTTAATTTTATATTGAGTTCTATAGGCAAACAAGCAATATCTTCTTTTTGATACAACAAGGCATGGACTGAGATATTTGGTGTGTGTCATTGTCTAATGATTTTAACAAAGTTTGTTCAAATAATGGCCCTGGGATCAAAATTGGACATCTCTGATGTTCAATTGTTTTACATTGATTTATAAAGAGAGGTATGACCTTCAGTTCTGGATCACAAGGTAGAGCTTTGTGTTTGGAATTGAACTTGGATAACCTTGATCATGACTCAGTGACCTTCTTTTAAATTTTTAAGTTACAAGTAATGTTTTGTGTGTGGAATTGAAATGATCTTCCTTTAGTTCTGCATGGATTCTGTATTCAGTAGGATTTTGCTTTAATATAGTAACTTGTGTGGGCAACGAATGCATTGTTTCTCAGGTGAGCGACTTCGGGGCCATCTTGGCCTTCTGATTTTAAACCACCTGTTCAATCTATCGATAACTCTCAGCTAGCAGTTGATGAATGATTTATGTAAACCATAATCTGTTCTGAAAATATTGCATGTTTGATTATCAATACAATGTTCAACAACACTATGTACGGGAGTTATTTAAAGCCATAGTTGTTATTAATCTGAAAGCAAAATTCACACTTGACAGTATACTCATTTACCCCCTGTATAGGGTATTTTACCCTCAAAATTTGCCATCTATCCCCAAAATTGGGACTCTCTATATGAAAGGACACAGAGTTAAGGAAAAATAACAATTGTACACCGACTTACAAAACTCGGCACCCTGTAAGAAAATAGACACTGTGCGTGTGATAATGTTTCTTATTCTCATTTGGAGCACCTTAAAATTTGCATTCCAATCTGGGCTTTTAAGAAGAACATAGAACTTTACTGAAACTGCTGTTTATAGATTTTGTCTCTTAATGTCCATCATATTCGCAACATACACATTTTGAGTTTGCAACACCATTTTGGCAATAACATTTTTGACTGTTGTTGGTTTTAGACCGACATCTTTTTCTATTTGTTATCAATAACAAACGACAATTATTAACATTTGGTTGATATACATTGATTCATTTAGAAAAATTTTTGAAACAAAAGTGAGTGATTGTTTTTGTTCGATTTTATGACGATAACTTCTTACGCTGGCGAGAACTGGATTCTCGAGGATATGTCAAAGCTAAAGATCTAACTCACGACCCCAGTTAGGGAGTGGTATAATCTACAGAACAATATTTCTCTTGACCATTTCAATCAATGTCAACGGATTTCTTAAGTGATTATAATTGGTCCCAAGTGATATTAGATCGGAACCAGCCTGTAAACTGCAGTGAATTCTCCACCGGCACTTAAACTAAGACCAACAACATAAAATTAATTCCAGTGTTACCGTTTTGAAGTCATGTGGTATAGGTCCATATACACAGCCTCGTAATGTCTTCCTTTTCTCCAAACATGAATTAAAGTCGGCAATGTTTGTCTTTACTAATTCATCAAAAGCCTCTTTAGTTCTCAGATGATTTCTTATAGACATGAATTGTGAGTACATCCTGAAATGAATTTTTTTTCATATAAGTTTTCTGATTTTGACTAAACAGTAATATAATTATTTTTACCAAAGACTATTGACCAACGAAAACCGTATATCTGATAAACATCTGTAAAACGAAGTTGAAGAACACATATACCTTAAACATTAACTTAAGCGAAATATGATTTAAAAAACAACAAAAAAAACAATATTTTTTATTTAATGCTTTTCAATGGACTGCCTAGAAATAACAGTGGATTATATCAGGAACTTGAACCCAACCCTACGTTATAAACTGATCAGAGCGTCTATTGTGCCAGGTTTAACGCAAGAAATGACGTCATAAATAACGTAACGCACGCGACATAATCCCGCCAATTTTGACGTCTTTTGTGAATAAAATAGCTAATATCTGGCCTTTAAAGCATTAAATAAAAAGAAAAAAAATGTTTGTTTTGGTGAAAGATGTATTTTCACGAGTGGCGAAATTATTAACCGATCTAACACCAAAACAAACAATTACCCTCTTTATATTCTAAGTTTTCTGGTGTATACTATGAATGATAATCTGACTCATGATAAAAGAACACAAGTTTACCATGCTAGTTTTTATGTCATGCCCACTTAATAAACAAATGAACCACGTGGTGAGGCACGACAACCATTTAC
Source organism: Solen grandis (assembly GCA_021229015.1). NCBI lineage: Eukaryota > Metazoa > Mollusca > Bivalvia > Adapedonta > Solenidae > Solen > Solen grandis. The sequence goes on from CM037793.1 coordinate 24,077,451, forward strand.
CTAAGCAGTCACGAATATGGCCATATTAGTTCACATAAATGAAAATGCACCAATATTTATATTCAATAATCTATGATAAAACAAATAAAGCATTAATAATTGGCGTGTATTATACCATTTTATATATTTCTCAAGGCTTTGAGAGTTCAATTAGATGAATAGTGATGATTACTTTACACTCAACATTTACTCACGTAATTTTTTTTATATTATTGATAAGAAATTCATAAAATTGAAAATGAGCTCGTAACTGTAATGTGGATTTTATGCTTGTAGTGACAATTGACACTCTGATGCGTCAATTCGTCATTGAAAGTCGCACATTTTCTTTCAGACTCCACTGATGATTACCTTTCCACTGGATCTCGTAAAGTGAAGATTATTTTTGTATTTGGATAGATAAAATGAAGGAGGTCAGCATTGGTGAACACTGGCTCGTAGTCTGTGTCGTATGCTGCAGAACCCATCAATTTCCAGTAGAAGTTTTCAAATGATGTCGATGGTGTACATTCACCTGTTGATAATTTTAAATATTGTGGCTTACTGCTGTTTCATTTGTGAAGAAACGTTACTTGCTATAAAAATAAATAAATAAATAAATAAATAAATAAATAAATAAATAAATAAAAGAGTCATACCTCCGCCAGGCTCCGTGTTAAGGGCGCAGCTATTGCTTACCTTCCAATATTGCTTTCTTGCATTAAGATGATTAAGTTAATCTCGTCATGAGAAAACGTACCTTTGAGACGTTTTTTTCATACATACCATAATAAAGGAACAGTATTTACTTACTAAATGTTATCAATTTAAATAGTTGATGAATGTTGCCCTAGGTATTTTCTTCTATATATTTTAATTTCTGCATTCTTCTTCATCATTTACATGAACACCATAAAATAATATTGGTTTGATAAAAAAAGAATTGAGCAGTGAAACTTATTCTAGAAAGATATTAAAATAAAATCATATTCTTTAATTTGTTCGTAGATATAATATGAAGACAGCTAAAAGATAAAGGATAATCATACCTTTAATTAAGTAAACGGTTAGTTTGAATGAAAATGACATTTCCAACTTTATTCACATTCCCTACAATCCTTTTTTTAATTTTCGTTACCCCATACAAGTCGACACCGAAGATATTCTGGCTTTGAATGATATTTGAAATTGTAAATTTATGTGTAACATTTATAGTGCGCGAAATGTCATCAAGAACTTTTTGATTATATAAAGGAGACCTGTGTTTATATCGAATTAGGGATGCACAATTCAAGACAGGGGGTGAGGGCTAAGGATATGCATACGGAAACTGCTATCTAGTAATCATATTCACCATATTATAAAAAATGTGGAGGGTCTGTTGAAATGAATGATAAAGGATAGAACCAGACAATGAAAAGCATCTTTTCTGGAAAGTACAGTTGTACTAGTAACATTGTCTGTCTTACTGCAAGTGAACTCATTAGCTACAAACTGTGTCAATTATTCATGCAGGGATGTGATAATACACGCATTTCAGTCATTTCGAGACTTTGTCTTCTTGAGACAGACATAGTGCCACACTAAAGTATCACTCCATGGACATGTGGCATGATACCACAGTCAGTCACATGATACCACAGCCAGTCACATGATACCACAGCCAGTCACATGATACCACACCCAGTCACATGATACAACAGCCAGTCACATTATCCTGACACCGGGCCAACCAGTCTTGGAACTACAGTCCAGTACCGTTAACTCGATCTTTGATAAGTCGATTTCTATGCATACCTCGATCAGGAGTGACGGTCCCAACTTTACTGCCTATATATCCCATATTAAAATATTTTTATAACTCGATATCGTACTAAATGATGTTAAATCATACCTCGATTTAATTTACCGGTCCCGACATTGATAAATCAGACATAATTACCCTTTGTAAGTCGATTAGGTTGATTGGCTTCTACCGCCGAAGTGTGAAAGCCAATTACCAAGCTGAGACTTCGCACCGTTAGAAAAACACCTCGTGAAAACAAACTGATGACAGACGGTAACAAGCGGTCGCTAAGCCGCTAAGGGTAAACGTCATGGTTGTGTTTATCTAACGATCACATGTACGGCGTCCACCATTTGTAATATGTACGTACATTTATATACAATGTAAATGTTGCCCATTAAATGTGTTTTATAAAGATGTGCTTTTTAAACATTATCTAATGCATTTTCGTTTGTGCTTTGATATTTTTCTTTTTTACAATGTGTTTTCTAGTTGATTAATATGATTAAAATACATGTAAGAAATAAATATCGAGTTAATTTTTTTCTCCGATACCCTATAAGTAATTAACTATAGAATAAATCCCAAATATATAAAAACATCTTATAGCTCGTTCTATGTCATACCTCGATCAAAAAGTAAAGTCCCCTCAATATCGAGGTAACGGGACTGGACTGTATATAATAAAAGGAATTAACATTGTGCCAAAACAAAGCAAACATCGTACCAATAATTTTGTAATGATACCCTGATTTGTCCATGCTACTCTCCATTTCAGGTACGGCTTCATCAAACGTACTTGCATAACTTGTCAACGACTTTAAATGTGGAATTTCATTTCCTGGAAAGAAACCTTTTTTTAACAAAGAAACTTACAAGTTAGAATATACAAACACTGAAGCGAAAGAATAAACACAGGATACAATTTTAATTAACCATCTTATATTGTTATTAATCGTGTATAACCAGCTGGCCTCGTTCTAGAGATGTGACTGGGTCATCTTATTGAATTACAGACCCGCGTATTAAAAACAATACAAATTTACATTATATGTATCTAAAACCCACATATAACATTTTGCTCCCAATACTCCCTTTCTCCCATTTCTTTGTAGTGGCTTTGCAAATTGTAACTGTAATATAAGTTACATGCGCTAGGTTATCAATGATAAATACCATCTCTATTATAGACGTTACTGTGCATATAAAGCAATTCTGGTGAGACCCTAAGTTCATGGTCGACTTAGTTACTCTTATTTCTCAAATAGCAATGTTGAACATCTTGTTTTAAATCAGAATCTGAATTGCTATGGATGATAACTCAATGGCAACACTGAACGGTCTTCAAGATGAAGGGATGAAAAATTATTTAGCTTATTTGCTTCATCAAACATTGTTTTGTTTTACATTTTTGAATGAAAACTACAGAAAATATCCGATTGAACTGGCAAAAAAATTAGAAAGAACGGAATAAAAGAAATAAACTTAAAAGGGGGAAGTAGGAGACCTGAAAATAAAATCGCCTGTATACACATTAAACAAGCATATTTTTAATGATGGTCCTAAAACTTGCTTCAGATATGATTTTACTGGCGAATCTTTTCTTTCAACCATTGAGAAAGGCTAATCCTGAAGTGGTGATTTTTTCCACCTTGAAACGCAAGTAAGAAATATGGCTCAATATCAGAACAATATCGAAAGATTAATGCTTTTGTTTGTCTATTAATCGCAGAGTATATAGCACGAAATGGTATTGAATCATAGCTCTGTTGCTCCTATTTATCTAATCATTATTTCTCAAAAGGACAATGCTGACTTTACACTACAACGTATTTAAAAACATTGTAGGACAATTCAAACTATAACAACTGAAGAATTTCATCTGTCTGGAATGCAAGCCATTAATGTATTCCAAATTTTGAATTACAAATCAAGTCTCATGTGTCGTGTTTAATATCTATTGTCTATTATTCAGCATCTTAAGATAGACAAGATATGATTCAACTTCGCCACCTTTTTTTATTTAGTTTATATTTCATACCGATTGGCTATTGTTTGAACACCGAAGTATGATCCATATACGATATAAAATGGATAATTATTCTTTCAGTATTTGTGTATTTAAGTAACTAAGTAACTTTATCTGCATCGCTAGTATACTTTCCTAATGTAATCCGTTTATCTTTAAATTGTGATCACAATCCATGAAGTGATCGTGGCAAGTTTATAGTAAATGCAAGCCTTTATAGACTTGGCTTATAGAAAAAGAGCCTCTTACTTAAGTTAATAAATGTTTGTTTATGCATAAGTGAAGGACCATGAGTATGATTTAATGATGGATGGATGGATGAATTACCTTAACCGATTTAAAGATTTACACTGCCTTTTCTTTTCCATTCACCCTCATAGTTTTAAACGTCAAATTAACATCTAGAAATTAATTCCAATATGCTTTATCAATTATCAACTAAATTAACAAATACTCTTTTCTAATTCTTGAAATAAAGTCTGTCTGATCCAGCACAGAGAAGGAAGGAAAAACATAATTTCATATATCATAATAATGTAACTGTGAATATATATTACAAATCAAAATGTCAAATATAATTGGTATCCTGAAAGTAAGAAAACATTCAATTCAAAAGTATGAAATATTTGTTTTATAATCCTATTCTCTTTGAAAACAAATACACATAATCTATATTTTTGTGCAGTATCCATTAAAAGGTTCATACTTGTCTTCCCTTCCGCGACCAATGTGCTGTAGTAATGCACTTTTTAATTACATGTATGATGTAATAGTTTGTTTTAAACCATTCCGTCCAAGTTTTTGCTTATTTGCTGACATTAATTTCGAAAATTACCGATAATTAATTCACCTCGCTCGGCGATCAACGTCCCATTTCATTAACTAACAACAACTGCAATGACACAGGAAATTATATAAAATCACAAGATATTTGAATGCATTTATGTTATATACACGATGTGTGACGTTTAAAATGCGGGCACAGTTTGATATACACTTTTGTTATTGTGCACGTTGAAAATAAATTTAAAATACTCTGGGAACGTTCCCTATAGTCTATTGGCTAGAGCGTCCGCCCCGGGTTCGAGAAGTCGTGGGTTCGATCCCCGGCCGCGACCTGCTAAAGTCTTATAAGGAGTAATGGTATATTTCCATTGTTTGGCTCTCAGCATATAAGGTTAGTTCCAGGACTGTTTGGCCCGGTGTCAGGATAATGTGACTTGATGCTGTATGCCACATGCTGAAGTGTGGCAGTACTATATCTGTCTCAGGTAAACAAAGGTTCCTTAAACACGGAAATGCTTTCGGCGGGATGCTTATCTTAATGAACAACCAAACAAAAATAGCGGACTTTATTTTCCTTTTTATTGGTAAATCTTGAAATCAAAACTAAATGTTATCCCTAGAAGAAGGGATTCGGTAAAGTTATACTTGCAACAAACTAACCTTACAGCCAAAACGTGAGGCAGTATATCATTCGCGTGCATATGAATCTAAGATTAACATAGGATTCAAATATGAATAAAACTTATTTTGCCCCGTCATTTTTCTTACATATTGAATGAGGCGTTGGTTGCCGAATGAGGTGGGCGCAATTTCCGATAGGAGATCCTGTGGAAATCACTCAGAAATAAATAACTGGGACAGGAACTTAATCCGTATTCTATGTCTTTGTCAAGCGATATTCTGATTAGAGTCGGTGGAAAAAAAATATAAGGGTCAGTAAGGTCATACCAAGGTGAATAAAAATCTATTTTATATATCATATATGGGGTAATTTAATCATTCATGGATGGTTTTATCCACGAATGTTGATAAAGCGAATACTGGCCATAAAAAGTATACCTGATTCCAGTAACATGGATTCATGAGTATAAATACACACGAAACTAATTATTTAGTTATTTATTTATTTATTTATTACAAAGTCAGCGAACTTTTATGACAACGAATGTTAATTATTTTCTGTTTCAGTTTTAGAAGATACGATTTAGTGCACCTACCTCCACTGAACATTTTTCTCGAAATCCAAGGAAATTCTTTTCTTGTATAGTTTATAATATGCGGATGTGCTCTTATCCGCTCGCAGAGGTCCGTAGTACCACACTTAGGAAAGCCAACGAGATGGAAGAATGGCAAACATAAGAGACGCCCATAATTTTTTTTTATCGAATCTGGGTCGTCGTACCAGCACGGAGTTTTGTACTCTTTCATGACACTCATGGTAATCTAAATACATGTCAAAATTAAATTTTGTATATAAAAGAGGATACCCAACAATTTCAACATCATTGATAATACAAAAATTATGATTATAACTATTCCTTTCTATTGTTATTATAAATTATCATTATTCAACCGAAAGCCATAAAAATGAATACGGTTTCCTACATGTCAATTTTATTAACCTTTGGAATACTGAAAATAGATAGTGTCATCCTTTTAAAGAGATCAATTATTTTAAACAACGGCTAGGCAGTCGTTCATAGAATTCAGGTTACAAACACTCCCAAAAAGAAGATGACTCCGTTACAAACTCGGAATCCTTATTCTATAGCGAAGATGATGTGACTCTAAGACATATTAAACGTGACTTTAAGACATATTAAGCAGAGACAGGAAATTCCTATAAAAGTCAGTGGAAAATATTATTTAGGCACACAATCATTGAATATTGCTAACATTCAAATAAGTATGGAAATTCATTGAAGAAAATGTAACAACATTATTAAATAGTAATTTTCCTACCACAAGGAATTATTTTCAGTTTGATTTATCTAAAAAATATTTAAAATTAGGATTTAAATTCAACCAGTGTAGCAGAAAAACAACACAAATAACATAGTTATTATCATGTAGGTACTTATTAATTTTACATGAAACATTTTTATTACTTGACTTATTTTAATACATAGTTTATAAGCATGATGGTATTGTAATGTTGTTTTTTTATAAGATACAATTTATTTTCACAAATCTTCAATGGAAAATAAGGCATTTGAAAACGTGACTTTTCGAGAAATGCATTTTTTTACATGCTTTTGTGAGATTTAGACTGATTGCCAATCTTTGTATAATAGGTTGGTGTGACTTTATCTTACAGTTAAGCCGAAATCGGGGATCCGTGAACTTGATGTTCCACCAGCTGAAAATATCATGGATACATTACTTATAACAACACTTTAAAAAAAGGCAATTGTTCACATTAAGCTCTTTATCCCTTTCCGTTTTCCTACATGGGAAAGGAGTCCACCGGCATTTATATGTATCCTATATACTTTGACTTAATGCTGTTCCTGTTGTCTGTTTCGTCTTTGCTTGTATATATTGGTATACAATTGTTTGTTACCTGCTGTAATTTCATGAGAGACTAACAATTTGGATAATCTAGAAAGATCACCATTTGCTCTAGCTCCATTAGAAAAAGACACACGACGGAAAACTGTAATAGTAATAAGTGAAATAAAATATCTGAATCCAAAATATAATGACTTCCTCTTAATTGCAATGCAGTTTGGAGAATAACGTAAACACGTGCTGACAATCATATGGAGAAAGGTTTTCGTTGGAATCGGACCAGTGTTTATAAAAACGATCCCTTGTGCGTGTCGCATGTGGTAGCCAACGACTAGAAAAATTCTAAAGTATGACGTAAATTAAGCTTACTAATTATTTAACTAAAAAGATTATTCGCTTGCTCATGAGGGGTAATATCGTTAATACTGCGATGTATATCATAAAATGGTTTCAAGGTGTTTTTAACAAATGTATTGTTATACAGTTACGAACGTATAGGTATCAGAAAATGGATTTAAAGTAAATTTGCCGGTGTAAGAAACAAGGAAGCGCTTGAGACGGGTGAAGCTCCCGAATGTATGCTTGTCACTAAAACAATAGCTGACAGTGTATGATAATCAGGGGTTTCAATAAGAATAAATTCAGGAATTTTTAAATATTCCATGTCTGATTTTCAGGAATATTTAGGATTTTTCTTAAAATTAATTATCAGATAATTTAGGAGGATGGATCATTTCTTGAAAAGGTTTATTAAAAAACTTGACAAATGGCAATAATTAAAATACATGTTCCACATAAAAGTTAAGAGTGGAATTTAGCAAAAGACAATAATTCCAAAATCATGAAGTCTAGAATCATAGTGTTAATGCACTGCACTTTTTCTCCATGAGATCTATTTACCTTGACATTTAAAGTTCATAAATCATATTGTCAAGATTAAAGCTTCGGAAGAAATAAGTAGGAAATTTACCAATGGGCAATAACTCCACAAATAATTGATGCTTGTGTTGTTGTTGTTTTTATTTTTCCTCAGTGAAATCTATCCATTTGAAAAGTTTCATGATTGTATCTTTTATCTATACTCTATTGATTACGCTCCAGAAAAAAATGAAATTTAACAAAGGCATTAACTCCATACTTTATATATTATGCTCCAGACAAAAAAAGTATAAAATTTAACAAGGCAATAACTCAAAAACATGATGTTGTGGCTCTTGTGCACTGCAATTTTCCATGAGGTTTATCAACCTATAATGTTTCAAAGATCTATGTCTCATAGTGTTTGCCTTATGCTCCGGATATAAATAGAGGTATGAAATTTGACAAAGGGCAATAACCCCAAAACTAATGTATATAGAAACATTAAAATGAAAAAAGTTAGTAATTAAAGTGAAGTTAGGTAGGTTTTGATGATATTTCTAGCTCTGATTTCTTTCTCAATAAATAGTGATAATATTACGTTTAATAAATTACAATCTCTTCTAAACTGATTGGAAGAACATTACAAAAATAGTTCAGACATTCGATATAAATAAATTATTGGTATAATTACACTGTACATTAGTTACTTTCTTCAGAAATAATTTTAATTGACTCGGGTATTCAGGACGGTTCCATCGTCTATCCTGCTCAGCTACAGACATTTTCGCCATCATAATAGGCACATGTGCACCAACTGGTCCAACAAAATGCTCTTTATTCCTTCCTATAATGTATGCTAAAGCCAAGACCGCCTCTATCAGAATTACCACAACAAGTATTTGAACATCCCGAACCATGATCCAGTCAGTTCTGAAACATAATGATTTATTTACAAAAACCCGGACACAATCTTTGATTCGTTCATAAAGAATTTAAAATATGCTTTTAATTGAGGAATAAAGGACAAATACGACATTCAAGCGTTGTTAATTCAAATCAAGTAGATTTTAGAAGTGTGTTTGTATAACATAATAAGCTGTTGTGCTAATAAATGAAGTAAATTTAAGAATTTTTAGCTTAGTTGTAATGCAGCAACTTATGTGTATTTAATGGTAATCATATCCCCAACCCAATGTAAGTAGAGTGACTTGCTTTATATATTTTAGCCATAGAAAACTGAAAAACCGAATACAAACTTATAGTATTTCAAATGTTATTTTGAACTTTTCATTTTATATACAAATACTTATCTCAAAATTTGAATATTCATTTTTTTGTTGTTTTACAAACATATCATTTCCATTTGGCAATGAATATAATACTTTAGCCTGTTATGCTTTAGTCTGTAGCGGAGAGACGATGACATAAGAAAGAAAACAACAACAGATAAACAAACCTTGAAAGGTGTAATTATAAACAGGAATATGTAAACAACATTGATGTCTAAAGAATAAAGGAACATGTCATTCTTCTTGAAAATGCATAGATGTTCTTTTAGCTACCAAACCATAACCTTATGGAAAATACTGGCGCCTTGGCTTAAACGTTATTTTTAAAATCAAAACAGTTGTAACAACCTTAAAATAAGAATACCTACTTCAGATGACATGTCACACATATGTTAATCTTTATTAAATCATGAAACCCCTATACCTGTACTTGCATGTCAATGGGTTAAAAGGTGTCAATAAAATGTTAATGATGCTCTTCAAAACATAAAAAGTGGATTGATCCTACATGTATACAATGTAAACTCCTTGAACGGAAAACCTTGTGAACCGATAAGTTGTCCGGATAAGAAAAGGGGATACCAACCTTTCCTGTTCTATATCCGTGTCCTATTGTATACATGAACCTTTCCTATGTGGTAGTGTTAAAGTTTTGTACAAAGAATATACCGTAATCACTCTAAGGTTTGAGACACTATAAGTTTTTGGACACCCTTGATTTTTGAGAAAATTATTGTTTTTTGTGCCTTTAAATTTTGGGACACTTTTAATTTTATAATCTTTTACTGACTATAAGTTTTGGAACAAAATTTTATTCTATTTCATAATTACCGCTTACCGTATGCTTTTACGCAAATTTCGTATGGCTTTTTAAAAGTCGGTGCATGAGATTTACGTTGTTGTAATAATAACTTAAAGCAGGTGAAGTAATATTCGTTTATCTTATAAATAAACCAGACAGATACTCCAATTGTATATCTTCAAATTACCGCCCCTCGCATGTTAAAATAGCACCGCGCCTCAGGAAACGGAATGGGGTCGGGTACTGTACATTCACGTACATGTGTCATTATTTGGTAATCAATGAAAATAAGTAGACGATAACAAATGACACAGTGGTCCAATTAATAGCAGATGGATAATGGTTCTGAGACTGTATATGTGCATGTTTTTTGACCCGTCTCAATAATGTTGTATAAATGACGTTAGAATACAATTCTTGTTTGATTTATAAATCCCGGAAAATACACTATTCCAACTGGCCGGAAGAAAGCGTAAATATAAAACTTTATGTGTCAAATATTGTAATCGATGTTAAATAAATAAAATTTAAACTTTTAAACACAATTTATTTTTATGATATGAAAATTTTGGCGATGTACTATCTTACAGTTTTGTGTACCTATTTGAAAATATTTTTATTTTATGACTAAGTTTTGAGACAAAATATCTTTTTTTTACCCAAATTTCTTATTGTTGTTTTATGTATATTAAGCTTCAGAAACTAACGAAATTTGATACATTGTTCCGATGCTCTTGTTCTTTACTATGCCCATACCTGTGCTTACTGATCAATATCAGGTAATGTACGACATACCTACTGAAGTATTTTTGATAAATAATAATGAAGACAGCTTAAATTGTTCTTAAACAAACTCTAATTAGGTTCATAGCTTTTGTATTTATAAAATAAACAAATAGGGAGGGGGTCATAGATTTAAAATAGTACCGTACAAATAAAGATCATTATTTACAGGAACGTTTTTATGCCCCCGAGATCTGTGATCGGGGGCATATTATTTTTGCCCTGTTTGTTTCTTGGTTTGTCAACAACTTAAACATTGACCATAACTTAAAACATGCACGTATCAAGTGTTATTTAAATGCCATTAGACTTAAGAGCTCTAGGATGATCAAATATTTAAGACAATGCACACAGTATAAATAAGTCAAGTCAGACGAAATTCCTACAAACGCAATGCAAATTTAATTTAATAGATAAGCATTAAAACAATTCAACAACCGAGTAAAAACTCGATAATACTTACATATGCAAACCAGTTAAACAACGATGTTTACTCGGTGATAGCTGGTGTCGGACTGACCTCCCAAGCCAGAACAAAGTCACGTGAGTATTTTACCCGCCAAAACTACCGGTATTACGGATACAGTTACAATAATAAAGGTAAAGCTACACTAAATTAAATCAACACTACTACATAATGTATCTACAAGAACCGACCGGGCTGCGGCTTCTACATGATAAAGAGTTTTTATTATTCATACCAAAGGAAAAAGAGATAAGGAAAACATCAAGTCTGGAGCTAATTTTGGTTTACATCGTGTCCATATAAGGAAATGACATTCGTTAGTGAAGAAGACTCTGAAATCTGATTTCAGTTTGCATTGCTAGATATACACAGAGTGACCCAGAAATCACTGGGTGTCTTGACCAATAGTCAGATGGGTTTTCACCACCTGGCTTGTATTTGATTGTCATGAGCTATATAGCAATAAACATATACAGAAGAATTTTAGAATGGCGTTCTAAGAATGCAGGTTAAAATACCAGAGAGGCACCATGACATAAAGCTAAGATGAGCTTCATTGTGCTTGTGCCCAGCAGGTGATGAAACAATGCGTCAATGTTTCTTGTGAAATTGCTTATTTTCTATTAAATACATCGAATTTTAAAACCACTTGGAACATTCTGTATCAAGTATGGAACAATTATCTCTAAAAAATACGATAAACATTGCAGATTCTACTACAGCACATTTCCTTAGAATGTGGATTTATAGTGGAATTTGTGAATGTCGGATATGAGAGTGTCCTAAACAAAACGCTTGCTATCAAACCTAATCTTTACATATTGGCAGACCTTTTTACTCTATGATATGTTTACAAATGAGGTAGCAGCCAAAATTATTTAAAACGTTTGCTTTGTCAAAAATACTCAAAATCCTCAATAACCAATTAGAACAGTTGCTATGTGTAGAATCTGGTAGATTTAATGAAAGAGATCGAGATAATAGATTTCTTAAAATATGCAATAAAAAAACTGTATTTTTCGTCAATTGTTATAAAGAGCAATTACCTATTTGTCTTACTTTTTCACTAAACTTTCCTACGAACAAATTTGAACTTAGTCGTAAGTCTTTTGTTCGACATAGTGTCTAATATTTCTTATTTTCACAATAAAACATGAAAAAAGTTGACGCAAGTTATTGCATTATACAAACACAACACTTTATGTAAAGAAAAATTCTCAGAAAAAAATTTTGTTTTTACATCTGTGAATTTACGCATATGAAGATTTTTAGTGAAACGGGCCCTGATCTGAAAATGCCTCGAAATCCTCACACAGTATAACAACGTGCTACGTTGTATGTGAACTTCTATCGTTTATCACCTCAGTACCTGATCGCAGTCGTTACAATATATATTCATCCAGTTTACACAAACATTTCAGATGCTGATAAATAAATTAATAAATTTCATTCCATCAGCAGTCCCGTGTCATTTGTTTAATCACCTCAGTATTCGAATTAATATGCATGTTAAATCACTTATAAAAGCTATTACCTATATCTATCAGTAATTGAAATGGACTTGATCCAGTAGCCGAGTGATTAGAGCATCCGTCTCAAAAGCAAGAGACACAAGTCCCGGAAATACCCTTACACGATGCGTGACAATGAAAAAATGTATACTAATATCATTTTAACATTTTAGTTGAGACCGAAGATCAAACCAACGGTCCCCTGGTTTGTCTTGACCATTTGAATGACATATTCCGCTACCATTTCATCATTTATTGAAAACATTAAGAATTTCTTTTTTCCGTATATTGATAGTATATTATCTGATCTTCTGAAATATGAAACAAACAGGAGGTCACCAGACTCGGAAAAAAATGAGTATTTTCTTTTAGTAAACCCTGTATAGCAGCAGTTAAAGATGAAATATTACCTGCGAAAAGTAATTCTATATAGATCTATATTTTTTAAAATTAATCACAATTATGAACAAATGTCATGTCATGATATTAGTGAACACAGTGAATTTAGGGTTAACTATGAGCCCCTCTGTCATTAACTACCCCTTTTAAAGGTAAAAGACAATTTTATTTTGGAAAAAGTACAGACCACCAAATATCATGTGTGTATGTAAATGTGTGTGTGTGTGTGTATAAGTTTTGCCAGTGTTGGTATATTTTGATAGGTTTATGTATATAGTACCGGTGTGAATATATGTAAGTACTTGTATATGTATGTGTGATGGTGCTTAAATACGCGTATATGAATATGTTTGCGTGTGTAATGGCATTAATTTTTCCGGTTAACCCTTTTGGATATATCTACTTGTACCTTCATGTGTGTCTGAAGTATGTTGTATCAAATATATGAGGGACAGTTCGAAATTCCACCAATTAAATTTGCATTTTTTCTCCTTGCTCTTTCAGCAATTATAACGTATTTGACATTTATAATATACTATCATTGCGGGCTTTTCTGCTATATCCATGTTCACATGTTTACGCTTTGCACTTACTATTTTAGGTAAATGAATTTATAGTTACTTTTATTGCAAACAAAAATATAAATATCTGCTTTGTTGGTTAAAAAGTATATATATTGTATGTCACCAGACCCTTTATATAACTAAATCGCATATGACAACATCAAAAGAGTGTATCTGTTTTCAAATCCTTTATTCAGAACAAATCATTGAGGCGTTATTCTTGTATACCTGAACAGGGACCTAGTTCATTCAAGATTTGCTGATCTTGAGGTCTATTGCAATGAATCCATATGGGTGAAAGTTTTAGTTAAAACAGAGTTATTTCTTATTGGTGTATTTTATAGCCCTAAAACTGCCGATAGCACTTTTTTTCAGAAATTTCAACCTTAACCTTGAAGCAGCCTTACAAATATTTAGCAATATTGTCGTATTAGAGGATTTTAATGAAGATTTGTTAAACACATCATTTCATAATTTAAACGATGTCATGATTTTGAATTCTGTTCAAAATGTTATTAACTTTCCTATTCGTCAAAATGCCATTCTGGATCCTATCTTAATTCCTGTGGACATGGAACATTCTGATTCTGGAGTTATATCATTACATCCTCCCATTAGTGATCATTTTGCAACATATATATCTCTACCATTTCCTTACAAGATTCAACCATGCTATGAAAGAACAATATGGTTATATAGTAAAGAAAATTTTGATATGCTTAATATGAAAATTGAAGATTTTAACTGGAATATTTTGTTTAATGGCTCTGTCCATGAATCATGTGACCTTTTTACTACTACTTTTATAGAACAAATTAAACAATGTATCCCTTTTAAAAAGGTATTGATCCGCCCTGACGATCAGCCCTGGTATGACAGTGAAATTAGAAGAACTTCTCGCAAAAGAGATAGAATGAAAAACATTGCTAAATTATCAGACAATTAAACGATTGGTCAAAATATAAGCATTTTAGGAATAAAGTGAATAATATGAAGAAATATGCCAAGGAATCTTTTTTCCAAAATTTAGAAACTAATTTAACTGATCTTAATTGTAACGATAAAATTTCTTTTTTAAAAACATCGGATATTTCATCAAAAACACCTCTTCAATTGTATGTTTCCCACCACTATGTAAAACACTTTCCAATGGTGAAATTATCTGGTATACAACTACACAGGAAAAGGAAGACTGCTTAAATAAATAGTTTGTATCAATATCTATTGTAGATGATTCTACTATTTCACTCCCTAATCTAAATCTAAAAACCACGAATAAACTAACTATAAATGAAATTAGTATTTCTGAAATAGAAGACATCATTCTTTCTCTTAATATTAGTAAAGCAAGTGGACTTGATGGTATAAGTCACAAAATGTTAAAGGGGTGTGTAAAAACAGTATCCAAACCATTATATATTTTGTTTAAGCGTTCTATCTCAGAGGGTATATTTCCAAATTCCTGGAAAAAAAGCTATTGTTAAACCAATCTTCAAAAAAGGTGATAAGTCTTTACCATCCAACTTCAGACCAGTGTCTTTGTTAAGTTGCTGTAGCAAAGTCCTTGAAAGAGTTGTTTTTAAACATATGTATAACTATTTACACAGCAATAGTTTGCTTTACAAATATCAGTCTGGCTTTCTTCCAAATCAGTCAACAACTTACCAAGTTATAGATATCTATCACCATATTTGTTTTTGACCATGGACAAGTTTCATGTATGGTTTTCTGTGACATCTCAAAAGCATTTGATCAAGTGTGGCATAATGGTCTCCTATTTAAACTTGAAGAAAACGGTAGGAAGTAATCCAATCTTCTGAATCAAATTTTTTTACCCATTAACGCTGGAGTGCCCCAAGGCTCAGTTTTAGGCCCACTTTTATTTCTTATTTATGTTAACGATATCACTGAATCTTTACTTAGTCTTACTAGGTTATATGCCGATGACAGTTCCCTTTATTACTCAGCAACTTCAATACAAGATATAGAGGGTATTATTAATCATGACCTTAATATAATTGCAGCATGGGCTAAACAGTAGTTGGTGAATTTCAATCCAAACAAAACTGAAGCTGTTTTATTTTCACCTAGAAAAGAATACCAAGAACCTTGTCTACTTTTCGATGGAGCCAGAATTAATATAACTAATAAACACAAACACCTCGGTGTAACTCTTAGTAGCTCTGGGCAGTGGAATGATCATATCAATGCTAATTTAGAAGCTGCATCAAAAGTTATAAATATCATGCGAAAATTGCAATTCACCCTTACTCGTTCTGCTCTAAATCAAATTTATCTGTCACATATAAGGCCCATTCTTGAATATTCTCCTATTGTTTGGGATGGCTGTACTATTTCTTATTCAGACTCTTTGGAAAAAATACAAAACGAGGCCGCCCGAATTGTAACTGGACTTTCTTAGCATCTCTTGAAAATCTCTATAGAGAATGTGGTTGGAACTTATTCATTAAAAAGATAAAAAAAAAAATTTTCCACAAACATTACAGATAACCCCTTTTTAAACAAAACTTTGAGAGCTTACCAATTAAAACATCACTATATCAGAAATCTTGCATACCTTCTTCAATTTCATTATGGAATAATATAGATTTAGATATAAGAAATAGCTCTACATTTAGCTCATTTAAAAGAAAAAATAATTCCAAGACAAAGCCTGAAAAAGTTCCAGATTTTTTCTGTATAGGTAAAAGATACTTATCTATTCTCCATGCCAGAATAAGAAATAAATGTAGCAACTTAAATGAAGACCTTTTTTAAATCATCTGAGACAAGATCCTTTATGTGGTTGTCGAAACGGAATTGAGAGTGCTGAACATTATTTCTTTAATTGTGTCAGATTCTTTGACATAAGAATTTCTCTCTTTCAGGTAACAAGGCTTTTCCATCCTATAAAAATAGATATGTTACTCTCTGGGAGTGCTAACCTAACTATTGAACAGAATATTATACTGTTTGAAGCTGTTCATACCTATATTAAACAGTCCAAAAGATTTATATAACGCCTTTTTTTTTTGGATAACAATCATATTATAACTTAATCATGCAGTTTATATTTGAAAATTGTATATTTTTTTCTCTAGAAAATGTACCTTTGAATATTCAGTGTCATTCTCTTGATATAGATAAAGAGAAGACTTTCTGATAAAAATGTATCACTCCGGTAGTAGTAGTGAAGTATTTAATTCAGCTACTAACCTGATTTTGATCTGATGCTCTGCTATTGTTAATGTGATACTTTTATGTTGTTAATATATTTATTACTATTTTTTTTATCTTAACTTGTTGTTTATGTCACGTAGTATATTGACAACTTGACAAAAGGTTTTGTATCATTTATATCACCGTCATGTTAATGTTGCAAACATATCACGTTATAGTGGTAATCACATGGATCCGCTCAGAGTCCCCATCCCTCTTTCTCTTCTGTCTGTCTGTCTCATTCTCTCTCTTTCTCTCGCTCTCTCTCTCTCTCTCTCTCTCACTCTCCAGTACATGTTTTTGTTGTTGTTGATTTTTTCAGTCTCTTTATGAACACTTATAAGCCATTGTTAAACATAAAATTGTAGGGGAAGGTCTGTTTCTAAATTTGTAGAATTTGTAGACCAACCCCATTTCATGTATTATATGAAATAAAATACGTTTAAACTAAACTAACTAACAATATATGTTAAGGACTGATCTATTTCGGAAATTTTATTAGCGATACAAGAATGCTACATTTCACACCTAAGTATTTACAGTTAAACCTGTATTAGCGACCACCTGTATCAAGCGGTCGGCTTGTATTTAGCGGTCCATTTAAATATTACCAAACTAGCATTTTGTTTAATGTTTAACCTTTATTAAGCGGTCACTTCTGAAAAGCGGTAACTTTCTCTTGTTCTCTTGAATGCAAGCTTTAAACAGGTTTGACTTCAAGTGTTACTGAGCACGAGGAACTGTCGGCGGAATACGAGCCTGAACTGGACTTTGGTTTCTTAAATTATATGTTTCTTAAGATGTATTCTAATATCACTTAAATTAATTTAATCAAATTATTTCTTATATTAATGACACAGTGTATAAAACATGCAAGTATATTTGAAACCAATTATCTGTGAAGTTTAAAATGTCGAATAACTAAAAAAAAAGTATTGCAGTGGTTAAAAAGCAATTAACACATTTATAGTTTTTAATGGCTAAAACCGTTTGGTAACCTGAAAAAATAAACTACAAATTATAAAGCCTTGCCTATAAATGCACGTGTATTTGTTTATATATGGAATAGCAGTGGGCCCATACCACAAGGGTATGTGGTTTTTCATATACATGTATAGCAAAGCTCAGTCATATCATGACACGCAAAAGTATATGAAAACGTATCAAAAAGTGAATTTGATGTAGTTGGAACATTGCATAATTATGTATTAAAAACTCTAGAAACAGCTTTGCTCTTCAAAAAAAAGTGCTAAGGAGTCGATAAAAAACATTTTCATGAAACCTTTATGGAATGACCACTCATCTCAGGTCATAATTCTTATATACTGTGTTATGTAAGATTTTCTTCCATTTTAATATATAATGCGCAATGTATGTATTCTTCTAAATTATAAATCGTCGTCACTATTATCCATATCATCTATTTTAAACAGCTTATATATATATATATATATATATATATATATATATATATATATATATGCCTAGTTTATAAGCTACGTATCTGTCCATTTTTTCTGCGAAACGAAACACTGAATGTTCTCTATTAAACCACGCAGTATGTCATATTATCCCGATAAAAATTACGAATCACTTGTATTCTGTGTTGAGGTAGTGATCATCTCACATTTACTCCTCCAGTTAGGTAACATTTTGTCTTTTACCTTTTTTTGGGAAATCTATTGGGGTTATAGAAGCAATCAGGAAAGACAAAGTACGTTCTAATTTTGTTATTGTCATTTCTTTATACAGTCTGTCACACATTCAGAAAAATATAACACTCCTATACTGATATACTAATTATCTATGAATATGTTAAACTGACAATTTAGCATTACAAAAATATAATAATTCATCAAATACAGAATGACATATTTTTTAGATTTATAGATGGTATCTTAAACAGAAAAGAAGGAATAAGAAAAAAAAAACATATCAAATTAAGTATTTAGCACACAAAGATAAAAAACATAAACAATACAAATATAAACATAAAACCTTTTGTCAATTTAAGAATTCTAAAGCAAAGCAAATTTTACCAGGTAAATTTTAAAAATGATCTCACAATTATATTGTTACTTTGAAACCAAACGAACCTACCGATAATATCAGAACCAATCGTATCCTGGGGGTTAACAAGTTTAAAACAAGCACTATACAAAGACAAAGACAAACACTAATTGGTAAGATCAAAATGGAAGATACCAGACAAGACGATGAAATACTATGTTTTTTTAATATCTGCATCTTCCTTGATAACCCTTTGTTCACCTCGGGACACGCATTAATATGGGAATTGGAAAGCAAGCTTTATTACAGGACTGTAAGTCATACTACTATATTCTTCCACAGTTTTAAACTCTCTCAATCCAAGTTCGCTGTAAACCTCTGAACAATAAAGGTTCATCATTTTGTTAACGTCAAAGTTAATCCTCTTTTTGTATGCATATATCTTTGCATTAGATAATGGATCCTTTTTGACAGATTTTTGAACTTTAGATCCATTTGCTCTTTTCATTCCAAAATATTCATAAACATGGGTTAACGCAGATACATTGTATGCTATAGTTTCATACTGCAGGAATTCAAAGCGGGCTGGGTATTTCATCATGAGTTCTTTCCCTGAATGTATATCGTCCAACATCCTGGTACACAGTACCTCTATATCATTACTTAGAACCGTCTGATTTCTGGTGTTAACTGGATACCAGTTAGTCAGAATGTGACTGGCCATGATCCCACGTGGATCACGTAGGATATGGAGGACTTTCAAGTTAGGAATACGCTGCAGAAGGGGCTCGAGGCTGCTGACAGACATACGAAGAACTTTTGTCATGCGATGTTTGGCCTGTTTGCAGGCTGTGTCCACGGATTCTAGGCAAGTGACAGTAATATTTTCATGGCAGTCCTTCAGTTTAAACCAATACTATACATATATGGGTACATACACATAGAAACAATAATTATGGACAACATATATGCATATATGGAAACCAAACATGTTTCACAGAAACGTATAGATAGAAACACCCATTACAAACTACTGATACACACATATGCTAAACATTTAGAAACACCCATTGTGGACTACAAATACCCACAAATAGAAAAACCCATTGTAGACTAAAGATACGCACATTTAGAAACACCCATTGTGGACTACAGATACGCCCATTTAGAAACATCCATTGTGGATTTAAAATACGCACATTTAGAAACACCCATTGTTGAATACAGATACGCACATTTAAAAACACGTATTGTTGACTACTACATTTAGAAGCATCCATGGTAGATTACAGATACGCCCATTTAGAAACACCCATTGTGGATTACAGATACGCCCATTTAGAAACACCCATTGTGAACCTAAGATACGCACATTTAGAAACATCCATGGTGGACTATAGATATACACATTTAGAAACATCCATTGTGGACTACGGTCACGCACACATAAAAATACCCATTGTGGATTACAAATACGCACACATAGAACCACCCATTGTGGACTACAGATAAGCACATTCGAAACACCCATTGTAGTCTACGGATACGCACACATAGAAACACCATTGTGGACTACAGATACGCACACATAGAAACACCCATTGTGAACTACGGTTACGCACACAAAGAAACACCACTGTGGACTACAGATACGCACACATAGAAACACCATTGTGAACTACGGTTACGCACACATAGAAACACCTATTGTGAACTACGGATACGCATACATAGAAACACCCATTGTGGACTTCAGATACGCACATTTAGAAACACCCATAGTGGACTACAGATGCGCACATTTAGAAACACCCATTGTGGACTACAGATACGTACAAATAGAAACACCCATTGTGGACTACGGTACGCACACAAAGAAACACCCAATGTGGACTACAGATACGCACACATAGAAACACCCATAGTGGACTACAGATACGCACAAATAGAAACACCCATTGTGGACTACAGATACGCACAAATAGAAACACCCATTGTGGACTACAGATACGCACACATAGAAACACCCAATGTGGACTACAGATACGCACACATAGAAACACCCAATGTGGACTACAGATACGCACACATAGAAACACCCAATGTGGACTACGGATACGCACACACATAAACACGCACTACGTTTCACAAATGCGCACACATAAATGCACCAAATACGGAACACAGATTCGCATTCATAGAAACATACATTTCGTTTCACAGATGTGCCCATGTTAAAAACACCCATTGATACGCACGTATTGAAACACCCATACCGATAAGAGATACGCATATTTAGAAGCACCCAGTACGGAACACAGATGTTTACACTTATTGACCACAGATACGAACACATTAAACACCCGTTACATACTACAGATATAGTCATAACTGACCACGGATACATACGCACTGGACATACACCATGTATCACGAACACATGGAATGGCGACTTAAAGGTATCAAACTTATCAGTAATATAGGCGGGTTGTCAATTAAATATAACAAACTACATATTAATATGTAAGTCCTCTACGCAGGAATTTTTCAAATGTCTTACTACGGTGACTTACCGCTCTTGTTTGCAACAAAGTTTGACGTCCTATTCAAATGTTTATGAATATTACATGTGTAGATGTCTTCTAAGTATGACAATGATTTGTCGTATGCTTCACCATTCCTGTTTCCAAAGAAATATTAAAATTGTCAAGGCAATGTATATATGAAGCAGTTATGATACATGATATTGTACTATGAGCAGAACGAAAGGTAACAGTGGACAAAGTACCTGAGGTCTGAAAACAAGGTTCCAACAAATCATAGAAATTTAAGTCTTAAATAGATCTAATCGTGCTTAGTGTGCCTAAATCTCGATCCATTCGTGCTTAATGCTTTAAAAGGTCGTTCTGTTCATGCTTAGTGCCTAAAAAAGTGCCTGATTATATTGTATGCTATAAAATTTCGATCTTATCATGCTAAGTGCTTTCAATGCTCAAAATGATCGTGCTTAGTGTAATCCTTGAGTAATCCACGAGAAATATTTGAGATTATACGTTTAGACAAAAAAAAAGATCTCATAAGAACTTATACATGTTAAATATTTTTATAAACAGATCCGTTTCTTATATCATTTCCTTATTCGTTACATAATTAATGAAGAAATCACTCTAGCATTCAAATTTTTATTTTATAATTAATGAAACAGTCTCAAACTCTGTTTTAAAAAATTCCCTTTCAAACTTTCGTCACTTTTGCATTTTTTTCCAAACATTCCTTGATTCTCCGCTGACATTGAAAATAATCATTTTCCCCTTTTCCCAGACAGCAATCACTTTTCCATGACATTGAAAAAAATCAATTTTACCTGACATTAAAAATAATAATTCCCCACACAATTCCTAGACATGGAAAATAATCATTTTTCCCGAACAAATGAAAATAGCAAATTTTCCCTGATTTTGAAAAAAAAGTAGTTTTCCCTGGCTTTGAAAATAATAATTCCCCCTTTCTGTTCCCAGATATTGAAAATAATAATTTTTATTGACTTTGAAAATAATGACTTTTCCTATTTCGCTGACTTTGAAAGTAATAATTTTCCCTGCCTTTTTCCTGTCATTGACTAGTCCCATACAGGAGTTAACGAAAACTATTATATTTGTTTCTAGATTAATCGCATTATCAGTTAAGAGAACTCATTTCCGATTCGATGTACATAATAGAAATATATGTAATAAGTCGCTAAATGAACACCATGAATTAAATAAATTATTACTTGATGCAAACAGGTGTTCTGTACTTGCACAAATGGTCTTTCTTATGGTACGCCCACGTGTGCGTTGGGTGTAGCGGTTCATACACATAAAACACTTCCTTGCCCGAACTTAGCGTTTGTCCGGTGTAGGTGGAGCCACTTCTCATATAAGCGTTGAGGAGAATATCATAGTGTTCGTCTGCAACAATAGAAGATCTGGCAACTAAATCTATGTTTATTACTGCCTCCTCCTTGTACAAATATCACATATATACGCAGTTAAAAACTACAACAAATTCAACGTACAAACCTAGTCAGATTGAACTGGATTCCGTTTGTCCCCGAACAAACGATAGGGCCCCCTTCTCTAGTGACCTCAAAAACAAAAGGGGT
The DNA here is from genome assembly GCA_021229015.1 of Solen grandis. Classification (NCBI taxonomy): domain Eukaryota; kingdom Metazoa; phylum Mollusca; class Bivalvia; order Adapedonta; family Solenidae; genus Solen; species Solen grandis. The sequence continues at coordinate 24,100,589 of CM037793.1, forward strand.
CATTTGATAACCATGGGCAATGTCCCTCAAAAGTTCACAACACCTAGAATTATTCCTTCTCAAGTTATTGATCGGACTAGGATTTTACTATGTGTCATTGTGACTTTGTCATTTTGACCTAATATGCACAGCTTCAGAGCGGGCGAAGCAGGATCGCCTTTTTCAGGAGTACTAGATCTATTGTGTAGATATTTGTATGTTTTAAGTAGACAAGATCACACTCATTAATTCTACGGATCATTATAAATATCCAGCAACTTGCTTCAAATGCTAGGTGATAATGAAAAGAAAAAGTTTCAAATGGTTAAAAAATAAATAACGCTACATCAAAACTCCAATAGGGAAACCCAAATCCTTATATCTAACGCCAAAGGCAGCATCACTGCAATAGTTTGAGTAAAATTCAAACTCATTAATGTATGCATTTAATAGTTGGAATGGAGTTCCAACGTGTTCCAATGTTTGTTTATCTACTGGGTTAAATGTCCAAGCGACAGTATTTTAGTCCTTAGAAGACTATGTTTACTTGAGATAGATATAGAGCTGCCACACTGCAGTATAATGCCGTAGACATGTGGTATGATATCACATCCAGTCACATTATCCTAACACTTGGCCAACCAGTCCTGGAACTACCTTGTATTTATGCTGTATGAGCGTCAAGCATAAGACCTAAACCAGTACATTTTTTAGGACTTTGTTTAGTATGTCGCAGCCAGGAATCAAACGTTCTGGGACAGATTTTCTTACCACTTGGCTACCTTGATCGGTCATTTTGAAATGTATATATATTATGTTCAAAATGGTACAGTTTCTAGTTTACCTCTTATTTAGAGCAGACCAAAAGTATCACATAAAGGAGAAATTAAAACAGAAATAAATAAATAAATAAATAAATAAATAAATAAATAAATAAATGAATAAATATATAAAACTTGTCATCTTTGAAATCAGTATAACTTTTTATAAGCATGCACAACATGCAGTTTTTTTATCGGTCTTTCTTAAAAGATTCTATCCTATACATAGCAGTTAATAAAATTATTACTAGTCCGATCCTAAATATAATAAAAATTATAATAATAACATTAAAATAAGAAAACTAAATAAATAATTGATATTATAATTAGATATACATGGATATCTAGATCTCTGTACATGAATAACTCTTGACCTTTTAACTAAAAATACATCCTTTTTCTTTTTTGGCTAAAGTAAACATACTTTACAAGTGATTTGCATTTGTTTATTAGATAAAAAAAATGTTCAGAGCGAAGAGTAGTTCTAAGAAGAAAGAGTTTTACACATATAAAAGACATTCTCAGAGAGAGAGAGAGAGAGAGAGAGAGAGAGAGATTATGCAAAAGTTCAAAACCAAACTTCATGTTTAGTTTTATTCTTTAATTAGAAAAAGCAGAGTGCCATCACTGTACTTCTATCTTGATACCACGTTCCCCCGTTTACACCCTCTTTTTTTGCACCCTCTTCAGTTGTATCGATTTATATCGATACATATTGCATACCAGTGACGTAGGCGTGTGTTAGTTTCAATATTAATGTGTATTCAAAGGTCGGATGACTTTATTTGCGTCTTATTTCAGACAGAATTGATTGAAAGTCGAGATAATTATTATTTTTTTCACATGTGGTACTACTTTTCTGAGATATACTTTATGACAAAAGCATCGTGTTATATCTAGAAGAATCGTGTGTTAAATCAGTGAAGTCCGAAAAGTGCGATTGAAAAATAGTGTTGGAATTGTAACCGAATGATAGCGTTGGTTTCATGGCGCCTCCCATAAGGTAGATTTTTTTAACGGATTTCAGAATCTAATTCACAAGTTGAAATTAAGTTGAATTATTTTTGTTAATTATATATTTAAAAGGAAGCACATTTGTAATGTTCAAATGCAAAAGCAAAGCTTAACAACAAAATTTGAATCAGACGAACGCCAGAAAATGGACTGGGTCCAGTACAACCAAGCGTATTTTACCGACTTTGAAGAACGAGTTTAAAGTTTGGGAACAAAATGGCGCCACCAATTCGATAAACGGCCGTGACGAGAAAAAGAAAATCCATAGTGCTCTGAAATGTTGATCCAAATAGAAGTGTAGGCGATACAGTAGGGTCAGCTTCGCTGCTCGCCGGCTTCGCCGAGGTTCGCCCACTTATAATCTCAAAATCAATAGGGTTCATCAACCTGCCATGGGTAATGTTCCCACAAGTTCACAACTAGACTTTTACTCTAAGTTGAGTGACAAGGTACTAAGTGTCACTGTGACCTTGAGCTTTGACCTAATGACGTCAACATTAATAGGGGTAATCAACTGGCCATGAGCAATGCCCCTACCGAGTTTCACAAACCTAAGCTTATTTCTTCTCAAAATATTGAGCAGACAATCATTTTATACTAATGACCTCAAAGTCAATAGAGGTCATCAACTGACCCTGACCAACCTCCCTACTATTTATGAAAACAGCACATCTAATAGTTACCAAGACATTGAGTGGAAATCGATGTGGCTAACAGACGAACAGAGGGACGGACAAACGACATACCATAATACAACCGAAGAACGGTTTTAATAAATTCTTATTTTTTCACATGACTTCCTTATTTGATGTGCAATTTCGAAAACGTGGGTACCTTTAAGAAGGTCTTTGAAATTCCCACAATTCACATGTTTTATATATAGATGTATATTCAACCACTTTTTTAATATGGGCGGTTAAACCTCGAGAAAATATCAAAATATTTTCATGTCTTTGCGTTTACGCCCGTTTGCGTTTATAAATCTTAGGCTAATCTCTAAGACGTAAACACTAATAGAACAGCCAGGCAATTTTCTACAAATTATGTTCATACTCTACTTCTCAAAAACAAATAATTTTCGAGATATAAGCAGTTAAATGCACTTGGGGCAACATCATTTTCGTTTTTCTGCCATTACTCAACTGATTCAACCCCGATCATCAAAATTATACCATCTGAAAGGTCTTTCAAAGCACAACAAATTATTCCTATAGTGTCCCGATAGAATATTTACCGTTTTTGAGATATTAATTGCCGAAGTAAAAACTGAAATATATCCTTGGTCTTTGTGATTTTCCATAAACGGATGTCACCATGTACGATGGGACACTAGGTTGCACATTCATTGAAATCGGTCAAAAAAATTCTTATTATGGTGTGACGTCAAATGACGTCATACGACGTCAGTTGTCACAGAATACAAAGAAGACCTCTGGATACATATTCTATCCAATTTTCATGCTTCTAACTTATCAGGAGCCTTTGTAACATGAAAAGTTCGAATCTCGGTTTTATATAAAATCTCGAACTTTTGGAATTTTGAAAATTGAAAGGAATAGATGCACATCTGCACTTTTTGTAAAAATATCATGTCAATCGGAAATTGAATGCTGCAGAGCGCGAACCAAATATGGTAGCATTTTCAACTGTGACGTCACATGACGTCATATGAAGATGAAAATAGAGCCACAGTCACTTTGCCTACTGGTAAAATCTCATGCTGCTGACTCATCGGCAACCTGTTTGAATTTGAACTAGGATTTTCATATGAGGAAGCCTTCCAGCTGGCTTGCGGTAGGTCGATGGTTCTACCCGGATGCCTTCGTGCATTCGGGGGGGGGGGGGTCTTCCTTCACCTGTAATAAGCTGGACGTCGCTATATGACTGAAATACTGTCGAAGCGACGATAAACTCAAACAGTCAAGTCAAGTCATAGTCAATAATAACTAGAAGGTCGTTTGTTGAAATTACAAACGAAACGGCTTCGATAGTTCGAATAAGTTTATATTTCAATTTTTCAAGCAGACCTTCCATGAAACATGAATATCTGCCATGTTTGTTGACGTTATCACTTGAAATTTTTAAAACATTATGAATGTCTAAAGTTTCGACTTTTTTGAAAATGTGAAGTTTATTGGTCAAATTGGCGATTTTATATGAATTTTTAATTATTCTTGCATCAATATGCATGACGTCATAACCACTTGACAAAACAAGCATTTCTTGAAGTATGCATGACTTTAATTTTAACTATAATAATTCTAAAATAAGATTGGTTAAAATGGCATGATGCAAGAGCAACACTTATCTTTAAAATGATTTTTTTTTTTTTTTTGTCGTTTCTTTTAATGACGTTATAACCACGTGTCTTAAGAAAATATCATTGAGAAAATAGAAAGTAGACCTCTGAATCAATATGATGTCCTATTTTCAAGCTACTAACGAATCATGGGGCATTGTTATATCAAAACATACTTTTAGGACGAACGTTTGAAACACGATTTTGCCATTAATTTTTTTTTCGACTTTTCGAAATTGGAATGCTAAGGTGCACATCTACATCCTTCTGTGAGAAGATCAAGATAATCCGAACAGAATTGAAGTTGAAGGCTCTAGAGCGCGAACACATTTTTTGAACCGACGTCAAATCTGACGTCATTTGAAGTCATTGAAAATTGTAAATAGTTGAATATAAAAATGTTAACTTTTATGTCGAAGCAACTTAATTTTCAGCCGTAATAACAAAGGCAATAAATTTTCCTTATCAACTTTCAGACCCTAGTATACACGAATTCACTCTCAGATGCAGCTCATTCGCTCAAATACGCATCGTAATTAACCATTCAACACGGGCACTCTTTCCTGTGTAAAAACATACGGATCGTGTTCAACCAACCTCATGACCGCTTGCATTTCTTTCTTCAAATTGATTTTCATGTATAAGCCCTTATCCGAAAACATGAATATCTGCCATGTTTGATGACGAAATTCCTTGAACATTTCAGTATTTTTTGCGATCTTAAGGTACGGCATTCCAGCTATTTTAAAGTTCATGAATTCAAACGTCGATTTCATATGAATTCTTTAATAATTATCGCTTAACTAGCGATGTTTTTGTAACCAAGTGGCTCCTTCAGGTATGCACTACGTCAGTCGATATTATGTTCATACTGAACAACTAATTAAGAGTATATTACCTTACAATATATATGTATATAAATTAACCCAAATTTTATGAAATAACGAACATATAATCAATATATATATATATAAACACAAATTAATTGTATATAACTTGACTATAAATGCATTAAATCTTTTTTAGGAATAACGACAAACATTGATTATACATTATATGATGTATAAGTAATAACTTGACATAAATGTATAAACAGTAAAACAACTTTTCTTAACGCTATATTATAACTATACAAATATATTTTTCTCTTAAAAGATAATAAAATACATAAATTTTTTTTTATTTTCTCTAAGTAAAAGTAATAAATACAGACAGAGGTATATACAACCTTTAAATGTTCATTTTCTTTTCATTAAGATGTATTAGCGACATAAATCGCTGGCTGTATTGTATACTACTTTTTATCAAATGGACATGATTTCAATAAAACTGAGCTTACCATTGTTCATCTCATCCTTTCAGTTTCCGTGTATTTAGTATTTTAAAAAATGTTTATTGCTAGTCTGAAGCATCGTTTAAGACTATATATATTTGGTTTTACATTTTATATCTTGCTTTAGTAAAAAAAATTTTTCATTTGTAAAAACAGTTAATCATATTTGTTGTCTGTTTCTCCAGAATCTAATATCACAAACGCATTGTCAATGTTAATTGATGGTTCACTTATTTTATTTTTTTTTATCAATAATACTTTTATGATTTATCCAAAAAGTACATAAATTATTTCCTTTTATTTTCATATTATAAAGAGAAAATTAGTACCTAGTACCTAGTATTCTATGTATTTATCTTGTTTGCAACCACTAAATATAAGTATCATTAGTGCATTTAAAAGTGTAAGTGTAAATTTCTTCCAAGTTCATATTTAGTTTACTTAATTTTTCAATTCATTTACTTTTACTGGTAGATATATCAGTGTTTTTGACAATACATTGTAAACACACTTGTTCATATCAGTACAAGTAATAATAGGATTTATGTAAACATTGTTTCTAGGATTCTGAAATAGAATAACAGAGCAATAATTAATTTGTAATTTCTTTTTCTTAGCATAACCTAAGAAAACATATTTTAAACTTTAAAATGTAATTTATTTTTGTTTCAGTAATTTTATTAAGTATTCTATATCAGTAAAATTTCAACTAACCTCTATTGAATCCTTGATGAATCTTATTCCTCGATTATAAAGTTTGGGTAAGAAGATATGATTCTTACTATTAAATAAAAAAATGTGATGACATCTATCGAGAATTTATTTAAAATACTTTTTTTTAATGATTACACAGTATAACTTTCCCATGATGAATAGTCTATCTATATCAATCAGGGATTTTAACAATATATAAAATTACTGTTATTTTCACTACAGTATTTTCTCAGCCATTTTATTTTGAGACTGCATTCATAACTAAATATCTATCATGTTTAAACCACCATCTTCATATTCGTTTGTAAGAATCGTGTTTTTTTTTATCCCATATGAAATCATAAAATATATTATTCAACGTCTTGAGAAATTCAGTGTTCGGTATAGGTAAACTGATAAATAAATGCGTAAAGAGTAGAAGTAGAAGATCTTTGATAACAGTATGTTTTCCTTGTGGAGTTAACTTCCTTTTATTCTCGTGACTTATATACGTTTTTACTTTCGAAAATTTTAGAATTAAAGTTTAAAGTTTCCATTTTAGACAAATCAACTATGTTGAAAATCCTCCTAGCATCTTAGCCTCAACAATATTAAATTTCCTGACATCTACTTCTTTCATTTCATTTTGTATATTAAGATATTTTGTGTTCAATTGACATCTATTCGATTGAGCGTCTTTCATAATTTCTTTGCTATCAGTTATAATTGTACCATCATCCTTTTATTAAATGTTTTTTTAATTATTTTTTTTTTCTAAATTACAGAAGTAGCTAGAGGCTTGTTCTCCATGTTCAATCCACTGTGCTCTTGATCTAATCAGTGAACCCCTAATTTTTATAGTTCTTAATTCAGTAAACTCATTTTAAAAAAAAAATACATGTGACTCTAATTTCAGTTTTGTTCATTTTTTTTTCTTTTTTATTCTTTGAAACTGAGTAAGATATTGATTTTCCACGGATTTCCATTAATATATATTTCTTAAAATAGTTGATCATTATTACAAATTCAATGTGTTCTATATTAATATGTTCAACATTATCGTAATTATAAACAGGTAAACAATATTGCTTATAACATCTTTATTATTAAGTTAAGAAGTACATTTTCATATATATTATCGAATTCTCTGATTTATGTCAATGTCACAGTTCTTTAAGTAGGTCATCATATTATTAGTTACAAGAAAAAATTCTAATCTTCCCTGTTGTACTGGGTTGAGTGTCCGCCATGTATATTTTTGAGATGTATTATATAGTTTTCTAAATGGATCTATTAAATTTCTATCTGTAATGAGCGATAACAATTTATTTCTTGCTTTAATATTATGATTTGTTGATTTATAATTTCTTTAGTCTATTTCTGCATCCAAAACAAGATCAAAATCTCCAACAAGAATGTATGAGTCTTTTGTCTCAAAACTATCAAGCATTCTTAACAATGGGCTATCTTTATTTGGAGTATATATAAAATCTAACATCACTGAATAACAATTCTAGGATTATTAAGTTACCGTTGTTATCATTATTTTTTCATTTGATAGTTAAATACCTAAATTTCTTCTAAATAAGATAAATACTCCACTTGCATTTGACTTTCCATGACTATAATAACAATAACCATCCCATTCTGAGTAAATCATTTTCTCCATTCTTGTGTAAAATGTGTTTCTTTTATACAGAGTATATTCACTTTCTTTTTCTTTAAATAATTTAAATAACTCCATTCTCTTTTGGCTATTATTCATACTTCGACAATTGTAAGAGAAAATATTTAGATTAGTCAATTGTCTTTCTCATGAGAAGAGAATAACCTATGAAGGAAATCATTATTGTATAGTAATCATATTCAATTGTAGTAAATAAAAAGCATTTATAGCTACTTATCATTTTTCGTTTATGATGTATTACACTGCATTTAACAAACAAAGGAAACTATGTAAAAAATTAAAGAAATAATATTCAGTGGTTACAAATGCCAATGAATAAAACAAACAAACAAATAATCTCTGAGTCTTCACCTATTTGCATAATATAAATCATAGTACATCTTATATGCATCTGTTAAACAAAGGAAGATTTTTTCAAGGAAATAACAGTTTAAATAAATCATAGCCAGCTTCACATATATTTTCCTAAGTAAAAAAAGCAATATAAAATGCTTTAATTTATAACTTGAGTCTAGGTAAACATCATTTGGGATTTATTACTGTGATATCAATCTTGACTGCAGGTAGGAAATATATATATATATATATATATATATATATATATATATATATATATATATATATGTGTGTGTGTGTGTGTGTGCACACATCTCTTTTCCCCACCCCTTTCTCTCACACACACAAACGCACATACATATCCATGTGGTTTTTAAAGGTACTTTCATGTGAAAGAAACAATACATTTTGGATACATATTACCCACATGTACATACTTACATGTAATCGGTCACTCAGTAAGTAAGCCTCATATATTCATACGTATGCGTAAACGTTATTTATATACTTACACATGCATTTATATAAACTTATCCACACACACACACACACACACACACACACACACACACACATATATATATATATATATATATATATATATATATATATATATATATATTTACTAAAAGCAATACTGCCTAAGGGTTTATAAAATAAGAAGTTGACAAAATATATGTAGAATAAATTTTCATATAGGTAATGTGATATGGTAATTAAAATCAACTTAAATATTAAATAGTCAAGCATGAGGGCGCCGTGGACCAGAGTTAACGTACCCATTTACGGATCCGAAGATTGTGGGTTCGAAACCCGCTGGGGCCAAGGATTTTCATGACCTTCCCAGGTGCAAAGTACTGGTCCAACCCAGGAACAGTCGAGAGGGATTAGTATAAGTTATAATAACTTGTTTCCCAATCGACGTAAAATAAAAAAAAGTTTAAACCAATTGCCAAGCATGTCTGTTTTCAATTATTTATGGTTTCTTTACAGTTTAATATTCCAACAGTATCTGTTACAAAAACATAGAATACATTGTAATGTAAACAATACTTGGTTAAATATACATGTACATGATACCTGTATCACACACACACACACACACACACACACACACATGAATATGTTATATTTATTCTTACAACATTGTATACTAATATTTATAATCTTCATATATACTAACAGAGTGCATCTAGGGTCAGTACTTTGATCTGTATATCCTGATCCTTTCGGAGACATCGTCGTAAATGTCAAATCTGATCCTTTTTATTTCGCGCAATAGAGCCTTCTATTTTGGTGGAATTCTCATGATATTTTCACAGAAGATGTATGTAAGGATGTAGATGTACATCTTGGTATTCAACCTTCTTAATGTCAAAAGGTACAGATGTCATAGCAAATTGAAGTTTCGAACTTTGGTCCTTAAAATATAGTTTAATGTTTCAAAGGTCCCTGATGAATTAGAAGCAGTGGACAACATATTGGCCTAGAGGTATACTTAATAGATTCTAAAAGATAAGAAATAAGCAAATGGAAAGTCATTTCGTTTGTAATTTCAACAAACGCCCTTCTAGTGTTTATTCTTCTTATTTTCTTAGCAACTTGATTCAAGAGTTATTTTCAATATGTTGCAAATGTCCAATCAACATGAAAAAAAAAAAGTTTATTTTTTAATTTCAATTTAAATTTAAATTTTGAAGTTAGCCTCTAAAGTTTGTTCGTGCTCTAGTGCCGGATTATCATGATACTTTCACAGAATATGTATGTTATGATGTAGATGTACACTTTGGAATTCGAATTTCCAAATTTGAAAAGATAAAGATTTAGTAGCAAAACCGGATTTCGAACTTTGGTCCCGAAAATACTTTAATGTTACAAAAACACCTGATGCGTTAGAAACATTGAATTTGGATAGCATATCGGCCATGAGGTCCCTATTTACTGAGTGATTTTCTCTTAAGTCACGTGGTAAAAACATCATTTAAATAACAAAAGGCCATTTTTAAGATATCTCTCGCCCTGGCATGATAAATTTTGATTCAATCTCAACGAAAATTAAATTTCCTCGACAAAAATATATATATTTATAAATTCAATTGTTTTTAATTTTCAATGACGTCAAATGACATCAGATTTGAGATCAACTTCAAAAGCTTGTTCAAGCTCTAGAGCCTCCAATTCTGGTCAGATTGTCATGATATTTTAACAGAAGATGTATGTTAGGATGTAGCTGTGCACTCTGGCATTAAAGTTTCCTAATTTAAAAAGATAAAGATTTCATGGCGAAACCGGGTTTCGAACTTTGGTCTTAAAAATATATTTATACCCCCGAAAAGCATTTTGCGGGGGTATTAATCGCCTTCAGTATTAGCTCTAGTTTAATCTTACATAGTTCCCTGATGAGTTGGAAGCATGAGAAGTAGACAGCATATTGACCCATAGGCCTTCTATATATTTTCATAAGGGTTTTGTTATTATAACGTTACTCAAAAGTCAAAAATCAATCATTTTCTCTCGCTCTGGCATCATGAAATTTGAGTCAATCCTAATTAAATTTTCAGAATCGATAGAGGTAAAATTGAAATGAGCATACTGCAAGAATTGTTTGTTTTGTGTCGTCATTATGACGTTCATAATGTCTTGAAAATTTCAAGTAAAATCTTCTTTAAACATGGCAGTTATTCATGGTTCATGGAATGGCTGCTTGAAAACAAACCTGTTCGCACTCTTGAGGCAATTGATTTTTTTTATCAACGGAAAAGTTGCATACCTCAAGGAATTAATGTTGAGTCACGTGATTATGACAACAATGGTATTCAAGCAATAATTATTAAAAAAGATAATATCAAATCAACAATTGGATCAATAAACTTTAAATTGGATTATAAAAAGCCGTAATCTAAAATGATCAAAAAGTTTTGAAAAATTAAGTTGCTTAGCTCAAAGCTTAAATGATTAAGCATCTGCAATAATTATCTTTTTTAAAAGATGAATTCTATTCCTTATGAGATAAACAAACGGAAAGCCGTTTTGTTTGTAATTTAAACAAACGACCTTCTAGGTTTTATAGTTTTGGATTGGATTTTTACATCTTGATGCTGGAAATTCTATGCGAATGTATTTTCACCTGTTACTTCTAATGTTACTTTTAAATATTTTGGGTCATTATTTCGAAATGTGATCGCTTTAAACATGTTACCGCTTTTATTTGTGATCACCTGACCGCTTATAAAGGTAACCGCTTATACTGATGGCAAAGTGACCTTTCATACAGGAAACGCATATACTGGTGATCACGCAGCCGTTTACACAAGCAAACGCTAATACTTGGGACCATTTGACCGCCTATACAGGTAATTGTTCATTCTGGTGACCACTTAAACAGGGAATCGCTTGTGACCGCTTATACAAGAAACCTCCTATATAGGTTAAACAACGGTTAATACATTGGAATTTGTATATTTTTACAATACCGTGCCATTAATACGAACTGTTCTCTTTTCATAATGAAAAAATAAATGATCTGAGGAATTATAACAACTGACACTTCTGTCTTTCCCGCTCCATTTTCAAAATAATGATTTAATTACGTCAAGAAAATCTAGTGACGGTGTGACGACTAGTTTACCATTTCATGAATATCAACATAACGCTTTCACTGTTTGTTTTTTTTTTGCTAGTAAGTCACCAATGTGACTACTAGTCAAATTTTATCATTCGATGCAATATAGCAGGTTCGGTTTATGCAACTTTTTGAACTTATTCGTGTATATAAATTCTAAATGGTGTTTTTTATTATTTGAACAAAGCATTTGATCTATATTTGTTCGAATAGAACTGCAACGCTTCATAATGACCCACCATTTAAAACTAATGCAAAATACAGCGCATTTTTTTCGAGTACAACGTGTCAGTTTAGAACATACTGTACATCTACAATAGGGTAGTATTAAATGTGAACTGAGATGGTATCCCGTATGCATAAGTATGCATTATATGGTGCAAAATAATAGCCACAGAGGAGATGATTAAAACAAGAAATATCTTTTAGAAAGGATATGCGGGGTTGGCTGGACGTATCACTGTCTTGTTGATAACAAACCTACATTTAGGTACTGTTCCGATTTGTTTAAGTGGTTGTACATCAAAGGATGTGTGTTTTATGGAGTGAGTTCCAAAAGCACGAAACATATGGCCGTGTTCACCTGAAACAAAATTCATATTTTAGATTTCTATTTCAAATAAAATCCCATAACTGTGATGTATAGTGATTACTAAAAATATATCGATTTAAATAAAAATCGCATTTGTTTCATGTTTATGTGTATCACGATACCCAGTTCTTTCACTACATAACCAACATTGTTGAAACACTTCTAACATATGTTATCAAAATACGTAAAAAGCGAAATGAGAATGTCCAGTACAGTCTTTTCGAGACTGCAAAGCTATTGCATAAGTATGCTTTCTTTACTTTTATGTCGGTGTAACTGCAAAGCTTCCGACTGGACGAGCTTACTGAAATGAACATTTTCTCGGGCACATGACCTTCTGTGTATTAATAAACATGTGAGCTAAAATATCAGATATATAACCTGCGTATCTAGTATACATTATATTGATATTTAAATATTATTCACAATATACCAATTCACCGTGGGTTAAGACACCTTAGTTAAACGATCTCTTATGTTCTTTACAGACCCACTGATCAATGCTTTGAATGTTACACCAGCATGAAGATAAGGTGTTGATTACGTAGGTTTGCCTCTCATTTCGGAATAAAATAGTCTATATAGTACACTAAGACAGGTGAAAGTGAGAATTCTAACTAACTTCATTATAACACTCAACAATAATTGACATTTCTTAAATCATTTTAACATGTTTTACACGTGTGAAAAGAAGGATACTAGAAGATTCAAACCAGTCATTTTTTTTTTAAATTCATGTGAAATTTGAGTGCGGAGAAGGTTTCTTGTATGGCATGAAACCATATTTGATAATGGTAACAGTTTCTTTCATTTTTTGAAGATATTATAAAGGACAGAAGAACGATCCGACGGTGGGCAAACATATAGTCTCTCCGGTGTAAACACCTATAGGGGACTAAAATATATCCATAAAACAAAACGCACATTTGTTTCATGTTAATCTGATATTATCATGATACCAAGTTCTTCCCCTACATAACCAACACGTCTAACATATGTTGTCAAAATACAAAAAATAAAGAAGAAAAAAGAAAATGTCCAGTGAAGTCTTTTCGAGACTATGGTATAAAATTAGCTAAAAATACACGAGATTGGTCTTAAAATAAGATAAAATTTATGATGAAAAGCAAATATCTTAATTCATTATTTCAATGTATACATGTTGTGAAAGGTCTCACTAAATATATTACAGTAAAACTTACATTGCTTCCGGCTCGATGGTAACTGAACAGGTATTTGAGTTTTGACTTGTTCATAGTACATTATCATGAACTATTTAGAATATATATAAATCCAGTTGGTAGTTAAGCAGCGGCCAGTTAATAATAAACTGGACAGGCCTTCCTTTTAAAAGAAAATTTAATTTTTCCAAACGCATTAAATGCAAACAGGTAAATATTTACACCCAATATGCAGGAGAATTTACTCTCTAGACATAAGCCAAACAAATTTATACTTAAACGTTCTTCATCTAGCTTAATCAATATAAATGAATTATAAAGGTTTTCAACTAGTGAATTATTTAAAATGCAAGACAATGCCCGTGTTCCGCCGCTTGCTGTTATGGTGCTGAAATGTTAAAAAAAGTAAGATAAAGATGATCAACATGTCAATAGACTTAAATGTCACTCCTTCTAGATCTTCATGTCAATGATTCATACAAAAATATGATCCATTCAAAAAAGATATTTATAAAATCTTATCCGTCTTTCTTGTCACTTACAAGTCTGTGAAGTTTCTGTGAGAAAATGTCCAATTCACCTTTATAGAGTTATAAGCACCTAGACTGACTTTTCCTCTTGTCTCGCCACCCAAATATAGTGTTCTCCGTCTCTACACATTTTTGGATGATTGTTCGAACATATGAAACTGAGTTCAATAAAATTCTTTCCCTGTTTAGGCAAATCTCTTTACTGAAAGTCCTTTAATTTGGCGACAATATTGCGATGCACTCCATTGAAACATATATAACGGCGAATAATCATCTTTCATCGGCGACAGACATTTGCTACGGCGGTAGAACACTCGCCTCATAAGAGAGGGATCTCGGGTTCGTTTCCTCGTTTAGCTGCCCAACATAGGGCTGTCACAGTATAGTTGCCTTAGATTCCGTCGGGAACATAACAACATTGTTCTATGTTCTGCAAATTGGCAGGGGAATATGTAACGCCCCACAAGTCTTCTTCATTGATTAGTTGGTAGGACACTCGCTCTGTAAGTGAGGGATCTCGGGTTCGAATCCTGGTCTGGCTAAACATTTTTCTCACATTGTTACACATATGTTATCAACAAGATTCAAGACAACTTTCATTTTATGTTGAATGATTGATTTAACGAGTTATTCGCACTCTTCAATTTCCCCTGATCGGACTTGATTGTTTACAAACTCCAATGTCATATGGTGGGTGGGTATCATCAGTGAAGTGGCCCGGAGCCAATTATTGGTCATATAAAACCTCACTTTAGAGACCAACTTTGTGTGTGTGTGTGTGTGTGTATGTTTTTTTGTTGTTGTTTTTTTTTGGTCCTCTTAACAAGTTGGTCTCTAAATCGAGTTTGATCAGTCACCAACAAAGCCAGCTATCTGAATCTCTAAATTTGGTTAAAACGATTTCTAAGAGATATTTTAAGAAATATTCAATTACACGACTACATTATTAACTTGGCATCAATCTCAAACTGGATAATTAACAGTATGTATAAAGGAATGTTATATTTGGGAAATGTCATTAGAGATACAAAAAGGTTGATTTTTATGTATGTATAAAAGTATAACTCAGCGTTAAGTAAGAGATATCAGTAAAAGTCAATTCATCAAACTATTTCTTATTCTCATGACACAGTTTACATGATGTAAATCAGGAAAAATCTCGCACAGATCAAACAAACTTAGAACTTATTATTACAGTGGCTAGAAAACAATAAGTACGTTGAAGTCCTATTTATGAAGACTAAAGTGTTTTAACAAAGACCTAGGCCAAAATATACGCTACTCAAATAAGCTTGTGAAGGAAATATCGTATACTTTCGGCTCGACCGCGATATTGTGAACATTAACAAGTGCGCATGTACTTCGAAATAAGGTAAGTAACTACTGAAACTGATAACTATTTTTATCCATTAAGGATATACAGTGTAAAACAGAAAACTATTTTCTAAAACTGCGAAAGTGGTTGTTTAATTTTACTCTCAATTTAAATACATGCAACACTGCACAACAAGTTAATAGACATAAACCTTTAACGATTTATTTCTTTGCAGATTTATGTCAATCTTGACTCTTTTTTCAAAATACCCACTTGATCATTTACTTTTAGCCTATTTTGGATCTTTTTCACTTTTAGCCCATCTTGGATCGCTTTCACCTTTAGCCCATTTTAGATCTTTTTCACTATTAACCCACCTTGGATCAATTTCACTTTTAGCCCATTTTGGATCTTTTTCACTTTTAGCCCATCTTGGATCGATTTCACTTTTAGCCCATCTTGGCTGAAATTATCTTTTTTCAAGCCTAGTAATGAAGTCAGAATAAACTTAATTTAAACTAACTAACGTTTTGTGTTATGTAGCTCATTTGTATAGTTTAATAGTTTATTGTCCCCGACACATAGGTAACAGTGGGTCGGTGATCCATCCCACTGACTACGTTACACTATATATGCATATAAATTGTTATCTCCAATTTTATTAAATACAGAACATAATAAA